>ML120382.1:667891-879278 GCA_003788595.2 Choiromyces venosus 120613-1
GAACGTCCTCATACTAAAATATTTCCCACTTTACTTATTTTACTTGGTCATTTTTATCATCAATATTGTTGTTGCAAATTATGTATATATTACTATTTTAGACCAAAAACTGATATTAAAATAGAGAAAAGGGGAAATATTTTTTCATAGACTGAGGCTAGAGTTCATCATCTACATTCTAGTAAAGTATTAAATTATTTGATCTCCAACTGGAGCTGTTGTTTACATTTCAATTTCACTGGTTAGATTTTAAAGTCTGTCCCATAACTAGGGAGTGTCCCAACACTAGGTCAAATACGTTATCTGCAGAATGGATATAGACTCGCGATATAGGTTAGTGATGATGGTCTCCAGATTCTTAATTACCTTTCGTGGGAATTGAGTTTGATCTAAAGAAGAAAGGGAAAATTTTTTTTTTTGAGTTTGTTGAAGTGAATAAATTACTTCTAAAATACATAATTATCATGGTTTTCATTACAACGTGTTTTGTTTTATTTTACATCAAATGCTTACCCCCTCTCACAGTGCGACGGGCTTGGTCACCTTTCTTCGGAATACCCGTTCCGGACTTGGGCTTCAGTATCGATGAGATCTCCTCCTTCACCTCAACCTCCGCTGAAATTTGACCACCCAATCTCGCCACAAGAGCCTCAGTATAGCCAACAATGAGATTTTCTTGCCCAGACCTCTGAGTACATTCCATGATGCGCACGCTCTGGCGTCGGGGAGCTTGTGGAATTCTAAGGGGAGTCCTCTTTCGTTGAGCTTTCTTCGTAGTGGTGGTGATAGGTTTCCTGGAAATGATAGTCGAGGGGATTGAGTTTTTTGCGATTTTCTGGTGTTCCGGAGATGTCGGGTGAGCTGATGGTGTAGCTGGGGGCTGAGCTTTAGTCGGAGTCGCGGTGGTGATGTTGGTGGTTGTGATGTCCAGATTCTCATTCTCAACCTTTACCGTAATCTCCTTTTCAATCCTACCCTTCAAACCTCCGGCAGCAGTCTTGTTCTTCTTAACTCCTGCACCAGCTCTGGGCTTTAGAGTGGGGGACTTGAGCTTGATAGCAATCTGACCCCCTACAACATTCTTTTTAGAGCCAATCTGCCCCGACTTCTTTGCCGACTGGATAATTCGCATGCTGCGGCGCGGAGAACCTGGTGGTATGTGACGGAGAGTCCTTTTGCCTGGGGTTTTTGTGACTTGATTGGTGGTGGCGGTGGTTATGATGTTCTAAGCTTCCTTTTCCGGCTTCTTGTCCGCTCCTCTGAGCTTGAGAAGGCTGTAGGAGTCAGGATTCAGGCCGTCCCTCATGATCACCCTGAGACGGGCTTTGAAGACCCCTACCGCTCCAGTACCGGCCTGGGCGGCCTGGTTCAAATAGGTGGCAAAAGTTACAAAGAGGGTGAGAGAGGCTTCGGTCGTGTCTCGAAGGATCGTGGTTTTGAGGGTAATATTGTCCATGGTTGGTAGTCTGTGTTTTCGAAGAATTGGGACGAGGAAAAATCTCCAGTATTGTTTTTGGCTTTTCCTCTTGGGTTAAGGGGATGGATAGATGATTTGTTGAAGTTTTGAATGTGTGTGAAGATGAGAAGAAAGGGAGAAGAGGAGAAGTCCTTTTTTCTAGCAGAGAGAATCCGGCAGAGAGGATGAGCACTATCGGGCTTTCGAAAAATTGGGAGTGTGAATGGTGAATAGCGCGTGTGTTTTAGAGCTACATTCTGTCATTGACATCGCGAGAGTTTATGGCCAATGAACGAATATTCCCATTGTGCTTCGTTCAGGATTTTTTCATTTCTAGGCTTGCCATTGGCTATGGTTATTCAAGGGGAGCCATTGAGCTGACATGTATGTTACGAACTAGAATGAAAACATCCGTAAAGGTCGCTCTTACAGAAGAAACGCAGAAACGGTGATGTCCAAAGGAGAATAAGAAGCTTTATTAGCACCAACAGCAGGTGGAATGGGGTTTATATCTATAGAAAGCCATCTGAATCTCAAAAAAAGTTCCAGCGATACGAAACTTGGTGTTTAGGTCCAGACAAATAACAAAATAAAACCAATCCCAAGCGATCTCCAGTATTCTATGTATTTTTCATACCATACCATACATAATTCCCTCCCCTCCCTCCTACTAACACTACTCTAGTAAATATTCCACAGCGGTAGAGAACAATGAGAAGGAGAAGACGCACGAAAAAGCCCTTAGTATCATACCCGCAAGCAGGCAAGCAGACAAAACAAAGCCGCTAAAAACCCAGGTAAATAACTTCCCATAATATCTGATACTACTGTATCCTCATTCATGAACACAAGCAACCACCCCCCCCCCCCAACCCACACCCACACCTCGCCCCCAAATTGAAACTACAATACACTACCGTCACTGCGTGAGCAAAGAACTCACCCCTCTCTGAACCCCACCTCCCCACAAAACCCGTCATACAAATCCAACCATCCCTTAAAATTTCTTCTTTACCTCCTCACTTCTAAAACACGACCTAAGCATCACTCAAACCCCACCCCCACCCCCACCCCCACTGTCCCGACGTCCTCGTTGGAGTTGTTGCCACTAAGGCACCGATTCTCACTCACCCCTACAGTCGCGAGTCCGGGGTTTCTTTGCAGCGCGTCACCACCAGAGGAAAAGGAGAAGAGAGAGTACCGAGTGTGGCAGGATGATATTGAAAATACAGCTCTCAGTTCCTCTTCCTCCTCCTTCTTCTGGACAGGTCAGTCTTTATATATAGCCTCCTGGCATTATTTTCTGGGTTTCTCCCAGCCCACCGAGCGTTTCATATCAATCAATCAACTTACCCGTCCACTCCATGGGCCTGTGAACTTCCCCGGATGACATCAACAACTACCACTCACTCTTAATTTTCTTGTCAGGAATTTCTGTTTCTCGCTCCCGGATTTACTAAGCCCAGACGCCGTGAGCCGTTATCGGGGGTCTTCTGGGGGGTTGGTAGTTTATGGCATCGTGGAGCTTCCGGTCTGTTTGTCCCGGATAACAATGCTCAATGATCTTCGACTAATTGTTGAACGGACTACTGCAATTCTTTGCAGAAACGCATTAGTTACTGTTATTGCTGACTAGTTGGGCATTAAAAGGCCCGGCGAACCATTTTTTGCTGGGTTAGAGGTTGATAAGGGTTAGTGCCCTAGGACTAGATATGATCAGACCTGACTCCAGAGGTCAGAGGTCAGATAAGCAGTTTTCCTTTCCTCTGGCTTGGGGAAGGAAGTGTTAATGATTTATCAGTGCGGGAGGCTGTGGTTAATTGTTGGCTCGGGAATTAATCACGATATTTGGGGTTCTACCTACTTTCTACCCAATTCCATGTCGGACGGAGATCGTTCCTGGTTTCATGGATAATCACCCGCTAGCCTTTGTGTAGTAAATATTCCACTGATCTAGAGAACGATGAGGAGAAGTAATGTTCCCGTAAAAGCCCTTTAGTATACCATAACCACAAGGCAGACAAGCAGGCAACAAAATACCACTAAAAAACTCAGTTAAATAACTTCCGATAGTAGTAAAATCTGATACTACAATATCTTCATTCATGAACACTACAACCACCGTGCACACCCACACCCAGGCCTCACCCCAAATTCCAATTGCACTACACTACACTACACTACGTGAACAAAGAACTCACTTCCCTCTGAATCACCCCTCCCCCTCTCCACATAGCCTGCCATACAAATCCAACCATCTCCTAAAATTTCTTCTTTACCTACTCACTTCTAAAATACAAATTATGTATCACCCAAACCCCACTGCTCCCACCCCTACCGCCCCGATGCCCTCATTGGAGTTTTGTGCCATGGAGCAGGAATTCTCACTCATCCTCACAGTCACCGTTTTGGAGTTTCTTTTAACGCGTCATTACTCGGGAAAAAGGAAAAGGGGGAGAGAGAGCAACAAGTATGGCGAGAAAATATTGAGAAATACATCTCTGAATTCCTGTTCCTCTTCTTGCTTGCCCTCAGGTCAGTCTTTTGATTAACATTACTGGCCATTCCAGGTCTACTGCAAACCAACCTGCTATTCCAATATTAACCAAACAAGCCATTCACCCGCAACGTGAGCTTGTGAATCTCCCCGGATGTGCTCATTGACTGCCACTCACTCCCAGTATCTTCATGTCATTCTGCCCAACAGAGATGAACCTCAGACTTTTTTTCTCTTCTCGTGTTTGTTAGCCCAAAAGCTCTTGGCAGTTTTCCTCTCGGGGGTTTGTAGTTTACGGCCTGGTGGGACTCCCGGCCTATTTGTGGATAACAATGCCCAAGACTCTTCCGCCTATCATCGAGTACACTAGGGCGGTTCTTCTTTGCAGAAGGGCACAGGTTTACGCCTGTTGCATTAGTTAGGCGTTCCCTTGGAATCAACCATGATCCCGGAATTTCATTGCTTTTTTTTTAAATACTTTGTTGAATTTTTTATTTCTCCCCTAATTTACGCCTGAGTCAGGACCGGTGGATTGGTGGACATTATACCTATTCTTGGGGTGAGATTATTGGTTCGGGCGCCCTGACAGAAATATTGATAAAAAATTGGGTGTGTTGCTCGTTGCTTTGCGCTAAATCTTTGCAAAATTCTTGTGTAGGGTGTCTGGATTAATAATCTCACCCCCAGTACTGTTTTATTTTTTCGTAACTCGAGCCTTTGTTTGTTGTTTCGCTGATACATGTGTCTACGTTGACTATAGTAGCGCCAGGTTGATAAATATCTGGACTTTTTCCTCGATACTTTTCTGTAGAAAAAGTCCTGACCGAGTAGTCCAATTGTCTATCTACCGCCACTACCATTTCTTCAATGAGCTGCCGCATATTGCTATCATACGAGATGGTTACTACTTTGCATGTGTTTGGTCACTTTAGTTGTGGGAATTTGTACTTCAACCCTCAAGCTGCATGGAAGATAATGAGATTGGACACTTTCCTATTGAGTACCTCGTTCTCATGACCGTCTATAAGGACGAAAGAAAATAAAGAAAAAAACGTGTTAACTGAAAGGATCCAGAGCGCCAACATACCAAGTGCTTTTCATCATCAGAGTGGACATCTCCTGAGTACTATCCGGCTACAACAATAAGAGAGCCATCGCTGGTCCTATTTTCTCTCAAAATGAGTGATAATGCATTGATATATTACACGCCCCTAACTTGAATGTTCCGTAACAGTTACTCCATTTCGTGAACACTTTTGGGGGGTCTCTATAAGATGATCAGGGTGAAGGGAATCAATGAACTTAAAAATGTCTCTTCCATCAACTGTTAAGATCTAAATTAATAGCAACCCCTACAACACTCGAGCCAAGCACTGAGTAATCTCCAGTGCCACAAACCCCAGTGCACTCCTACCAAGATGTTTTCTTGTCAGCTGAAGTTTAAGCTTCATGCTGAAGCTTTAAGGTAATAAAATAGAAAATACACTCATAATTCAATCAAGTTTTTTGTCTCCATATAACTCATGACACGATTAATATACTCCGTCTCTTTGACTACTCTGCAAGCAGCACCATTAACAATTTTGTTTTCACTCGGTTTGGACTACGGCACTCTATGTCGTTGAACTACCCTAACAAGGGCAAAAGCCACAGCACAGACATCAGACAAACCGATACAGTGAGGGGGGCAACATCTAATCTTGAAGTGGTCGCTCGCCACCACCCAACCACTCTTCCTTCTGTTCCCCCACCACTACTACTAATACACTCATTTACCCAAACACCAATACACCGCCACAAAAGTGAGATGGGCAATACCCCTTCCGTTTTCACCAATCCCTACAAGACCCCTCGCAAACACGACCCGCGCATTTTCAACTTTCCCCTCCCCTCCACACCCTTCCGCCTCCCACACTTCCTCCCCCAACTCATAAAACTCAACAAAAAAGCCTACAACACTGAAACAACCACCCAGTCCATCAACCGCCTCAAGAACATTCTCGCGGCAACCACCATAATGCTAAACACTTACAGCATTCTCTCTCCCGAGACGCACCCGGAGTTGCGTGCGCACTTTGCCATGTTCAAGGAGGGTGCTGAGGACTTTTACTTGAATCAGTGCGAGGAGTTGGTGGTGTATAATTCCATGACGGGATGGTATGATGTTCAGCATGGGAAGGTGGCAAGGGGAGTTGACGAGATTACCAAGGAGTATTTCTGGTTGTCAATGATGGTGCGTGAGGTTTGCCAGAAGGAGAAGGAGGAGAGGGAGAGAGAAGTGAGAGGTGAAACAAGATGGAGGAGAGTGAAAGAGGTGGATGAGGTAGAATGGCTGGGGAGTAGAAGGGTTGAGAAAGATGAGAGACTTGATACAATATAATAAGAGAGTAGTTGCGGTTTTGCGAGTGAGAGGTCATGATGGTGCTGTTTTCTGCTTGATTTCTGATTGTGAATTTGTGGGCTGGCAGTGGTTGATGGATGGAGGGTAGCTTGGTGCAGTATCTAAATCCTCTATATAGCTTATCCAGCCCTGTCCATTTGATTATTCTTATTCTCTCTCGTTTATACCGCAATTTCTTTTTCTCTCGTCTCGTTTTCTCTACTTCTGTCTTGCGTGGCCAGCTATCTATTCCTCCAACGAATTCTTTGTTTTCTGCCTAGCTTCAGGTCTGTTCAATTTTTCAAGTAAATTATCAGTTTCTAATATAGCCGTGGGAGTTTCAACAGATCTGCAATTTGCGCAATGGCTTAGTACCCTTATTAGATGACAGTAGTCAAGAATCAAGATTTTGTCCCATTTATTCATGCATCATCTCGTCTCTGAACTTATCCATCTTCCCGTGAGCAACAAACTCGACTTAACAATTGACCCTGTCTCCAATCTCACCCAGGAACGCCTGAACACCACTGCAAAAACCAAACACACTCAGCTTGACCTGCTAGAAACTGAACCTCAGGTTTAATTGAAGGGTAGTCACAGACTTTTCGAGCACAACGGGTTATACTTGGTGGGTAATGTGCTAGCTTTCTGATTTTATAACGAGGTGCGTAGCGCATATTGTGATCTTCAACAATTTTGTTATACCTTGGTACTTTATATTTACTTAGTGAAGATCATAGGTAGGATTTGTCCACAATGATAAAGTGTGGGTTTTATTTTTCTCTTCGGTGTAACCGCTCCTCCCCCTCTTTACTCGTAACACCTCTCTTGAAATGTCAATATTTTTTCTGTACTGGTCCGGCTATGGGGAGTCTGGAAAGTTTACCGTACGTTACGCAAGTGTATCGTACCGTATTATAGTTTACGCGATGTAAAGATACCCGTTACAATCCGAACCCTTTGCGAGTGATTATTCATGACTTTCTCGACAATCCTGAAGCCTAAAGCGTCAAAGAAAAATGAAATTATGACCTTTCTCGGAGAGAATGTGCGGATTTACTGGATGGGCTTTGGCGGGTTGTTGGTTGAGTGAGATGTTATAGGTTCTTGGCTTGTAGAAAAAGTGAACGGTGAAGTTAATGTGAAAACTCTTTGGATAGTCTGAGGAGAGGACTGATCTCGAGATTTTCTGTAAAGAGGGGCGGTTATGGAACTAGTCTGACTGAATAAATATCTTCATTTTCACCTACGATTGGTTCGAATTATTGTTGGTCACCCACCTAGCCTTCTCAAGAACTTGTGACCATCTCCAGCTCTCCAAACAGTGATATACCTTTACCCATAATACCCAAGCCTCGGTCATAAAAGTGAATACAAAGAGACTGTTACAAACCCTTCCATCAATAATCAACCCTTTCGATCTTCCGTGAAATGTACCCAGGTCGCCAGTTGAAACACATCCTCAAGCTCTAGAGTGCGCAGAGGACTTTTGTGAATAGATGCGGAGTATAAACTACTAGCGAGTGCCTACTCGAGACATCGAGATTTCGTGTTATCAGCTGATCAGATTGACCCTTTTCAAAAATCGGTGCACAGTACATAATTAAGATGGCGCGCGAGGTTCAGCACGGCAAGTGGGCAGGTTCATCGTCAACGGTATCACCAAGGAGTTCTTTAGCTATCGAGGATAGCGCGTGTCATTATTTACAAAGAGTACAACCAGAGAATTAGAGGTATAGGTGCAAAGTCAGATAAATAGAAGCATTGTATCAGACGCAAGGCCGGCGCCATCATCGCCATCATCATAACAACCTCATGTAAGAATGCGCGATAGCTCAGGCAGGAGAAGCAACAGCGGAGGATAAAGACTTTTTGTCAGGTAGTGAAAGTATTCAATACAGTACAAGATTATCAACAATAGGAATAATAATAATAGCCCAACTTTTTATCATAGACTTAGTCCGGTCTTACCATCACCGCCGCCATTGCATTCCCGGACACCTCCAACACCGAAACAAGAAGGAAAAGGACAAAAACGAAGATTAATGCAGAAATCCAGAAGAGAAAAAAAAAAAAAAGAACAAGAAGGACAATCAACAACCAGTCCTCACCAGAACTCAGCATGGAACAAACAAAACGCCCTGAACCAAGTCTTTGTGAAGAACCAAGGAATCCACAAATCAACAACTAACGATCCAGACATTCTGAGTGAGATTTCATGATGACTATCTCCTCTCTTCTACTCTCCGACTTCCGGATAAAATCTGCACGCTCGAATGTTTGACCGGCGGCAGTACAGCACGTAGATCTTTCCCCTTTTGGTCGTTGGTTACTTTTTCCTACTGCACTTTACTCTGTCTGTCGCTCAAAGGGCAAAAAAAAAAAACTGTTTTTTTGATCTTAGTTAGCCACAGTATATCTTTTTCGGGGGGGGGGGGGGTTGCATCCACTCTCTGTTTGAATGATAATCCTAAATGTTAATCCGCCAGATTTTTTTTTCTTCTTCAGCAGGTAGAATATCCCAACGGAATCTTCAAAAGTTACTCTCACAGGGCGTGTACAGTACAGTACTTTACGCACAGTACACTACTCTCCGTCAGTAGAAGCCCCAATGCAGGGGAAAGCTGCTATTGTAAAGGTATGATATATCATTACTACTACGACGCAGGTCTCTTTTACAACCTCATTTACACTATCCCCACCGCTCAGTCCAACTCTAACTTACTAGGTATGGCACTTGGGTAAGTATTACTGCCACGACCGCCAACCTCAAAAAAAAAAAAAAAAAAACCTCCCAGCATCGTTCTATACTGCTGTACTATAACTTACTACCATATCACAATCCCACACAAACTCCATCAAAAATTTCGGAAATTCCATTTTCCTATCTAAAAAGCAATGCCCGGCGTTCTCTAACTTGTTTTTACCAGCGGTATGTATCATAACTGATACTGTATGCGCAGATATTCGGAAACGGAATAGGCTAATCCCATGGGGCAGGCAGACATATCGGTATCGTATCCTACTCGTTCGGTTAGTTCACAGGGGTTCGGTGTTACATACACTACACTAGAAAATGCTAAGGGGATTATTCCAGTGCTGTACTTTAATTATTTAGATACGGGGGAGCACTCACACCCATCATGGTCTCCAGATTCTCAAGTACTGTACTGTACAGTACGGTTACTCCTCTTTTCCTCTCATCCCGGTGCAGTATGGTGGGATATCTGAGGTACATACTTGGATCGTATACTTATGCCGGGTGCAGGCGGTAAATTTGGTATCTCTGCGAGAGTGCAGTCAAGAGAAGAAAAGAAGAAGAAGAAAAAAACTCCTATTAATGTCCTATTGTGGAAGTGGTGTTCAAGCAGGCAGACAGGCAGCGCAGGCAGGGTTCTCGATAGTTGATAGTTAGCTATAGCGTATGCTCTTGCAGAGTACTTTACAATACACCTAACCCTGCTCACCACACCACTCGGAGAAGTACCGTATTATAGCTGTGCGAGTGAGTGCGATTTCGTATTGTATTGTGCGACTTTTGAGATTTCGATACAAGCAAGATTAGTTTACAAGAGTATTATAATTAAAAGATGAGAAGTTCGTGCCATCCTTCTTTCCGCTCACCCTCAGCATCTCCATCCATCCGCCCATAGTAACAATCAACCCATATCTCATCTCATCCATTCCATCCCATCCCCATAAGTTAACCCCCAGGAAATTCCATCCAATACGACGACAAAAAAAAAAAATTAATAACGGTATAAGTTACCTGCACATTATTAGAAAAAGTAAACAAAGATAAAGATGAAAAAAAGTTTTATCCGGAAAAATGGAGGATGGCACTGGCATACTGGAACATTATATACCCGGTTTTCCCCTAATTCTTCCGATAGGGTACTGTAGATAGCGAGAGAGGTGAAGTGAAGTGAAGGAAAGAAGGAAGGAAAGAAGGGACAGACAGGGCTGATGTGAGTACAGTACGAGCGGGTGTTTCGGAATGGGGAAGGGGAGGTATTTTGGTGAAGAAGAAAAGATGGTGAAATAACGCAAGTGATGTGCGTCTGGGTGAGTGAAGGAAGTTTCAGTTAGTTGTGAGGTTGCAGGCAAACAGGCTGATTATTAAATATTGTAATTGTGTACGGTACGAGTACCGTATGCGATGGGTTCGTCAGGGTAAGGTGAGGAGGGGAGGTATTTTTACAGTAAGTATGCACCAAAATGGTACTCGAGCATGATTCTATGTAGGGGAGATGTTTAACTCTAAGAGATACCATAGCCTAGCTTTTCCCCATACTCGTACACCGTCACTGCGGGGAGGGAAGGGGAGGGAAGGGAAGATATCAGGGCGGGAGAAACCGGATTACAGTACTGTACAGCACTGAAGCCTGGAGGTTTATACTGTACTTGCAGTACTGTACAGGGCACAATGGATGGATGTTCTTACTGTGGAGTCTGTTTCTTGCATATGATGGTAAGAAAGCCATTCCTTTCCGTTCCTTCCACTTCTTCTTTGCTCACTCGGTCGGTCATTTGCTCGCTTCTCAAGACATGCAAGGTATTTCCCTAAACTTAATCCCTCAAATTTTATGATTATTTTTCTTCTGACCCTAGAAATCTACTTGCGCTGTGCTTGTGTGTCTGTAAGATTGTATCTTAGGTTTGAGCCCAGGCCACATGGCTGGTCCATGCCTCGGTTCCGAGTTTGGTATTTTAGCTTGACATGGTCCGTTGTACGACTACTTGGACTTTCGTACAATGCTGGATAGTTATAGCACAGTGTTATATACGGTAGGCATGGTGCAAGGACAAAATTGGTAATTGACTCGAGTATTCGGACTCGAGGTGGGCATATCCCCTGGTGTTGTGGCTGTTGTTCATCAGGGTGGTGCCTTGGTGGGGTTGTCCTAACCTTCAATCTGACTTGCAGCCGTACCAGTACGGTTGTTCAATTTCTCTTTATGTTTTGGCTTCCGTTTAACCGAGGGGCAAGGTTATAGTGTAGCCAAGACCTTTACGCCAGGAGTTGTCACTGGGAGAGATAATAAAGTACGGTGAGCGAGTGAGGAAAAAAAAAAACCTGGTTAGCTAGCGAGGCTTTCATGCAGAGATACTCGAGTCTTCTCCCGGATGAAATAAAATTGTAGCGATTCCCGGACGGAGTAGAGCCGCCTATCGCTTTAAAGGGTGCGGTCGGTATCGCAATTCCTTAGGAGATGGACATTAGATGGGGATTTAATCCGTCCTCCGGAATTTCGTGACAGTAGCCTCCGGCGGGTGTTCCGTGATGTCGATGGACGAAGGTGGGAACTGGGGTTTGGGAGTTTCTTTGCTTCTTTGAAAGTGGTGGGGATGAGGAGTGGGTGAAGAGTGGCTTGGCAATCTCACCTTATCCATTCATGATTGGAGGGAGAGCTCCCGTTGAGGCTTTTGAGAGTCGGAGAAGCTGGGTGGGGGGAAGGGTGGGGAAGACCGATTTTTCCCACACAAGCGGCCTTTGTCCGCTCGACCATAACCGAAGGTGTGCCGATGAATGCAACGCAAACTCCCCGCCCACAACATAAAATACTTCCATCCGTAATGGAAGCACTTGCAGAATAAGATTCTCCATATGTGTGTTGCCATAGGCGATTGACCCTCATAGTGATAAAAAATAAAAAAAATAAAAAAATCCTCCAGTTACCGGTCATTGTGAGGGGAGAAGATAGGGAAAAAGTTGATTAGTACCGTACCGTATTCTAGATTCCAGCTTTTCTCTGGGGGAGGGGAGCGATTACGGTATCATACAAGTACGACTACCATAAAAATGCACCATGCATGTTGTTTGCATGGACCTTGTATCGCAACTGCTTCTCTACCGGTAGACTATCCTCTCTTGGCATTCAGACCGAGATAGACGGGGTCTTTCTTAATAATGAGGCGCTGCCTACTCGAGCACAGTTCGTTAGGGGTCACGAGTCACGAGAGTCTACTCGATCGAGTAGGACATCCTTTTCCCGGCTGTCTGCTCCATGCTCCTTTTTCGGGGATGAATTAGTCTCATGGATTTCGAGACTCACGAGGATTGGACTTTTCTTACTTTACCCAGCTATCGTGAGGCTGTATCCTTCAAAGGTGTGCTGTGCTGGGAATCATGGATACTGTAAGGCTCATGGATGATACCATCCCCTAATCTGGGTGCAGGTTTCGCGGTTAATGACATTAGGTTAACCTCAAATCTTTACCAAAAGGTAGTATGGCCGGGAAGCTCTTGTTATGACCTGACCAGTAGAAAACATTTCGACAATTGTCACACTTGAACTATTCCTAATCTCGGAATATTCTAGAGAACTAAAAGGCGACAAATACAGACGAAGGGCATAGACAGCAGTGCCGGCGTCTCACTCTTTTGGAAGACTCTTTTCTTGCTCTCCCTCTTTTTTTTTTCCCAATTTTGCCTCTCCCTCGAGGAAGTGGGGCACGCGATCTCTGGGGTGGATACGTTGATATGATGTTGGAGCAGCACCATACGGTAATCACATGCATGCAAAGCGGCGGCTCCGAATTACCCCGTCCAATCCACGCTTCTTCCAATGCTTAGTATTCACCATCTCCTTCAGCAATTCAAAGTTTGAAAATATTTATTTCCTTTTTCCTTGTTAGGCTATCGTAACCTCTACACCTGTCATGCTAGGGATAGAAATGGATTGATGAAAATCATGGGTGAAGATATTCCGAGGGTAGGACGAGCCAGTCAGCCGGTTTTCACACACTTTTAGTAAAAAAATACGGAGATTTTAGTAGGAAAATTCAAATATCAACTGTAACCTGGCTAATAAATCTATGGAGAAGATCTGTTGTGGTATTAGGGGAGCTTTTAGCTTGTTTCGCCACTTTGTACTTTGCACCCTACAGGTTAGCAGCGCTGTTATTTCAAATGCTTGAAAACGTACAAAGGGATGGCAGGTAGCGTAATTTCTGCCCCACAAAAAAAAGAAGGAAGGGCGTTGGCTGGTGCTGGTACCGAGACTCTGGGGAATCCCGTTTGTATGGAGGAAGAGATGCAAAGAAAAGTTAAACGGAACAAGGATCGATGAAGCTGAAGCAGGGAGGAGGGAAGTGGGTGGATGAAGGTCAAACCGTACTTGGAATATAGAAATGGAAACGATAAAAGTGTAATTTTAAAGATTGGGTGGATGGGTGGGTAGATGAGTGGAGTAGGAGGATAAGATTGTCAAGTGTGGTTTTGGAATTTGGTGGTGTAGTAGTTTGTGGTGGTGGTGATGGTGGTGATGGTGGTGATGGTGGGGCTTGGTAGCTAATGATCAGCAAGAGGCACCTTAGGGGTGGTTATGGAGACTAGCATACGGTATTGCTGATGGTAACAGGCAGCAGAGATAAAAGGTGGAGGAGCACCAGAGAGGAAATTTGTTAGGTGGAGAGGGTGGCTATAGCTTCCTCATGAGTTACTGTACCGTAGTAGGAATAGAGGGAAGCGGTAGGTTTGCGTATGTACGTAAAGTAGGCAAACTATGGTGGAACCTCTACCGTTACAAGAAAATGGCATACGGTACATAGATTCTGCGGTTTAAGGATTGTCCATTATGCCAATTGTTACCCACCCTTCCCTTTTGCTTCCCTTTTTTTTCCACTTGGTTACAGTAAAGAGAAACCTTTGGACGGCGTGATTTTAATTCCGCTCGCCCGCCGCCCCTCGTCCACTCAGCTATATACATGACCTCTGCCTCCCCCGGATCTTCCTCCCCTCCTCTCACTCTTTGCCTTCACTAATGCTTCTCACTCCTTCATCTTCAGCCCGTTATTAGGAATTTCTGTTATTGTGTTAAGCATCATTGAATCAAACCTCAACACATCACACCTAACCACAAACTTCACTTCAACCAATTCTTCCGGTACAAACCGTCCAAGCATTGCTGTCTCACATCAACCTCACTAGCTATGGCCCTCGCAGGCACAACAACTACTACAGAAGCTGCTCCTAGCTCTGCTAACCCCACTGCTACAACTGTGGAATCACAACCAACAACTTCAGGTAATAGCTCTGCTACTGCTGCGGGTCAAAAGAGATCTACTACAACTGCTGGAAACACAAACGGTTCAAACTTCCGTCCAGTGAAGCGTCGAGCTTCAAAGGCCTGTCAATGTTGTCGAGCCAGAAAAGTGCGTTGCAATGTTGTTGAACACGGTGCCCCTTGCACAAACTGCAGGTTGGACGAAGTGGAGTGCATTATTACAGAGAGCAAACGAAGAAAGTGAGTCATAATTCCAACTCCTAAATCCCAATGGTTTTTTTTCATGATCTGTTTCAACTAAAATTTGTTTAGAAAACTTTGGGGCGCCAAGGTTGATAATACCGGCTCCGCCTCCGACACCGGTGCCGATACAACCGCTCAAGCACAGGATAATGCCTCACCATCAGGACGGAAAACTAGCGTTTGCCATAGCAATGAGACCCATGTTTTGGGCTCTCCTTCGACAATGTCAATTGACGGTCACTCTGACAAGGAGAGTGGCGGTCATGTACCTCACCTGATTTGTACGTTCAAAACTTTTGTGGATTCAATAAATTCATCCATTAGAAACCCTTCTTACTTTATCTTGTGTAAACAGACCAAGCACAAGGTATTCGGATGGGACGTGACCGTCGGGCATCTTACGCATCGTCCCATGAATCCCTTCCATCCTTAACGAATTCACTGTCCACACAAACTTCCACTTCGTCATCACATCCACGCAGATTGTCTACCATATCACAAGCCCGCGTCGAACTCCCGCCCTTTATCAAGCCTACCCCCGTAAAGATTCCACTTGATGATTTAGAATACCTAACAAAGAAGGGTGCATTAACACTTCCGGAGGAGCCCCTACGAAGCGAGTTACTCCGGGGCCATTTTGACTTTGTGCATCCGTACATGCCTCTCTTGAACAGGAAGGAGTTTTTGAAGAGTGTTACCTCCGACGATGGGAGTCAAGGGAAAATCAGCCTATTACTCTTTCAGGCGGTGATGTTCACTGGAAGTGCAGTATGTTTGCACCTTCCTCCCCAGAACAAATAGTGTGACTAACCGAACTTCCTAGTTTGTCGATATGGAAAGCCTTCGTGCTGCTGGATATCCAACACGCAAAGCTGCCCGGAAAGCATTCTTTACAAAGGCCAGGGTATGTATAATCACTCTATAATCGCCTGGCAGTTCTAACCAAAAAAAAAAAAAAGGTACTTTACGATTTCGACCATGAACAAGACCGGATGTCACTCGTTCAAGCAATCCTGCTGATGACATATTGGTATGAGACACCAGATGACCAAAAGGATACATGGCACTGGATGGGAGTTGCTATTTCTCTTTCACATACCATTGGGCTTCACAGAGACCCAGCAAACTCGAATATGGACCCTGACCGCAAGAAGTTATGGAAGCGAATTTGGTGGAGCTGTTTCATGCGGGATAGATTGGTGGCATTAGGAATGAGGAGGCCAACAAGAATAAAGAGCGAGGATTGTGATGTGCCGATGCTTACACTGGATGACTTTTCAATTGATATGGGCCCTGATGGTGATGAGGAGGATTCGATGTTTTTGAGTTATGAGGAAAGGCAAAGGGAGGAGATGGAGTCACGTCGACAAAGGGAACTTGCAATCTTGTGCATTCAGAAAGCCAAGTTGTGCATGGTTATCAGTCAGGTGCTTTCCGCACAATACTCGGTATTGAACACCAACCAAGGAAGTTTGGCGCCCGATGGAAGTACTAGGACCACTATGATGCTATTACCCAAAAAGCTTGATCTTGAGTGTTGCCAGGTGGAGAAGTGTGATGAGGAGTTGGCCAAATGGGTAAAAGAGTTACCGGAGGAGGCGATTTATCGGCCGGTTGGCGTCGGTGCTCCGGTAGATGAGGTCCTTATCCTGCACAGAAATCTTCTTCACATGTGTTATTAGTAGGTTACCCAAACATTCGAGTCAGCTTTTGGAATGACTGTGATGACTGATCATTTCTTTATAGCACAACTGTCAGTGCTCTTCACAGACCCCAGGTTCTGCCATCTGCACCAGCGCCTTGGCCAGCAAAGAACAATGGTGCAGAGCTTCAGGAGATTTCCCGTAGAAAGGTTCGACAAGCAGCCTCTGAGATTACTCATCTCGCGGAAGAACTCATCGACTTGGACCTTGTCAAGTACCTTCCAACTACTGGGTATGTGGGAATGAGCCACTCTATTTTGTGTACTTTACTGATTAAAAAATAGTGTTACCGTTATGCTCCCGGCAGTGATTATCCACTTGCTCGACATCAAATCACCAAATGCATTGACCAGGGAACTTAGTTTGGAGGGATTCGGCCTCTGCATGCAGGTGATGCAAGGACTTCGACAATCCTACTCGGCGGCTGACTATGCAACCCATTTTTTGGAGGCTGCTATCAAGAAAGCGGAAATTCAGGTTGCCGGTCACAAAAGGTTTGGTCAAAGGAGAAGAGCGAGATACCACCAGCGCTTTGACCACCTATCCCCGCAAAAGCCCCCGGGTACCAGCTCTCCGCACAGCACACCATTCAGTGGCAATGCCATCACAATCCCCGCCTCGGCTCCACCGTCCAATACAGCGCTCACCCCGCCCCCGGACATTGAAAATATCAACATGCCGGATGCCAAACCCCTGGATGAGAATGAACTCCAGCTCAAATTAGAAACCTTCCTCCAATCCCCACCATCACCAAAACACGATGACCATCAAACCCCAAGCCCACACTCGCTACCCCAGAACCCTGCGAGCACTTTCACAATTAGCAGTAACGGCATGCTCCACGTCCGCGAGGAGCTCTTGTTCCCATCGGAGAAGTCCGCCTCATCGACACCATATCTATCCATCCCTCGTGCTACCGACGACGAAAACGGAGATTTAGACGCCTTGCTCAACCTTGACGGCCAGGATAATGATCCCTTCTTCGGACACTGCGATGACGCTCCGCTCATGAGCCAGAAACGCTTCGATGGTGGTACCAGAGCCTTCGACCTTGTCGGGAACTCGAGCGCCTGGTTGGAGGAAGACATGTCTAAGATCCTGGACGGCGTGGATTTTGATATCGATGACGTTATTCAAGTTTTGGAGACGGAGATTAATTAGGTTCTTTTTTTTTTTTTTCATACTTTCCCGTTTTAACTGTCCTAATATGATACGGTAATCATTCTTGGTTTTTGTTTTGTTTTTGTTTTGTTTTTTCTTTTCCGAATTGATTCGTTTGGGTGGGTGGGATTTTACAATTTGTCTATTGCAATACCATAGTTACAGTGGCGGGACAAAAAAGCCAAAAGCTTTGTTGAATTGAATGAATAAATGGCTGCGTTGGTGGGAGTGATGGAGTTTTTTTGTTTTTTTGTTATGGTAGCTGCCTTTGTCCTTTTCGTATCATACCGCTACTTTTTTCCTTTTCTTTCTCCCTTTACTCATCACTTGTGCCTAGTCCATGACATCTTGTACAGTAACAGTTCTACGATTTCCCTTTGGCGGTTTTGTGAATGGATAACTTGTCATACTCAAGTTACCGTAGTCGACATTGCAATGACAATCAATCAATAAAAAGCAAGAAAAGTTTTACTGTGTTTCCTCGCGTGCTCTTACTTGCCTTGCCTACCGTATCATACCACGTTTTTAACCCGACGTTGCGCGGGGGCGGACTGCTCTATCTGACTAACGGGTGGGCGTATCATAGTCCCAAGGCCATAAGGTTCCGCATCGGCATACCGAATTCCTATACTTTCCCAACGTTTGCATGATCCCAGCGACTGCGAGCACCGCATACAGTACCGTATTACAAACATTCGAGTTTGAACTTTTTTTTTCTTTACTACTCGAGTATGAGTCCAAGTAATAATACCGTATTATATTCAGCGACACATTATCACTCAGCCAGCCACGCTCTGTTCAGCTATCGATAGACAGCTTATCATACCCTGGGATATGGTACCGTATGTGCAATTATACGGCGGTGAGATAGGGTATGGTATGGTATGGTATACATAATCCCGGTCCCATGACTTTTTCTCTTGGAAGCGCTACGGTACGTTTGGACATTTTGTGTTCACATCACATGTTAATAGTCTACCGTACGTTCCTTTCTCCCTCCCTCCCTCCATCCTCTGTCTGCATAGCCCAGCTGTCAGGAATTACAGACAAGTGCAAAAAACAAAAAAATGCAAGAAAAGCTCTTGGAAGGCGAAATAAAGAACTTTCCAATCACATGCATATAACAGCTAGATTAGTTGTACGGTAGGGTAGGGTAGAGTATCAAATATCTCAGCCCCGTTCCAGATGGTCCACGTTTGTGCCAATATTTCCTTCCCTCCTTGTCATGCTCACTCACTCATGGATCTAAGTGCTTTGTTCATTCAAAGGACCTTTTCCCCAGTGCCGTGCAGTGGGACGTTATCTTTCCATGATGTGATGTGATGCGATGCGCTGGGCTGCTATTCGGCAGCACAGTGAGTATGATAAAATCCTGCCACCAAAAATCCTCAATCACATGAAAGACAAAAAAAAAAAAAAAAAAAGCAAAGTGCAAAGTGCAAAAAAAAAATAAACACTTTAACCATGTCACGCTCTCTCTCTCTCTCTCTCTCTCTCTCTCTCTCTTCGGAAAAATCATTTCCCCAGACTCCATAATATAGTGGAGTACGGTAACCTTGACGGCATATACTCTATAGTCTAGTAAAAAAATCCATAGCCTAACGAGAAATAACGAACCTGACTACCACCTCCACAATTTGAGCCAACTACGGTAAATCCCTGCAGCCACCGGTACCCCTGCCAAGACTGGCGATACCGAGGCATATTTTGGGACATTGTGGGTTTTCACATCCTCTGCGCAACTGATCTTTGGATGGCACTAGTTGAAGTTGGGACTAGTTGAGCTGGGAGGTGTGGGCACGTGCGGGGGGGGCGGCGGCGGGATTGTATCATACGGATTCAAACTGTTTGTATTCCTCGGTTCGGACAACCTGGGACTGGGTTTGAAGAGCGAATTCGTTTGTAAAACAGAAACGTGGGATTATGCACGAGTAACTTATATAATGTATTTTGCTTTTTATTATTATTATTATTATTATGATACCATCTCATGGGCTCAAAAGGAGGGGCAACTTTGTTTTGTTCCCCCCACCTCTTGTCTCGAAGCATGTGAAGATTCCCATCCCACCAGTTTCTCCAGAGGAGCAGCCACTTTGGAGTAGGAGGGGAAGAAAAAAAAAAAAGTTTTATACTGTAGGAGTAGGCTACTGTAAGGAACATTGAAATAAAGGGATGGAATCGATGTCGGTTTGCATGTGACTGTGCGCGACGCGTCGAGTGAGCTTTTGTGATATTCGGGCTTACTGCTGATGTCAGGTAAATTCTCTCCGATTGAGGTTGGGCAAGGGGGGGGATAACGATACTGTAGAGCATGCAGTTCGAGCTTCTTCCCCCCTTGCCCTAGATTGTAATAACAGTATATACTGCGCCTACCTCCTGCATGGGACAATGACGTTTCGGGTGAGTTAGGAGGTTATGGATGGTTATGGCAAGCACAGTACTGATGCCAAGTTGTGTGCAATGGGCTCGATGATTTGCTGGACTCGAGTACGGGGAGATCTGTTAGATAAATAGGCTGATTAGGCTAGCAAGCTAGGCTGTGGAGGCTGTGGAGAACGCTGTGTAATTGGATACGGCACTTGCCTCAAGATTTTCTGGGGGATGGGGAATTGTCATACCGATTACAAGCTGCTAGTGCCTGCCTGGCTATTGCGGATATAGAAATTCAGCCGTCAGGCTCTCCGGTGGAGAACTGTATCAAATCCCTGCAGGTCAGAACAAAATTTCGAAAACAGCAGTTTTGTTATTAATGACTAGTCTGTTGAGTGCTATATGTACAAGAGATTATACGGGGCCTGGCTAGTTTATTCTGAGTATTTCCGGCAATGGGACGGTGCGTGAACATCGATTCCTGGGTACACTTGGCAGGAATCTGTCATGGAATTCTTTCCTGATCCCCGAATCAAAAGGGATTTTGTCCCCCGCACAACCTCACAACCCGGAAGGAAGCACATGGATGTATAAAATTCGTCCACGTTTTTCTATAGATTATCCGAGATCTTCTAGCCTGGTTCTGGAGTTCCACCGTCCCTCGGTATGTGGGGGATTTCTTGACTTTGTCCGCTTTTTTTTTTACCAGCTTTAACGGAGCTTTGAGATAGCTCACAAACGACACTGGAAGACTGCACAGACAAACAAATATAGGACTGGTAAGATTCTTGTACTTTTGAAGTCGCTGTGATTGAAGATACCGGGAGAACAAGAGGCTAGAGACTGCAAGATCGAAATGCTTGTACCTAATCTATCAGGGGAAAGCCCCTCTATATCAAACCCTGTTACTAAAACAAGGCATGCGTTATGTGCACGACAACTACGGTGGTTAATAACGTGTTAGAACACCACGGCCTCGTCACCCATTAGAAACGGCTGTATTTACAGTGCCGCATCTATTCTGCCAATAGTAAATCAAGTTTTTTTAAGCAAGCTATTATATCATAAAACTGCTTGCTCTAAATCCTTAAGAGCCCGCAGATCACAGATTTATACAGAAAATCACACACCAACCTTTTGCCACCCAAGCCCGGTAAAAGTTTCACTGTCAACAAGAATGAACAGGAGAAAAAAAATGCCAGTCAAGCTCTCAAAGGGAATGTCAGTGGCTAAAGGACAATATAAAATCTATTCAAAAACCAGAGTTCCCCATGTTCAACTAAAGCAATCTCCCCATCGGTATAAGTCCCATGTTTCTAGACCTGGTGATTCAGAGTACAATGACTGTGGCCTTTCTACACCTCTGAGCCTGCTATGACGGAACTCCATCTAGTGGTTACACCTCAAAGTTACTCCCAATCTGAATTCAGAATTTGAAATCTCAAAGTTACCTTTTCTTCACCTTAACGACCAAACTTTCTACGATATCTTACGTTAACCGCGACTAATGAAGCTCTTTCCCAAGCTCACTACTCAATTGTATCGTCCCCGGATAGTCATCAAAGCATCGTGATGACCACAGTTTAGCAGAAGTGGGTAAATCTAGGATTAGGCGGGGGTCATCCATCGGGTGACTTCACCAAAATCCCCCAAAAAATCCCAAGCACCAAACAATAACTGAGGTGGAAGTTCTGCTGATCTTAAGATAGCATCCGCAAATAATTACCTCCGAAAAATATCCTCGAACCCATCTGCTGGTCATGCTGGATCACTCGTATCTCAGACTAGATTCGCTAGACATTAAAATAAACCTCCCGAGGAGGATACCCCGTCAATGGCATATCTATACACTCCTCGTAATCGAAAAAAACATACAAAAAGGGACCCGTGACAGACCAAAATCAACGCTACTCAGTGGTAGACAGTTGAAAGTTGGTGAAGTAACCCCCCCTCCGGAATATCTAGAGAGAAAATCGGTCCAAGTTACTGGTTTTATTGAGAATTTGGTTTTTGAGATATACTAACAGATTATTCTAGTTATACGAGTGTGCGAAAGTAAGATGTCCCGACTGGCGTGGATTAGAATCCAGTTAGAGTAAGTCGCAAAGGATGTACTGTACAGCCAAGCGAGTGATTATCCGTGAAACAGGGACGTTCTCCGTCCGACATTGAGATTGAGTGGAAAGCAGGCAGAACCCAAATATCGTAATCAGTTCTCAATTCAGCGATTGGCCACAGCATCCCTTCATGATAAATTGCTTGTACTTCCTTCCCCAAGCCAGGGGAAAGGAAAGGTGCTTATCTGACCTCTGTTTCTGGAGTCAGGTCTTATCATATCTAGTCCTAGGGTACTAACCCTTACCGGCCACTAACGTAGCAAAAAGTGGTTCGCCGGGCTTTTTTGATGCCCCCCTAGAATTGTTAATGGTGACCGGCCCTCTTAACCGTTAGGCTACGAAGACCGGTCGATGTAATGGCTTACTTTTTCCCAAATTTGATAGCGAATACAAAAACTTTGCAGTTATGCTATTCTATTACATTACGCTAGAGATGTCCTTTGATTTTCCCGAACTTATACGAGACATTATGACCTTTTTTTTCATGATCAGTATTATCCGACTTTATGCACAAACCCCAGCGTTCGTCACCAAATTGTCCCAAGGCTCAGAACTGTATTTGAATGCCCAACCTGCACCAGCACGCCAGCCCAAACCTACGAGATCAAGCCTGACCCATACCCGCACAAACAGAAACCCCCTATGATTCAAACTGCGTGAATAAGGACCCATCATGAATCATCTGAACAATACCCCACATCTCATTCAACATTCAAACGGTATCCCCCCCTCTTTATAAATCGAATTTAAGCGCCTCTCCCACAACAATTATTTTCATCACTACGCTCGACAGTTGAAAAAACTACTACATAACCAATTCAAACCTCCTAACTAGATATCAAGCACACAACGATCACAATGCGTCAATCAAACACTGCCGGTACCGGGTCAGGCTACTTCTTGACTACTACTACTACTACTACTACGGGTCCCATTGACGAGCGTCATGGCCGCCACTGGCAATGTTGCTATTGCGAGTCTGCGAATCAAAAGTCTGATCCACTATGTCGGAATTGTGGCCACAGGAAGTGTGGGGAATGTTTTGGCTTTAATGGTGCTGACTAAGTTAGCCTATTCTTGTGGTTCTTTGCTTGAGAACAGTGGCGGTTCTCTAGAGGGGTAGGACTCAGGTGGAAGATGCTTTAGCGATGAGTACGCTAGGGTTTTAAAATGAGTACGGTATCGCACTCAAAGATGTGTCTCCCTGGTTAGAACTTGGCTAGTTTCGCCTTCTACCCTCTGCTACTATTACCTTTATATATATATATATATATATATAGATAATAATAATAATAATAATAATCGATCTTTGATCTATAAGCTTCTTGTTTTCCATATTGGGTGAAAAAAAAAACACTTGAGCCGTCCAAGTTACTGCGTCTCACAAAAGGATACTGATGGGTGTTTTTCTATCTTCGTCTCTAATTTTTTTCTTTGCCTTCTCTTTGCTGCGAAAGTACATCCTGGCATACAGCTACCTCACCTTACCGCACTTGGCAACGGCACTTGCAAATATTTGACACCTTGGTGAGTATGAGGTACTTGACAATGTAATGCCGTCTAATGTGTGTACTACGGTAGCGGCTCCAGGGGTGAGCGGGTAGAAGTATGTGCGCTTCAACGGCGCTATTCCATTTGCCTGGGGGATGAGCATATCGATTGTGATACCTCTGGCAGAGCAGAAGACTATCATTAATTGCGATATTGCTTTGTGTTTGTCTTCGGGGATGGAATTATCTGAACGCCCAGTTGTCTTGCTATCAAACTGCTATGCTAGAAGCCAATATTGAGTTGTTTTCGACATTACCAGTCAGCAGCCACAAGGCCTCCACTCACTGTTGAAGATACGACAAGCCGGTCTCTAAATTACGCCCTAGTTTCCAGTAACATCACTCTACTAAGCGACGTTCGCTGGGTTAGCGATGCATAGAGAGTTACTACTATATTACCACCGGGCATGCACCCCCGCGGGCTCGAGTAACTATGAAGCGCATTTATTAGTCGATACGTAATTGTTGGTTCAATTGAGCGGATCCGCATTTAGAAAGGAAGAAAAAAGAAAGGAACGAATTCGGTGAATGGATGGTTCGGCACAGAAGATAGAAAAACAGAGAAAACGAGAAGAAAAAAAAAAAAAATCAAAAGCTTCCAAGCGACGGTGAGTAAAATAGAGTAAAAAAATAGTTGACTGTTTATAATTGAAATAAATTGCGATGAGAACTATATACTGAGCCAAGTTACCCGCCATCAATCAACTCATAAATCCATCTCAGCCCTCAGATTCGCATTCGGGAAAAAAAAATAATAATAAAACAACCCCATCATAATCCCTCACTCGCCAACTAACAACCCCCCTCTTATTACATGGTATAAAGCCCCCCGTCCCCCCTGACTCTCTTACGCCCCTGCCTTGCCACGCACATTACTCTCCCCCACTTATTTTCCCACCTCGCTCTTTTCGAACTCTCATCCAGGGCCTCCTCCTTATGACTGAGTTCCCTCGCCATCCTTGACAGCCAGAAAAACTCCTTGGTAATCGCTTCAACGCCCCTACCCACCTTCCCATGCTGAACATCATACCATCCAGTCACAGCGTTATACTCGATCAATCTCTCGCACTTATTCAAGTAAAAGTCCTCCGCACCCTCTTTGAACATGACAAAGTGCGCGCGCAACTCCGGGTGTGTCTCGGGGGAGAGAATGCTGTAGGTGTTTAGCATTATGGTGGCTGCTGCGAGAATGCCCTTGAGGCGCTTGATGGACTCGATGGTTGTTTCGGTGTTGTAGGTTTTTCGGCTGAGTTTTAGGAATTGTGGGAGAAAGTGTGGGAGGCGGAAGGGAGCGGAGGGGAGCGGGAGGTTGAAAAGGTGTGGGGCGTGCTTGTGCGAGGATTTGTGGGAGCTGGAAGGGGTGCTGTGGGTGTTCCCCATTTTGACTTTTCGTTCGGGGTAGTTCGTGGGGCGGTTTTGTGCTATGGCCTGATGTTCGTGGTATGTTAGTGGTAGAGAAGCAGAAGGACGAGGTTGCGGAATGGTTGCCCTGGTGGTGACCGCCGACCACTAGGCGACGAGATATCGCCTTTTCACCGTAATGGTTTGTTTGATTTCTTTGTAACAGTTTTCACCCCTTGTTATGGCAGTTCAAGGGCGAAGAGTCGAACACTCTTGATAGAAAAGAATCAAAGAGCAACAGTGGGGATAATAGGATAGTCAAGGTGACCCTAGCACAATCAATCCTATCAGAAGAGTTACATATTGACCAAATCCCTTATCAGACTATCTTCGTATCTCATGGTCTCAAGATTTGGGTATGCAGGTCACAGGTAAATATTTCAGTAGAAGTGATTTGGTGTTTCGAGGGTTGGGGATCACTCGGTGCTGGACACTTGACCAAGGTACGTAGAGCGGGTGTTACCATCAATGCAAAAAAAAAAAAAAAAAAAAAAAACTAGGTGAAAATAATTTTGTTGCGACATTTAAAAATTCATTGCTTCTCTTCGCTTGAATTGTAATATCATGTTTTGTAGGTACTTATTGATTCAGTAATCTAGGTTCTATGAATACCGCCCTTTACAAACAAGCAATATAAGGCCATCAGACCAGATAGTTAAAATATCATATTATCCACTTCACCATAGATTCCTTCTACAGAATCAAGAACCTATCACGGCTTAACTAACAACCTTCCTAAACACATCCAATGAATCCGCACACTCCTTCAGCACCCCCAACTGAGTTTGGAGTCCAACTTCAATCTCCACAAGCTTTGCCGACATTTCTCCAATTTCCCGTGACACCTCCTCGCATGTTGCGATTGTTTCTTCGAGCCGTAAGCGAAATGCTACGCCGCTTTGTTTTTTAGAAGGCAGAATCAAAAAATCAAAGAATGGCGGAGAAGGAGGGAGGTTACAATCACTGCCTGGCTTTTTAACAACGTTACTTACTGATAGGCCTAGAGAGTGCCCTGGCTTCTTGCCAGTCTTTGAGGCCTTGCTTAGTTTTAGTTCGAAGTCCGAGACTTCCTCCTCTTTACTTGAGTAGAATAGGTGGGTATCTATGTATGGTAGCTTGCGTTTCCCAATAGGCATGACTGGTGATTTGAGAATTGAGCTCCACGAATACAGTAGGCAGGTAGAAAGTGTGTTGCGTGAAGGTGGAGATAGGTTACAGATGAATGCGAGAGAGGGTAATATATATACCGTATTATCTTGAATAAGAGCAACACGTCTCAGGACGTCTGAGTTTCCCATTTTGGCGGGGACAGGAGAAAATGCCAGAAAAAAACAAAACCACGCCTTGCCTACAAGGGAAATTTAGACGTCCTAAGACGTGTTGCTCTTATTCAAGTTAATACGGTATATAGCATCACTTATCATAAGACGGCTAGTCCGGTAGACCACCATACTATAGTTGTTGCCAGATGGTTCCAAGGTCATATCTCCTTTCAAGGTGCAAGGTCACTGAGAGCCTACAGCTTGAGTCTTGTAGATGCTAGAAGTGCTCCCGAGAACGATCTCGAATCTCTTATATCACCGACACAATTCGGGTTTTGGTTGATGAGAAGGTGAAGTAGTTGTCATTGATCACTCGCAGAATGTCAAACCCGCAATGTAGCAATATGCGATAGCTCGTAGCGGAGATATTAAGCGCAAAGAGGTAGAGAGATTGTTTGATAAGGACTTATTAAATACAAAGGTAGTGACCGGCAGCTTGTAAATAGTCCAGCTATTTATGAACATGATATGGTTGAGGCATTCTAGGCTCGCCATCCGTGCCAAATTGCGTGCCCTCCTCATCAACCCTCTTAAAAAGGACAGACAAAAATCACCAAAGAAAAAAGTAGCAATAAGAAAAGAAGAACTTATAACATCCACCAGTCCATTGTTGCTAACCAGGAACCGGCCTAGTAGTGCAATAAACACTCAAACCAAGTATTCGAGCCAAATGAAATCCTCGAGCCAACACCCACAATAACCACAAGTTGAACAGTCATAAACCTTCCACCGTAACTCCTCTGGAGTACATCACCTTAGAAATGACAAACTAGACATTTTACAGCAAAATCTTTTTCCCAAGCATCCATATATCCTACCAAAAAAAAAAAACTCACTAGATTTTCAAACCCACCCACATCAATTCCCCATCTCCCTTCAGGTTGGGCGAACATAACATACCAAAACACGCATCAAAAAAAAAAAGACCCACAGCCGCTACATAAATGTTAAATCTAACCAATAATCCACTTCAACACATCCACCGACTCCGAAACCTCCTTCAGCACGTTCAATTCCGCATTCAACTTCGTCTCCATAACACCCAATTTTTTAGAAAGTTCGCTCATTTCATTCGAAATTTCCTGGACATTTGCAATCGTTTGTTGAAGGCGGGTTCCGAACGCTATGCAGTCTTCAGCATCATCCTCACAGCAAACCAAACTTGAGAGGAGAGGGAGCCTACATCCAGATTGAGTAACCCCCTTCCTACCACCAGAAGCTTTCGTGACGCCAGTCGGTTTCTCCCCAGCACTACCTCTATTCCGACCCCGCCTTCTCTCAATTTCCTCCACCCTCTTCTGCTCCGCCTCCGCAGCCGGTCTCTCCCGGGACAACTTAAATTCTTTAGCCCTCTTAAGGGCCCCCGCTAGACGCCTCTCCCGCTCCGCCTCTGTAATTTGGATCTCCGGGGACAACCTTGATTCTTCAGCCATCCCAGCACACAGGATATCCGCTTGCTTCAAGGCGCCCAATAAGTCCTTGCCGCCCCTGCAGTATTTGGGCAGGAGGACTACCGTATCTGAAGATTCAGAGTCACTGGAGTCTTCCGGTGGCGGCGCCGGTAGCGGGTTTTGAGCAGAGGAGGTGGAGGTATTGGTTTTGATGACGACGACTAGTGATGGGTTGTGATCATCGCGATCGCGTAGGTCTTTGAGAGTGTTGATGGTGGAATTGAGGGTGTTTCGTAGAGCCATCGTGGGCGGTAGACTTGGGGGAATTGCGCGGGTATGATACTGTACTGGAACTCTTGGAAATCAGAATATGGTGAAATTGGGTACTGCAGTGTACGCGCTTTATATAGAAACCTAAGTTGTGCGTGACGGTGCAGTGCGGGTGTGTAAAGTACTGTACGTAGGCAAAAGTCTTTCGTGAGGACGCTGAATAAGCGAACACTTGGCAAAAAGAGCAACAACATAGACCCATGAAAAATTTATCATAACATCAACCATGACACCCAAGACATCTCGCTGTAAGCTTACCAGCACAGAGAAAGGCATGATCCTTGCCTTTTTTTGAGATTTTTCAGGAAATTTCTGCTGTTAGCCAAATTGTTGGTCACCCTTGGTCAATGGTACACTACTGTCCACATGTAACTGTGGCGGTGTTGTGGCTGGTGAAAATATATCATGGCAACTGAAGATCGCTAAGTTGAAGAAAGGTCTGTAAAGGCTAAGGGAAAGTGAATGGTGCCGGTCAACCATAACCTGCCCTTGCGGCCAAGTGACTCAATTACCGAGTGATCAGTCATGATGCCAACCGTGGAGGGCAAGTTAAAAAGAGAAAACGAGAGGAGGGGAGAGTGTCAACTGGATTCTATTTAACAAATTGATTGAGCAATAAAAGAAAACATAGAATAAAGACTTGAAGAATCTAGTAATCATCCTCCATGTGTCTAATCCGCCTATGAGAAAGATATTCCTTATAACTAGCACTTCCATAACTATGACCAATCCGGTATGCATTCATTGTGTTGTGTGTGAGCAAAAAACATTGCGATTGTGGATGGCTTCACTGAGTCGAGGGCTAGAGGAATAACCTGTAGATAATCAATTAACTAAGACTAAATAAAAGAGAAAGAAATCACTTACATTTTGAAGTCCCGAAATAAACCTCTCCAAGAGCTCAGTTGCCCGGGTGCCGTGGAGAAGAACAGACCTCCAATGGAGTTGGAAGCTTCTGAAGCTTACCACCCTACCTACCCCAACTACCTTCCAAACAAGCTTTCTACTAGCACTGTACAAGTAGCGCAAGATATCTCACTATTATGATGCCTTCCCTTCCTTACCGAGCCACTCTCTCTAACAGAACACTTCCTCCCCACCCCAAACCCAATCGACAACCCAAATCTCCAGCACAACCACGCCAAGCACCAAAAACCCCAATGACCCCATTCCCTCATGAAAGCCTCGTATACTTCGTACAGTTTGAATCTCAGGTCGTTAGTACCAGGGAGCAAAAGCCTGGTTCGGGGATTTTAGCGTAGTAGGAGGGATTGTCTCAAAAAGAACTGGTATCGGATAGAATGTCGTGAGGACGGTGGGGTATGGTAATACGAAAGTGGCATACAGGTGCTGGACTAGTACGTGCCGGTATGGCTAACTGCTGTATATTCAAGCTTAAGGCTGACCAACTCATGGACTTGATTCAATGCTTTAATTCCCGTACAGCGGGATGCGTTAATAGTAGTACTTTATCAAGTTATTGTATTGTATTGTATTGTAATGTATTGTACTGGCATTGCCGATAACTGCCGTAGACACATTTTGAAACCTTATTGTAAGATAAGTAAAACCATGTGGCTATTTTCTGCCACACTGTGCACTTACAATTAGTCCGTAATACCTCACGACCGCTACTGCACTCCCCGCCAAGCACACCGCACAAACCAAAAAAATGGTATAATGTAATTCAATTACCAATCCCATGCAGTCGCCGTAATCAAGCTAAGAAAAACAAACAGCACTTGCACAAGCCATAATCCATCCACCATCCATCACACAAAACAGAACCAAAGAAAAGCAGAGAAAAGAAAAAAAGAAAAAAACGAAAATCTAAGTATTCCCACCTCACCTTCCCCGCCATCCAATACCTGCCACACATTATAAAAAAAAAAAAAAAAAAGAGGGAAAAAAAACTTTTGTACAAACATACGCCAATCGCGATAGTCTAGGCGGATTAAGACTGCCCAGGAATAACCTCCACGTACCGACTCTTCCCACGCTTCTTCCCACCCCCCGGCGTACTCTTTCTACTAACGGGTGCGCCCGGGGGACCAAGAAGGTCGTCAATAGTATCTCCTGTTGGAGCACGCTGGCTTATGGATGTTGGTGGGCGACTTGGAGGACCTGCACCCGGTGGACCTGCAGAAGGAGGTGCAGATGCAGGGGGTCCGGACGGGGGTGGTGGTGTGGATGTTGAAGGTACAGAAGAGGGTATCGGGGATCTTCCGAATGGGGGCGGAGGCGCGTGAAGCCCGGATGTGGGTGGTGCGGACGAAGTCCCCGAGGGTGGGAATCCGGGTGTGGATGGGGTGGAAGATGGTTGAGAGGTAGGTGTTGAGGCCCGCTTCGGTGGTGGTGCCGGCTTCGGGGGAGCCGCCGCGGTATCACCAGCCTTCTTGTTCACCCAGCGCTTGAGATCTGGATCGTAAACGAAGGAGCTCTCTTCTCCGAGTTTCGCTTTGATAGGTCCTTGTTGATTTGGATCCTTCTTGCCGAACCAACCGCCAAACCAGCCTTTTTTGCCTTCATCTAAAAAGTTAGAACCAGTACCCGAATCTATTGGGGATTATCAGTCGAAATATACCTTGGCCGGAATTCTTCTTTTCCTCCTCAGCCTTCTTTTTCGCTTCCTCTTGTTGCAATTTCCTTGCCTGTTCGGCTTTTTTCGCAAAATCATCATCGTCATCATCCATAAAGGACTTCTTCGGCTTGGGTTTGTCGTCTTCGTTCTCATCATCGTTATTTTCAGGTTCGTAAGGGGTAAACTCCGTAGAGGGAGGCTCATATCCACCAGCGGATGGAGGCTGGTAGCCACCACTAGATGGAGGAGGTTCGGAGACCGAAGTCTCCATAGTCTCTGGTTTAGTTGTTGACGATGTATCTTCGAAAGAGCTCCTAGAATCGTATGTAGATGCTCCGGGATATCCAGTTGATATAGAGCTGGGAACAGGGCTATCGTATGGATTGACCGTTTGCTGTTGTGGAGCGTATGGGTTAGAGCTCGGTTCGTAGCCCCCGCCGTAGCCAATAGGCTTATAGGTATCCGAAGTAGCTCGTTGGTTCACTGCAGGCTCATAAAGACTGCTTTTTGGTTGGTAGGAGTTACTAGGAGCATACCTGTTTGCTGCTTGAGAAGCGGGTTTAATTGCCATCGGGGGGGTACCGTTGTAACTAGGGGCGTTATTGTACGCAGAGTAAAGATCGACACCAGATTGCACCCTGCTGATATCAGGGCTCACGTTTCCGGGTCCAGCCACCTTTGCAAATGGACCAGCAACAGCATCCATCATACCCCCTTCACCACCAGTTGTACTAGAGGTCTCCTCCTCCTCGCCGGCAACAAACTTATTAAATGTCCCCCAAAGCGAGTTGCTAACCGTATCGGAACTCAACTTCGGAATCCATTTACCAGCAGCACCAGTTCCACTCGGACTCGAATCCTTAGGGCTCATAGAAAGGCGAGTTGAAAGATCTTCAAGCCCACCAAAAAATCCAGGGTGGAAGTAAGGGGAGGGTTTATTCCAAGCCTTGATCGAAGAAGCGATAGAATCGCAATACTTCTGTGCTTCCCCCTTTTGCCCATTTTCGGCAAGGACAATAGCGCATTGGAGCTTATAGCTCTGGAGGTGAGGGAAGCCTGGGCTCGGAGTTGCACAAAGTGATACCGCTAATTCATAAACCTCACTAAGCATGACCGAGTCGGCGTCTCTCCCAAACGTCGCCTGTCGGTGATCTGCTCCTAACAGCGAGAAGTCGGCAGCTGGATCATCATGTCCACTAAACACAGATCCAGTGCTACCCAAGGCCCCTTGGCGAGCGAACAGATAACTTAAGGGACCATTAGTTTATGCCTTCCTCCAAATTCTCAAAAAGACTACGTACCAAATGTGACCAGCCTCAACTCTGCCATATCCAACCAACATCTTCCCTAACGCCATTATCGACTCGGCATCACCCGGTGACCTATTGCTTAGAATCAAACCCAAAGTTTCTCTCCATCGGTCAAGCTTCTCATCAATATTCACGCTCCCGCTCCGCGAAGCGCCACCCAACATTGGCATCCCCATCCTAGCACTAGCACTCACTAGCTCATCAACACATTCCTCCCAGTTACCAGCAAATGTTTCGTAGAGAGCAGCAAGACTATCTGCACCCTCCCCAAGTGTCTTGACTTCATTCTTCACAAACTCTTGAACTACTTGCTTCCACAAATCACGGCAGACAGTCCCAGATATCAGCAGCGCGTGAGACCACAATTTGCGATCCACGGCATGCCAAACAGCCGCTGCCCGGTCACCTTTGAGAAGATTATTCTTAATAGTATTGACGGCTTGGGGATCAGCCCGTTCGATATTTGGGCCTTGCGTGGCTGAGGACATATCTCCCATAACAACGAATGATCCATGATCACCCATGCCTTCTTCCACCGTTTCTGGTGACAAGATAGCTCTTGTAGCCTTCTCGACTTCGGGGCTCCCTTCCAACACTCCGTCATTTTCCAATAAAACCCTGACAATCTTCCACAATAATACCTTCTCTTCCGCTCTTGTTCCTTCGCCTTGTGCCCTTCGCTCTAAATCTTCAATCTTGTCCGTGAACCAAGTCAATAGCTCCTTCTTCTTTGCCTTATTTGCACTTTTAGAACCCGACCACGCCGGTCCAGGAAATTTACCCTCTGATTCCTCAAACGGCAAAATCTCCTTAATACTTCTAACCTTGACTTCCCCAGGAGAGCACTTGATCATCGGCTGTTGCATATCAGAAGTATACCTTTGAGCCCGTTTGGGAAATGTGTATGCGATGCTTCCGCCGAACCCCCAACAAAATACTGGCGCACCTTGCCATCTCTGTAAGACATCTTGACCGGCCTCATCGTTTGGCGCCATAAAGTTGAGTCCTAAGGATTGTTGACGTTGGTGGAAGTCTATTGATGCATAAGAAGCAGAGCTACTATGAGCGAAGGCAGAGCTGGGTCGCTCATATGGGTCTCTTGGTCTTTGGGTAATCTTATTAGCCTTGCCAAAAGCCATGCCAGGCGATTGTGTTTGTGCTCTTGGGGGTGGTTGAAAAGTAGTTTCGGGAGAGATTGTCCTCTGAGGCAACGCATTGGGAATGTATCTAGGTGATTGGGTTGAAGGTGGGGGAGGGGTAAATGTATTCTGGCGAGTGACCGAAGGCAAGCTAGCGGGCGAATCTCTCCCGGAACCTCTTGAGGGTGCATACCGGCTTTGCGTAGGCGGGGGAACACCCGATTGTGGCGATTGTGAAGGGTATCCATTATTCTGAAACATTTGAGGTGAGTTAGTTGCACCTTCTTCTTCCTCTTCTCTTGGTATATCCATTGCCGAAACTTGTACAGATCTAGCAGTCCCTGGGCGCGATGAGTGCATAGCATGATGCTCACCGGAGAACCGTCTTGGATGGCTATGATGTGGATCCTCGGGAGAATGGGGATGGTGAAAAGGCGGAGATGCTGTAAATGAGTGTTGGTGTGGGAGGTTTTGGGGGGTCATTGATGGCGGACTCATGAAAGGCTGTTGTGGAGGTGGAGCTTGTTGTGGAGGTGTGGCGAACCCACCAGATGGAACTCTATTTCCGACCTGCGGTGGTCCGGCAGGCCGAGGTGCATATTTCATTCCACCGGCTGGAGGAGCACTCACAGGTGAAGCGTATGGGGCTGCACTTGGGACCGGAGGATGAATTGTGGCCGGCGGGGGTTGGTAACCCATCGTGGTACTTGGTGCCGGAGAATACCTTACCGATGCTGCCGGGGCGGGAGGTGCGGCGTACATGCCAGATGTGGCTCGAGGAGCAGGTGAGTATCTACTTGCGGCAGTAGTTGTTTGGGGAGCTAACTGCGCGGACATTTGCTGGGGAGATCCCATGACCGGTTGAGCGAAAGTTTTCTTCGGGCTTTGGTAAAATCCTTGTGTGCTCTCAGGTCTCGGAGGTGGCACTTGATAACCTCCAGCTCCGGAAGGTGCCCGATTCATGGATTCCGGGTGTCTTCCTAACGCTGAGGTTGCTCTCTGCTTTGGAGGTCCAATGGGCAGCTCTTCAAAGAACTTTTGTTGTGGAATAACCTTCGGTTTTGGAGGTCCCTGTGGCTGTTGAGCTTGAGTAGGAGCTTCGGCAGAAAAAAATGCACCCATACTACTGCTTCTTACTGGAGGTGGTGGACTAACCATGCTTCCCATTCCCGCAGGTATAGCACTCTGCAATTGTTGGAGATTAGAAGGTCTTTTCCTGATGGCTGGGGGCCCAATGTCTAGAGGTAAATCATATGGACTTTGATATCCCTCTTTTTTGTCTACAAAACTCTGCGCTTTCATTTCAGGTGCTGGTGGGGGTCGACCTCCAAAGGCGGAGTATGGAGCGGCTGGTGGAGGACCGGGCATCTGGGATGCCGGTGCTTGGAAGGCTTGCTGTGGAGGTGCATATGGATTGTAAGGAGCTTGTTGTGGTTGTGGTGCAGGCCATGTCCCACCATATTGTGGCTGAACGGAGGGCTGTGTTGGAATCTGTGCTTGTGGAGTATACCGTGACGCTGCTGATGGAGCTTGCGGGATGTTCCCTGTAGAAATATTTGAAAATCCCTGAAGGGTTCCGTCAGGTCCGTGAACAGGTCGCTGGACGGGTGTCTCGTCATCAGAATCAGGCAGGAAGCCCTCATCATCACTCGGCAGGAATCCCTCGCTATCATCAGCTAAGAATTCGTCTCCGGCCAATGCAGCCTGCCACTGCGCAGTCAAATCATCGGCGGACTCCTGCTTGGGTACTTGTTCTGGTTTCTCTTGCTGTTGGATTTGCCCAAAAAAATCTTCTCCATCTGGTTGACCCGAGTTTTCTTCCGAGCCACCGAACAGTGACGCGATTGGATCCTTGGCCGGTGGTGTATTGTTTGTAGATTCAACAACCTCGCTCATAACCGCACTCAAACTCGCAGCTGCACCCTCCCCAGAGTGATATGGATGTGTGCTTCCTTTGGCGCCATCAATAGCTTGAATGGTAGATTTTCTCTGTAAACCTGATATCCCACGGTCCCCGGTATCTGGACCACCAGAACTTAATCCTCCAAAAAAATCGTCGTCTGTCTTCACGTCGCCGAAAAGGTCTGTGTCCTCTTTAGCCTCATCATCATTATTAATCAATGGCAAGCCCTCTTCATATCTCGAAGCCTCCTTTTCCGTATTCTCTTCAGCATCCAGACCTGGACCGGCTGTGGTTATTCCATTATCCGTAACCTGTCCCATAGATACCGTAGGATTGCCTGCACCGTTCCCAGAAAACCCGTCAAAAAAACTCTCCTCGGCTCCGGCGACACCATTTGAATCAAAAAGTCCACCCTGCTCAACAGAAGGTGTATCAAACATTCCCCGATCACCGTTACCAGTAGCAACTTCTGAAGCCATCATATTAAATAACGCCTGCTCGGTATCATCCGACCCGGGTGTTTGGTGTTGCTCTTCCGACCCAGCTTGGGGAAAACTTGAGGATCGTTCCGGTGCCCGCTGCTTTAGTAACTCAAACGAATCTGTGCCGTTGACGTGTGATTGGAGAGCTGCTATGTCGTCAAAGCCCCAATTGATGTCTGCCTCGGACGCGGGGTCGGGAACTTGTTGATTTTCTATTGGCTGGTCTTCTTCCGAGTCTACTGACCCTTCGGAGGGTGCTGTCTCTGGAGCAGGATAGACAGGCCGCGATTCGGCAATAACAGGTTTAGGGTCTTCTGCAGGTACAGGGTGGTCTACTGGAGCGGGAGAATGTGCGATATAGGGGTTTTCAACTTGTGAGCTCGCATTTGAGGGAACATTGTTTTCTGAATCTAAAGAACGACAGGAAAGAGGTGATTAGAAGACAAGCATGTACAAAAGAATTAATTTACTCCATACCCAAGTTCACTTTCGGTTCTACCTTCATCTCTAGTCCTTTTTCCTCTTCCTCGGCCTCCATAGGCTCCCCTCTAGTACTACCAGCACCTTCTCCCATACCCTCCTTCATCTGGGGCAACACACCTTGGTTTTCCGCCATGTTGTGTAAAGCTATTCTCGAAGGACTTCTCGACGCAACTGGCGTAGGAACAGCGGAATGCAGCACGCTATTCTTATGGTGACTTTCAACATGAGAACACCCCTGATCGATATCCTCTACGTGACAAGCTTCCGGGGTTTGTGAGAGGGAAGCGGTAGAAAGGTTACGGGGGAGGGCCGACGAGCTGTTACCCCCCCCGGCAACACGGCTAACAGAAAGGGAATCCATCGTACCGTTCTCAGTTTGTAGGGATGAAGGAGCCTCGGGAACTGGGGCGGATGTGGTGATCTCTGGGGACGTCGGAGGATGTTGAGCCTCTTCCATGATGTAGGTATGATATGTGGCTTCGAATCTTTGTTGTTGTGCGAAGGGAATGTGTGGTGAGTTATTCCCGACAAGAGATTTCGATAAAAGGGAAAGAAAGAGATGTTAAAAAAGAGAAATAATCAATAGTAGACAGAATGAGTGAAGAGTGGAGAGCTATTGGCCATTGAATGGGGGGTAAATTAGGGTAGGGGGAAGAGGTTCAAGTGAGCATCATGCAAACATGGAAAGGGCATCGCGGCTGAGAGGACACGGAGGCGAAAGGGGAAGACCTCATCGCTATTCCTAAAGCGGTTAGGTCAGATCGGAGGCTCCTTGACACAACCATCTCTGCCGCCGCCTCAGACTTTTTTATTGAGAATATTATACCGGTATGCCTGGAACCAGCCACAACTAATGATGTGAACTATGAAAGACCTCACCCGCGTTACTGTAAGTCACCACCACTTTGACAAGTTGCATACAGTTGACTTTTTCCAATACAAATGACTCTCAAGATTCAGGTCCTCTACACTTGGCAGAATCGTGGCTAAAATACTCCACGGTGCTCGAGGAGACTTTTGATGGATTCTACCATATCATTACCATTATCCCACTACTTCCGCTATTCATCTCCTTTAACCGAACCTAATCCCATACCTCCTACAAGTGCTCACCTGGATTACTCGGCCACAGCGCTCCAGGTAATAGAGCTCTACGTAAGTATTGTACATGACCAGTCTCGCATGACCTGGACTCATACCAAAACATTCATCCTGCTTATGTGACATAAGGAGTCCATCAGACGAGCGTCTCTAAGTCTGCCCGTCAATGTAGGAACCCGTATAGCTCGCCTACCATTCGTAGATGGTTCGGCGATGAGTTTGGGATGGCATGAGTAACTGATGGAGCCATATGAAGTTGCATCTGATCCGGGAGGTGATCTATTGGGCTCGATTATGATGACATAGGGGAGCATAGAGTAGAGGTCGGGTATAGCATAGAGCGTAGATAGATTAATAGTATACATGAGAACTTGGACACGGAGGAAAAGATGTTTAAATGGTCCTGACAGATAGTGACTACATTATTGAGGACATATTATTGTGTTGAAAAAAAAAAAAAAAAAAGAAAAGTGAGAAATGTAGATACAAGCAATCTGGGAACAAGACATGGCATCCCAAGAACCGCTCCCAAGCGAACAAGTTAAAGGGTTACTATCAAAACTTTGCACCCACACCTTATCCGAAGAGACATCTAGGCCGTAATTAGAGCGATTGCTTGTCTATACTGTGACTATCTTAATTAATCAAAAGAGTAGGCAACGTAGATATCGTAGGAAATTTTCCGAATCAATTTATGTGGGAAGCTCTAGGGCATCTGGAGATTAATCAAGCCTTTGTAAAAGACTAAATTAATCTCCAGACGCCCAGATACCCCCACACATAAATATTTTCAGTCAACACCGTACCGATATCTAATCGGGACTCGTTCTCAGTAGTCAAGAGAGACACAGGCTGGATCAGCAACCCCTCTAACAACTGCTTAGACTGCCTCCTCGTACAAGGTGTCGATCACTAAAGCTGTTATCAAGAGTGAGCATGTGGTTGGGGACCCTACCCAATACTCTAATTTGCTGAAGAAAACTTGAATAGTTGGATGTGTTCGAATACTAATAACGGTGAGTCCAGAATCGAGAGAATTGGATAATGGATTGGTGAATAAGGCGAGTCCGGACGAACCAATATTGGTCTGAGGACCTCCGGCTAAGAAAATCGTACTAGACAGCTGTTTCTGAATGAAGTTGAGAAGAGGAAAGTTGTTTTTACTGTAGTTGTTTGGAAGACGATAACAGGGGAAATGTGGCTGATTTTATACCCACAGAGCGACCGGAGGGGGGTGGGTGGTGCTTCGTAATTCAAGCCTGTATTGGTCGAGGATTGCGTGTTTATCACACTGTAAACACACAAAACGAGATGGGCACGTACTAGTGTGTGACGGCGATGCTAAAAGTGCAAACACAAAAAAAAAACCGCCGAATGCTAAACCCTACTGCAGTCTCAAAGTCTCACACCTTGCATCATAAACCAGGAACAACTAGCCTGACACAGGAGGATTTCAATAGAAGCTTGAAAATTATGCAATGCGGGGGATATGAGTGAATTGATACTGGAGCTCACAAGCGGGAAGCCGATTGTGAACGAGAAACATCTCGATCTTGGCATTGACGCAGCCGTTGGAGTGTAAATAAACAACGCTCAAATCTAAACATACTTTAAGAATCAATCATAAACATTAGCTAGAGTTCTGTAAACCCTAAAGATGAGAGAATATATAACTACGACACAGATATCATCCATCCTCCCACCCCCGGCATTCAACCTGCACATTGATATCAACCTACGAGGCCTCCTTGATCCATCTGCAATGCCGTGGAGGCCTAACGAACATAAGTATAACACCATCGGACAACAAATCAACGCCTTCGTGGGCCTTGTGTGACACATCGTAGCTTACAGCCAGCCCGAAAACTTAGGAGGAGGCTGGAGAAACAAACGGGCAAGGCAAACTCCGAGGCTTCGCTTTTCACCATATTTCTTTATCTTGCGATATTTCTGCAAAACCCCATCGGGATTTCTCCCGTGGAATACTTGTGCAACATAATACAAGTATTAATGCTTATCGGGTCACGGATCGGCATGCAATATATTAAAAAGACTCAACTCCCGAAGACATATTGAACAAACATGAATTTTCGAAACTTTGGGAAAGGTGGTTGGAAGGCTATCATGTACCACAACTTGAGATGTATTATAGGCCTGTTCTTACTTTCGTGTTTTTGATGCCTACTATTTGTACCCCCTGATAGATATAATCCCATCTGATAGTTATTGCGGTACAATAGTTAGTCTGGGGCACGATGGGCAAAGGGTCGTGACTGTTGGTTTGTAGGGTTTTTCCTGTTTGTGTGTGGAGAGCACGGTTTTACCGATATATAGTTTACATAGAGCAAGTAGAGAACAATGACAGAGTCATTGGTTTTCCTTCACCACAACATAAGTGTCCTTCCTCCTGTGCTTCGCGCTATTTCCACTACCGACTCGGGCTAAGTTGCCATCGTGCCAGCATTGCCATCGACTACTCGTAATTTTCTGACGTTTGTGAACACAACTGCTATTGCATACCACCAAAATCTTGAGGCTCCGGCCGATTTTCTGCCCATATGCAATAGCAGTTGTGTTCACAAACGTCAGAAAATTACGAGTAGTTGCTATCAGGTTATGAGCCTGGCATTCTAGGCCAGGATACAGAAAGGAGGAAGTTTTTTTGAGTAATGTTTTTCAGTGACTGGAATATTTTCTTTTTTCTGTACTGATATCCACCCTATTTTAAGTCAATCTAATCTATCTCCACCAATCAGTTTATCATCGCTGAAGGTTTTTTTTGCATGTGCCCTGCCAAGGATATCATCTTCATGGTATGATGATGAGTAACCAAGACTGTTCACCATCACTGATAGGAATGGGTTTCCCCAAACTGGATGGAATGAATCATTACTTTTGGACCAGGCACATGACAGATCTTCTCCAATGAGAAGGTCTTTCAGATTTGGTGACAAGTGAGAAAGACATCATAGAAAGGCCATCAAGTACAGATGTGCACTATGAGAAAAGCCTTGATCAATACCTAGTGCAGTGAAAGAGAATCTAAAAGTTTATTGGAACTCTTCATCTAGGAATGATCAACATAATTGCTGTAACATACTATAGTTTAGTATACAAGTTGCTGGCATTGATTTGGGAACATGTCAATAAAACTGTTAGATGCACAGACCATCTTTGACCTCTAGCCTACCATTCAGCCATCCTATCATACCCCTGCAACTCCCTGGTAGGGAATTCACATCATTACCCTATTACAGTCGTATTGTGTTCCGACACTTTAGGATCAAAAATTGACAGCCTCAGAATAACACCATATATATTGTCACTGTCCATCTGACTGGATGCTGTCCTTAGGTTATATGAGAGGGCACCTTTGGCAACAAGTAAAAAGTTGAATGAAGATATTAGGTTATAGCACTAGTGAGTTATTATCCTGTATCTTGGAAGTTTAATATTATGGTTGTTAAATAACAGGACATTTTGGACGAAACTATTAGTGACTTGGATATCGTGAGTCTATGACACCATAGGGCTTGAACATATGACCAAGCCCACTACTTTGAATGAAGTAGAGTCCAAGAGACCTACTCAAAAGATGGAAATTGACAGATTTTTGGCCCACCAAACCAGTTGTTCAATGCTGGGCAAAAGTCTTATCATTTCCTGTCGAACTTCATTTCACATATTATGCATGGTGATAATTTTGCCCAAGCATTAAGACTGATCACCTTATGTTTCAGAGATGAACCATTGATGGTTACTCCTTAAAAGTAACTCACTCAAAATTAGTTCATATGGCTAATAAGATTGGAGACTACCTACTGGAGGAGTGCATAACACCCCAAAATAAATAGAAGTTTGAAGATATTAGAAGCTAAGCAAGTCAAAATATTCTCAGAGTCAAGGAGTATTCATACTTTAGCAGGATAAGAGATTTTTGCTGGAAATACTTAGTTAGTATGGTTATTAGTTATAGTCCGTGATCACCCAGATGCAGAATATAAATATCAAGGTGCTCCCAAGCTATTAGAACCATCAAGCAATGGAGAAGAGATCTTATCAATATATTAAGTTATTATCTTACAAACATTATTGTGCACACAATTTTCAGAGACTTATTTCTCACTGAGCCTACCTGACAATCTTTGTTACCTTTATTATTATTTGCTAATGGCTAAGACTCAACCACCCTTTTCTTTGGTTGAGCTTCCCCATAACAAAAACCTATGAGACTATGGTTAGCTATAATGTGAATCATCTATATAATAAGCTGTATGAGTGCAATCTGGAAGAACAAGGAACCATGCTAGAATACCTTAATCAAATCTGCAAACTGTGTGACAAACTTATAATTTTGCAGACTAGTATCAATGCATGATCAACTCATATTCTACTTATTCAAAAGCCTACCTAAGATGCCAGAATACAAGATCTGGACCATAGTCACTAAGGATGCAGTACCATCACTTATGACAGTGATTAGATACTCTAAGCTGCAAATGATGTTGACTTCTTACAAGGTAGAATTGTACTGAGAATAGGCCATTGAGCCAGGCCAAGTACTCTTTTCAAAATTAAAGGACCTAAACAGTAGACTGCCAAAAGCTTAGGGAGAGTGAAAGAAGAGTGGTATGGGTAATCTATAAGGAAAGTCAATCAAGGGAAAGTTTGCAGGTACATATCACTACTGTAGAAAACAAGGCCAGAAGATCTGTGAGTATCACTTGAAGATAAAGGAAGAGGGTCATGTAAGATCTGTAATACATAGCAGGAACCCATCTGGAAGAGCTGATATAATGGAAGAGCAGATATAGCTAGTGACTGGTACTATTAAAGATGAGAAGTGTGATGTGACAAGAGTTGAGAAGGTAATATTAAGGAAGTGAGTAGTAGAGGAGATAGATTGAATGATAGACTCAAGTTGTACCAACTACATGATAAGGCATGATGGGGTGTTTAATATTGAAGGATCCTACTGCTGATTAATGAAAGATGAATGTCAAATGTAAACTGAGATAGGAGAACTAGTATCTGCTACTGGAATTAGTACTGTTTGAGTAAAGATTTGGTCACACACCTAGAGTGCAAAACAATTCTACTGAGTGATGTTCTCTACATCCCTCAGGCTAGATTGATGAATCTAATCTCTGTCAGTCAATTGACCATACAAGTAATCAATGTATCATTTAAAGAAGACTCTGCCAAAGTTTATAAGAATAGAATTATTGTGGCAGTTGTAAACTTGAAGAAGGTGGATTACCTCTATATACTTTATACATATAAAGAGGGATACAAAGAGGGACTACTCATTTCAATCAAAGATTAGATACCTACCACACTATGACATCATTGACTAGGCAAATAACTCATTCATAATGTACCTGCCCTGCAGGTGAATATAATGATGGGCTATTATACTGCCTGTTTAAAAGGAAAAATAATATGCATACCATTCAAATTGACTGAATGATGAATGACCAAACCACTTGAACTTGTACACTCTAACTGGTGTGGACTTATACAGCACAAGTCTTTCAGTATTTGTTCCTATTTTATGCTACTCATTGATGAGATTAAAAAGTTTACAATAGTTTATTTTTTGAAGAAAAATAGTGAGGCTGCAATATGATCTGTACTTGACTAAGCACTATCATCATGAAAGTGATAAGTACAATAAATAAATTGGTAGATATTAACCAGTAACACTAAGTACAATTGTATTTAAGTGAGCCTTTGGAGGTAGATGACTAAGATTCTATTCCAGACTCTAAGTCTGGGGAAAACATGATGTTTTTTTTTTTTTAATGAGTGGAGTGAGCGATCAAAGAAGTAGTTATTCAACTAAGTATATTTAAGAATAAACTGTCTACTGAAGTCTACTATTCTAAATACAGGACTCAAGTTGAACTAACTCTTTAAAGAATATAATTGTTCACTATATATAGTATATTAAAATATAAAGACCATATCAAGTGATATGTCTTGAAAGTAACATAAACTAAATATAGTGTCAAATAATAATAAAGATAATATCGAATGATATATCTTGAAATCAAACATAAAACAAATATCATATCAAATGATAAAGTAAAATAAAGATAATATCAAATGATATATCTTGAAACCAAATATAAAACAAATATTATAGTAAATAATAAAGTAAAACAAAGATAATATCTAGAGTACCTGTACCCATTATAGAGATAGTAGATTATTTTTAAGCTTACAGGACTGATAGAGAAAAACAATATAAGTGTGATAGCAAACATTATGTGATCAAAGTAGTAAGGACTGATAGGGGTAGTGAATTTACTGGTAAGGTATTTTAGAAAGAACTGAGAAGATGTAGGATAGAGTTATACATTACAGTCCTCTATATATCACAGGAGGATAGTGTATCAGAGAATAGCAATAGAGTCCTGGTTGAAAGAGTAAATATCTTACTCCAACATGCCAGAGCTCTATAATCCTACTAAGTACTAGAGCTAATACAAATAATAGTCTACTTGAAAAATCTATATCTTATAAAGTGAATACATGGAGTAGATATGATACTATATAAACTTTGATTTGGGAAGAAACTAGACATCTAGAATTTGTGAGTTTAGAGGTGTATAGCATATACTGATATCCATCCAGCTAAATAAATAGATAAGAAATGAAGTCTAAGAGTGGAGCAATTAATTTTTATTGGATATATATTGACTACAAAATAATACCACCTCTATTGTAATGTGATCCGTACTTGGCCAAGTACTATAATCATATAAGCAATAAATATAATAAATAAATTGATAGATGTTAACTAGTAATACCAAGCACAATTGTATTTAAGGGAGCCTTTGGGAGGTGAGTGACTAAGATTCTTATTCTAGACTCTAAGTCTACAGGAAAATGTAATAGTTTCTTAAGAAAAAGATGAGAAATCAAAGATGTAGCCATTCAACCAAGTACACTCGTGTCCGTAAAGTCCTCATACCCCTGCAGTGCAACGCCATTACCCCACTTCACGACAACAACCCCCCCCCCACTATGCCTCCACCACATACCAAAAGAGCCAGAGAAGACAGGAATAAAGAAATTTATACTCTATATAAACACACAGATATGGGGTATAATAAAATTTCTAAGGTTCTGGGTATCTCAAAAGCAACTGTTCAATCAGTAGTTAAAAGGGCTGAAGAAAGAGATGGAAACACCCATGATGCCAACAGATCTGGCAGACCAACAACCATTACAGACCAAAAAAGACAGATAGTGGGGGCTATTATCGATGCTGAGCCTCATTTAGTACTAAGAGATATTACCCAAAAGGCCAATATTGGTCTTTCTAAGACCACTGTTGATAAGATCATCTCTGAGGCTGGTTTTAAGCTTCTGATGCCCAGAAAAAAGCCCTTTTGGAGGAATGGACAAAAGGAGAAAAGAAAGGAGTTTGCTAGGAGAAGGAGGAACTGGAGGAGGGCATGGAATTGGGTTGTATTTGTAGATGAAGCTACCATCATCTATGATCCAAATCCTACTGGCAGAAAGGTCAGAGTTAGACCTGGAGAAGAGCTGGAAGAAAAAAACTTAAAGCCTAGCTTTAAGTCTGGGAGGACTAGCATTGGGGTATATGCTGGAATAGTCAAGGGGGGGAGGACTGAGTTAATTCTTGTGAGGAAGAGGAAGGAGGAGGAAAGGACAGGCCCAAGAGACAGACTTGGCCTCAATTCCCACCAATATGCAACTGAGATCCACCAGCCCTACCTTATCCCTTTCATAGAAGGTCTAGATAGACCTTCTAATGACATCTACCTTGCTGCAGACAATGCTCCCTGGCATGCTGGTGTGGAAAATCGAAATTTGCAAGCAGATTGTGGTTATCAAAAACTTCCTTGGCCACCCAACTCACCAGATCTCAATCCTATTGAGAACACCTGGGCACTACTCAAAAGAGCCCTCAGAAAGCGATTCTCCAGGTTGGAAAGAAGGCCTCACAGTGCTGCTGAATTATTTCAGGCAGCAAAGGAGGAATGGGATTTAATTCCCCAAGAGAAGGTAGATGGGTGGATTGAGAGGATGCCTGAGAGACTTCAGGCTGTACTAGATGCAAATGGAAGTCATACCAAGTGGTAATAATGTTTTCTTAATTTTTACTAGTTCTACTTTTATGGTTTTCTTAATTGAGTTGTCTACTTTTTTTTTTTCTAGTTTCTATGAAGGGTTGGGGTGGTTGTGTGGTTGCGCTGTAGGGGTATGAAGACTTTGCGGACACGAGTGTACATTTAAGAATAAACTGTCTGCCAAAGTCTGCTGTTTTAAATACCAGACTCAATAGACTCTTAAAATAACATAATTGTCTGCTATATATGGTAATATAAAAATATAAAAACTATATCAAATGATATATCTTGAAACTAAACATAAAACAAATATTATATCAAACAATAACATAAAATAAAGATAATATCAAATAATATCACTTGAAACTAAACATAAAACAAATATTGTATTACACAATAAAGTAAAACAAAGATAATATCAAATAATATATCTTGAAACTAAATATAAAACAAATATCATATCAAATAATAAAATAAAACAAAGATAATATTAAATAATATATCTTGAAATCAAACATAAAACAAATATCATATCAAATAATAAAATAAAACAAAAATAATATATAGAGTACCCATACTTATTACATCTATAATCTGAAGACTAAGCAGTTGATTACATGAAGGGACATTATATTTCACAAGTATAGTCTTTTCTACAGGACATTTAAATAGCAGATTTCCTGTCTGATGAAGGAAGAGGACTCAATAGTCATCATTTCTATAGATTCTGGAGGAGATACAGACCTGTACCTATGGTGGGAAGAAGATGAGTTGTTCAATAATGATAAGAAAAATGATCAGATCATTCAAGGAAGAGATTTTGAAGAAGAAGTAAGAGAAGAAGTAGTTGTAATACCAACTTAAGAATTATGAAGAGTCTATTGAGAGCTAGCAAATAAGGATGAGCACTGGAAAAGGAGTTATATGATGATCAGAATGAAATCAAATCTTAGATCATACTTGGATAGGCTACCAAGTTCAAGGAGAGAATAAAAAAGACAAACTGAACTAAGAGGAGAAAGCAATCAAGCAGTGAGTATCAATTTGACTTTATTAGTCACTAACAGATCAAGAACTATTACAGTTGTACTGGAAAGCTCAAATCATGCAAATTAGATCAATGCCATCAACAGTGAGCTAGTATTATTGGAGGATCACTAGACATAGATGATTGGAGAAGAAGAGAAGTTACTGGAGAGTACCAGAGCTATTTTGTCAAGAATGGTGCCACAGGAGAAGATTAGAGAAGACAGGAAGGTTGGAAGGTACAAAGCTTGCCTCATCACACATGGATTCCATCAGCATGTAGGGATCAATTACTCTGAAATGTACTATTCTACAATCTTATTCACAGTAATTTAAATGGTACTTTCATGTACTCTAGTTAAAGATAAAGAAATTGTTCAGCTCAATACAGTCACCACATTCCTCAAAAGTGAGGTCGATGAAGAACTCTAGTATCTACATCTACTAAAAGAGTCTTAGTAGTGAGAAAATAGAAGAGTGATCTTATGAGGAGAGGAGAATGTATTACCCCTAGGGAGTGAAGTAAGCATTCTTGCATAATTGAATTGCAGTCTGCATAGCCTCAAGCAGGTCAGCTGGAATTGGTATAATATGTTGGGATTATATTTTACCACTAAGATAAGGATAAAAGTATCCAAGTTTAAGGCTAGAATATATACTATAAGGACTGGAGCAGTGAGCATTCCATAGGTTGACAACATGCTCTTGATTGGCACTTTAGATGAGATGAAGTTGATGAAAATAGAGATTTAAAGACAATTTATAATTAAAGACCTTGATGATGTCAAGTTTTTTCTTAGCATATTAGTATATGACAAACTACTACTTCTTAATATAGAAAGGAATGTTCACTTGATCACTCTTAATATTATTGAGTTAGACCACTGATGTCTCAATTAAGCAATGACTTCACCTCAACATTATACCCTTCTCAAGTTCATCCAAATGCTATTTAGAGCCTTCTTCTCACTCTTCAAGATATAGGTTGGATGTATGTTATGACTATAGTTTTTGAACTAAATAGTAGCTTATCTGTATAAATAATTATACAAGGAAACTAAATAATAGGAGAAATCCTAGGCTTTATATATATATTACCAGCCTCTCTAATTATCTAAGTGTATATATAATTTGTATACTTTGATCATTACCAATATGGTTTAGTCTTGAACCTTAAAGAAACATAAAGAAACCTTGTAATGTTATATCTCAGCCATCTCCTAACCTTCTGAATTCCTCTATAGAAGTACCATTAATGAGATAGCTGTCCAAACAAACAAATAACATAATCATATTAAGGAAATCCTCCTGTCTGCTACTATTAGTCCTGTTACTATAATAACCTAATAAAATATATAATAAATAAAACCTAATCCTCCACTTCTTTCAATATATGGAAGAGTCATTGTAACCAGTAGAGCTGTAGCTACATATATTCAAGTGTCATCTGGTTGAGCTCTTTAGTGATCTTAGTTGTAATATAATTTATCTCAGCTTTATATAGATATATGTGAGGAGTATGACTACTAGTGAGAGTACTAGCATTTGGTATGTAAAAATGACAATTTATAACAGTGGAGTATGACTGCAAGAACCAAATAATCTACCTGAGTCAGAGAGTATAATTGGAAAAAGGGTTAAAAAGGTTCCAGATAGAGAATTGCAAGGAGTGTACAATCTTGATAGATGTGAAGCTGAAACTATATGAGAAGATAGAAGATGAAGGAGAAAGCAGATAAGGTAATCTATCAGGAAGCCATTGAAAGCCTTACCTATGCAGTGATTACTACACAACCTGATATTGCTTTTGTAATAGGAGCAGCTAGGAAATTCATAGTAGACCCATCTGAAGTACACTGAACTATAGTTAAGAGGATTTTATGCTATCTGAAGGGAACACTAAGTCTACAAATACATTTGGGAAAATATGCAAATAAAGCTTTTGAAGAAGTGTAATAGGTATAGGTACTTCATATAGTATTTTTTTTATTTTTATCTCATATATTTATTATTTAGGTACAAGAACATGCATGTAGTGTAAAAGCTATGGCATCTTCTGTCTCCACTACACCTCCAGTCATTGAAATTTATTACCTATTTGGGAATGACTCAATACCATAACTGAGAGTAAAATCATCACCACATTTTCTCTCCTCCCCCCCACCTAGGGGGAGCTGAGAAGGACACTTTCCATCACTTGTTTGCATTCAGACATCCCCTCCTCGCTTCCCTCTTGAGGTCTACTCTCTTGAGGTTGTTTTTTCCTTCCTCTTAGCATCTCACAATGTTGGTTACCTCCCTTACCCTGCTTTTGCTTTGCCTCACTTAGCGAATCCTAAGGTCAGGTTTTTTCATTCAGTCTTTCTACAGATGGCCAGGAACACAGTTAGCAGTAGGAGGAAACTTGTCAACAAGCCACAGTCGATTTCTCCATTCTCTTTTTTCGCAGGAGGCTGCCTTGTCAGACATCAACACAATAACTGATAGTATGTCCTACCGAGTGAACACTCCCCTCTTAGACTACCCCACCTCTGGACAATCAGCTAGCATCTTACTGCTCTCCTATCCTCTTCCCCAGTGCCTTTCTACTCCTGGGATCCCCTCCAGAAGTGATGCCATCTCTCATATCACAAGAGACTACACAAGAGATGCGGTAATATGGTCGGTCAGCTTTGAATCTACTCTAGCTGGTACCTCACTACTACCCTTTCACTCATCCTTGGCTGACACCCTACTGCTAACTCCACCCCCTCTATTCAGGTGGGTCTCTAGGGTTCCTCACTTCTGCCACACCCCTACCAGGTACCTGGCTCCCTCTCGACACCCCAGCTTGGACCTTTTCATCCATGGATACTGTTATCCAACTTTTGCTTGGGCTGACTGCAACATTGCTGGTTTGGTTTTCCTTCAGTTTGGGGTTTTGGGATTTCTTTGATAGGTGCACTGTCAGGATTTTGGTTTTCCTAATTACTGTGTGATTTTGGTGGGATTTCATACTTTTGTAGTTTACAGGAGTGGTTGCTTGTTAGGATAGTTTTTTCGACCAGGTCTTCAGACCATGGTTTTTCTATAGCTTTCCGGGGCCTGGCCTGGGTTGGAGGTTCTTTTACGCGATAGCCCTGGAGGCTGCATGTGGATTTTTTGTACCTTAAACGAAAATAACAACAGATAAAAAAAAAAAAAAAAAAAAGAAAAGTGTAAAAGCTATGGCATCTTCCATCTCTGCTATACCTCTAGTCTTTGAAATTTATTACCTATTTGAGAATGACTCAATACTACAACTGTGAGGAAAATCATCACCAATTTTTCTCTCCTCCCCCCTGCCTGGGGGTGGCCAGGGAGAACACTTTCCATCACTTGTTTGCATTCAGGCATCGCCTCCTCACTTCCCTCTTGAGGTCTACCCTCTTGAGGTTGTTCTTCCCCTCCTCTCAGCATCTCACAATGTTGGTTACCTCCCTTACCCCACTTTTGCTTCGCCTCACTTAGCAATTGCTACAGTTAGGTTTTTTCATTTGGTCTTTCTACAGATGGCTGGGAACAAAGTTAGCAGTAGGAGGAAACATTTCAACAGGCCACAGTTGATTTCTCCACTCCTTTCTCTCTTAAGGGGCTGCCTTGTCAGATACGAACACAATAACTGATAGGATATCCCACTGAGTGAATGCTCCCCTCCCATCCTCCCCATCTCCGGATGATTGGCTAGCACCCTACTGCCTTCCTATCCACTCCTCCTATGCCTCCCTCCCTCTGGGATCCCCTCCAGAAGTGACGTCATCTCTCCTATCACAAGGGATGATATGAGAGATGCAGTAATACAGTTGGTCAGCTCAGATTCTACACCAGCTGGTACCTTACTACCTTTCCATCCTCTCCTTGGCTGACAACCTACTGCTGCCACCACCCCCTCTGTTCAGGTAGGTGCTCAGGTCCCTCACTTCTGCCACACCCCTATTGCAAGGCCTGATCTCCTTTCAACCCCCCAGATCTAACCTTTTCATCCATGGATATTATTATCAAACTTCTGCTAGGGCTGGCTGCAATATTGCCAGTTTGGTTTACCTTATGTTTGGGTTTTGGGTTTTCTTTGTTAGGTGCACTGGCAGGAGTTTGGTTTTCTTAGTTACTACGTGATGTTGGTGGGACTTCATGCCTTTTGTAGTTTACGGGAGGGTTGCTTGTTAGGATAGTTTTTTCGACTAGGCCTTTGAGCCATGGTTTTTCTATAGCTTTCCAGGACCCAGTCCAGGGTTGAGGTTTTTTGACATGATAGCCCTGCAGGCTTCATGTGGATTTTGTACCTTTAAACAAAATAAAATAATTGGGGAAAAAAAAAAAAAAAAAAAAGTGTAAAAGCTATGGACAAGCTGATCAAGTCTGAGCTCCAGACCCAACTCCTCAAGGACTGGACACTTCAGTCACCTCCCCCTCCATACTACAGATACCAGCCATTACTGACATCCCATATGTTCATGGGACTTGACAAGTTTGCAGCCAAGAGGATCCATCAAATGCAAGCTGGGAAGAGCTACCTGGTAGCCCACACTTCTTGGGAGGACTCTAAGGCCCTCACAATATGCCCATTCTGTGAGGAAGAGAATGAGACTCTAGACCACACAATCCTTCACTGCCCTCCTAAAGCTGACCTCTACCACCTCCATCTCCCTGGAGTTGACAATGTCAGCCTGGAGTCATCTATGACAAACCTGGCATGGTTTGTAATGGTTTTACATGACATATGATTGTATGTCATAATATTTCATTTGTTAAATGTTTTGCACATGACTCAGTTGAGTCATATGATGTTATGTTTTCACACTATGACTCACATATGAGTCATAGAGTTTCACATGACTCACAGTTGTGAGTCATAGTTATTTATGTTTGAATTTGATTGGTATGTTAAGCATTGACTCATATGTGCGTATATGAGTCATAAGGATCAAGAGGCATGACTTTATTTATATAAGTCATGAGGTTTCACACATGACCCCTTTAAGGTCATGGTACTTTCATGCATGACCAAGTACGGTTATGAGATTATATGTTATGTGAATATATGAGTCACAGTTGTGACTCATTTAATTATAGGTAGGTTGCTGGAAGAACTATATAAGGAGGTCAATAGGACCTGATAGTTAGTTCTTCATGCAACCACCTAAGTTATTTCCTATCTTACAAGTTATCAATAAAACACCTTTATGCTCTTTATCTACAAAGACCCACTATCACAAAGAAGAGACATGACTAATACTAGTTGGTGCTATAAGGACTTAGTATTGGCAATGGTTAATATCTAAGACATAGCGTAAGACAACAAAGTATTAAGAACTCTCAAGAGAAGGAAAGGTCGAGGTAAGTATTTCCCTGACTAATAGAAGAGAAACAGAAGTTGTTGCCTGTTGTGAGATATAAGCTAGGAGAGATCTTATAGCTGATCGTAACATTTGGTTGTGTCTTCAAGCAACACCCAATGATAACATGGATTTCAGATATGACGATCAGTCCTTAGAACTTTCAGAGGTTACACAAGAGCTTGCAAGGACAGCCTTGGAGAGAGGGAGAACACCAAGCCCAGTTACACCAGAAGAAAGATCACAACATAACAAGTCTTCAAGTGAGGAAAAAGAGAGAGAAGAAAGAATGTCAGGTATAGGACAAGTACAAGGCTCTGAGCAGGCCACAAACCTAAAGCCAAACCCACTCCCAGAAGAAGAACAACTTGAACAACTAGTACAAATACTACAAATAATAAATAGTCTGAAGCCAAAGGTTAAACTACCAAGTATCTACATGCGAGAACAACAAGAACTTAGGAGCTGGCTAGCGGAACTGCAAATCTACTTCTAAGTAGTAGGATGGGCACAAGAACATGATGAAGAAAAGGTCACCTACGTGTCCAGCCTATTAAGAAAAGAGGCAAGTGCATGGCTCATACCCTATATGGAAGGAATCAGAACAAAGACCTAGAACAACTGGGAAGAATTTAAGGTGGCAATCAAAATCCAATTTGGGGTAATCAATCGGAAACAAGCCACCAGGATATGGCTCAAAAATATGACTCAAGAAAACTAGACTATGACGGAATACTGGAACAAATTCAAACTGGCATTAACAGAATCAGAACTAGATAACACGACAGCAGGAGAGTGGCTGTATGCAGGCATGAACCCAAAATTGCAAGAAGAATTTGACCACTATGATCAGACAATTATGGCAGTTGAAGAATTAGCAGTATGGGCCATAAACAAAGAAATTCGACTAGCTACACTCAGAGATTTATGCCAAACAAAGAAAGCCAAGATGGAGATATATGACACCCCAAGAAACCACAATGGCACCTTTAAGGTGGCACCCAAAGAAACCCCATGAGGGGATCCTATGTACCTGGATGCTACAAACCGAAGAAGGTACCAAAGATTACCCCAGGAGGAGTGGAAAAAATGCATGAAAGAAGGATTATGCTATCAATGTGGGAGGAAGGGACATATGGCAAAGAATTGTTGAGCCCAAAAGGCCAACATCAACAAGTCCAAGATCAGGGGGATGGAGGTAGAGAAAGAATAGGAAGAGGTTTTAAACAATGAAAGTCCTCAGGAATAGGTGGTCTGGGGGACAACATGACAAAACCCATCAAAAGAAGGACAATGTCTCCAGGAAAGGATGGACTAGGGGACAGCAAGACAAAAACCATCAAAATAGCACACCTCCACCCAACAATCACGAACAAAGAATTACGAAACCTCGAATCGGATCATATCATAGTCAAAGTACAACTCCATAATGGACAACAGCAAATATCGACAAATACGATGATAGATTCAGGGACAACTGAAGATTTTATAGACTACAACTTTGCTATAAGCCATCAGTTACTGCAGATAAAGATCAAAAAACTAAGGGAGATATACATGGTGGATGGAACTGTATCAGATGCAGGACCAATCACCCATGTCACAGAAATGGCTATAGACATCGGAAGCCATAAAGAGAAAGCAACTTTCTTAGTGGCGAACCTTGTCAAACACAAAGCCATCCTTGGCATGACATGCTTAAAAGATCACAACCTAAGGATCAACTGGAGAGAAGAAGAAATCACCTTCAATAGCAATAGGTGCAAGGCAGTATGCCTTGATGCATCCCCGATAGTATATGGAGTACCAGAAAAGGAAGCAATTCAGGAAAATCTGAAAAGTTGGATCCTAAGGATCAGCACTAAAGAAGGACCTAACTATGGAGTTGTGGTTAAAAAACGGAGAGAGGACGTGAAGATACCTATGAAAGGTTCATGAAAGGCTGCATGTTATGGGGTAGTCCAACCATAGATAGGGCCGGTAGGTCTAGGCCGTAAGCTTCTTGAAATAAGGTAAAGTAGGATAAAACGAAGATCATTAAGGTAGGCTCATATTTCCCGAAGTGTTTAAGGAATATGTGTAATAATAGTTTTTTTTTCAAGCATGAGTTAATGAATATATTAATAAGATCTCTTCTCTGTTGCTTGATGTTTCTGATAGCTGGGAGTACCTCGATATTTATATTCCGCGTCTGGGTTATCGCGGGCTACAACCAACTCCCATACTATCTAAGTACCTCCGTCGAAAACCTCTCAAATTTCCTAAGTGCGAACACCTTTGACCCTGAGAATATTTGCCTTGCTTAGCTTTGATCTCTTCGAACTCCTATTGTTTCTGGGGGGTGTGAACACCCCTCCAGTAGGTAGCCTTCGATCTCTCCACTATATGAACTTAATTTGAGTATGCCACCCTAATGGCAACTATACCAATTGTTCTGCCTCAAAACATAAAGTGATCAGCTTTAATGAATGAGCGCGGCCATTGTGTTGCATATTGATGCATCACAAGGCCCATCGGATATATAGGGTTTTTTGCTCTGGATCGAGCCAATAGCTTATCCAGCGAAAACCTCTCATACCGATTCTCGAGTAGGCCCTCTTGGGGCACTACTTCTTTCAAAGCAAGAGGCTCGGCTCTATGGCTACCCGTCGGTGCCATAGGCTCACGATATTCGGTCACTAAGGTTTCTTCCCAAATCGTCCCATCACTTATCAGCCATAATATTTAACTGCTAATGTACAAGGTAATAGCTTGCTCAAAACTTAACCAAATTCCTCCGAGTCACTTCCCATGAGTCGCCAAAGGTGCCCTCTCATATATCCTACGGACAGCATCCGGTCGGACGGACGGCGACGACGTATATGGTGTTATGCTGAAGGTGCCATTTATTGTGGCTAAAGTGTCGGGACGCAACTCGACCGTAATACCGTAATGATGCCTGGTCCCTACATGGGGGCTGCAGGGGTATGGTAAAAATAATCCCATGTAAAGGCCGGGTAACTTTGGCCCTTTTTTCCATATGCCTAACACTGTAGGCTGTGATCTGTTCAGCATAGAAGGAGTCATAATCCCAGCAAGGTGACAAAAGCTCCTTGGAACAGGAATTTCAATTGGACTTCTAGAGAACACCTATGCCTGCATCGCACTCAGAAGTGGCTTAGCAAGCAAAAATGGTCTTACCATTAATGCTGGATTCATAGATGTGGACTATACAGGAGAGATCTAGGTCCTATTGGTAAACCTGTCAGAAATGGATTATGAGGTCTACAAAGAGGATAGAATTGCCTAGATAATTATTGAAAAAATAGTCTCAAGACCCTTCAAGGAAGTACAACAACTTTAACCCACAGAAAGGAGTAACTAAGGATTCGACAGCATGGACCACCAAGAGAAAGAACCAACTCAGGATAAGAAAAAGCTATCAATAGCTTTTATCACAGTGAAAGTATTTGGCAGGATGCACAAAAAAGGAGAAACTACTGGAATAATGAAGTGGGATGATGCAAGACTTACACTGGCAGCTACAACGATCAGCACTGAGCTAGTCTTACAAAAGAAAGAGAAAGGTGGAAAATAAACTTTAAAGCAAATAGTGCCTAAGAAATATCACAACTTCTTAGACATATTTGAAGAAAAAGAAAGAACTGAACTACTACCACATCTGGTGGTGAACCACAAGATCAAAACAGAAGTACCACCACCATTCATGAAGCTCTACCCCTCAAGAGGGGAAGAACTTAAGGAACTCAGAGAATACCTAGAAAAGAATCTAGAATGACGATGGATAAGACCTTCATCCTCATCAGCAGGAGCACCCATACTCTTCATCAAGAAAAAAGATAGGGTCTTAAGGCTCTGTGTGGACTATAGAGACATAAACACAGTGTTGAAAAAAGACCGATATCCGTTACTATTGACAAGCAAAGCCTTGGATCGACTGCAAATGGTGAAATATTTCACCAAACTCGACATCAAGGATGCATACCAACATATATGGATTGCCAAAGGAGACGAATGAAAAACAGCATTTAGGACATGATACACACTATATGAATATATAGTCATACCATTCGGATTAGCCAATACACTAGCAACCTTTCAACGATGGATCAACAATGCACTCAGCAAATACTTGGATGTCAACTGCATAGCCTACCTGGATGATCTATTGATATATTTAGATACCATAGAACAACACTGAAAGGATGTAATCATGATACTAGCAAAGCTCAAGGAAATTGGAGTTCACCTGAAACCCACAAAATGTGAATTCCACAAGGAAGAAACTGAATACCTAGGATTCATCATCAACTCTGAAGGAGTACGAACAGACCCTACCAAGACAGATGCTATAAAAACATGGACAACACTGGAGAAAGTCAAAGATATTCAAAGCTTTGTATCATTCTGCAACTTTGACTGATGATTCATAGAAAGGTTCAGCAGAATAGCAAAGCCACTATACAATAGGACAAAAAAGAATCAGAAGTGAGATTGGGGAGAGCTGGAGCAAAAGGCATTTGAAGGTCTTAAGGAAAGACTCACCACAACCCCAATACTAAGGCATTTCAATCTGGAGGTACCTATTATGATCAAAACAGATGCATCCAATTACATCTATTCTGGAATAATATTGCAACAAGATAAGAAAGGACAGTGGAAACCGATAACCTACTGGTCAAAAATAATGACACAGGCAGAATGCAACCATGACATCCACAACAAAAAACTCCTTGCAATCATGCAAGCCCTTGAGCAATGGAGAAAATATGCACAAGGAAGCCCACACACAGTTAAGATTCTTACAGACTACAAGAATCTTGTCCCATTCATGACCACCAAGGCCCTAAATGGATGACAAATATGATGGAGCGAGGAGCTCAGCTAATATAACATCAAAATCAAATATAGACCAGGCAAGGAAGAGACAAAACCAGATACCCTCACATGAAGAACAAATAACATACCAATGGAAGACGATGATTGCATTATGCAATGGTAAAAGATTCTTTTACCTAAAGAACAATTCTTCATGAATGAAGGGTATGCTTTGGGTTCAGAAGAAATCAAAACTATGGAACTATGGACAATAGAAGATCAAGGAACAGAAAAGAATATCAAGGAAAAAACATCACAAGATACTTTACTTCAAGACATTTGAAAAGCCATTGAAACGAAAGATAAGCAATATCTGAATGTTGCATTAGGGTCATGCAACTGGAAAGAAGAATATATGTGGTATGAAGGAAAAATCTGGTTACCAGAAGACAAACTGATAAGAACTGAAGCAATCAGAAGGAATCACGACACACTACAAAATGGACATGGCGGAATGGCCAAGACATTGGAATTAACACAATGAATATACTACTAGCCAGGCATGCATCAAGATATTAAGCTATATGTCAAAAACTACGACATGTGTCAACAGATAAAACCAAGTCATCACATACCCTATGGACTACTGTGACAACTACAAATACTGGAAAAACCATAGAAGTCTATTAGTATGGATTTCATTACAGACCTACTACTATTGAATAACTATGATACCATATAGGTTATTGTGGATCATCTGACCAAGATGGCTCATTTCATACCTTGTCAGAAGGATATTGAAGCCAAACAATTTATGCAGCTGTTTATGAAAAATATTTTCAAACTGCATGGATTACCAAAGGATATCATCAGTAATAGAGGATCAATATTCACATCGGACCTATGGAAAGAGATGACCAAAGGATTGGACATCACATGAAAGATAAGCACAGGATTTCATCCTCAGATGGATGGTCAAACAGAATGAACAAATGCCTCACTGGAATAATTCCTAAGAGCATATGTGGAATATTCCCTACAGAATTGAGAGGAATGGCTATCATTTTCAGAATTTACATACAACAACACATGACAGGATATTATCAAGACAACACCCTTCTATGCGAATTATGGACACCACTCCATCAATGAACCCATGGGACACACAGGTTTACCAGCAATAATGGAAAAGGACAACATCAGCCGACTACACAAACTCATCTAGATAGAAATATGGATGGCACAAGACAAAATGAGGGAAAACAATGATTGACACAGAAAACCTGATCCAAGACTAGAATCAGGAGATAAAGTCTGGTTAATTATGAAAGACATTCAGACCATGAGACCATCCAAGAAACTGAACTACTGGAAGATTGGACCATACAGAATTATTGAAAAGATTGGAGAAAAAGCTTATAAGCTAGACCTCCTGGTCTTGATGAAAACAAAACATCCAGTCTTCCACATCAGCAAACTCAAACTCTACTCAGACAATCCGCTACCTTCACAAAAGAAACTTCCACCTCCTCCTATTGAGATAGAAGGAGAAAACAAATATGAACTCGATCAAATCATTGGTTTGAGACTACATTACGGAAAACTACAATACTGGGCCAAGTGGGCCAGTTACTCCACACAACACGAGCAAGAGTGATACCCAGCTACCAACTTTACTAATGCTCAAAATGCAGTCTCTAACTTCCACCAATGATATCTGCATAAGCCAGGACCCAGAAAATGAGGACTTGAGCAAAATATATTTTAAAGAAAAGAAAGACAAGCATGCAGCATACCACTTTACGGCATGCATGAATGACGAATACCCTATCCACAAAGATGTGAAAGAAAGACACGACTTCTGACCTATGGTCAGAACAGCAACTACTAGCTCAAACGGATTCAGCAACACCAACAGCTGGGAAAAGAACTGGGAATCATTCCCACTGTTCACACCAAAAGAACCAAAACATGAAAGGATTGATGCAAAAGATTGCATGTGGGACCAATGCTCTTTCCACAAAGGAGGAAAGAAAAAAGTAAGATGGGGAGAAAAACTGGTTTCAGGGATGAAACCAGAGGAAAAAGAGGGGGATAAGAAGTTTGTATCAAAGGAGGACATACAGAAAATGATCAAAGACCAGTGAAAGAGGCGAAAACAACTACAAAAGAATGGTAGATGGAGCAGGAAGGTCCATCGAACATCTAAAAGGGGAAGAAAAAGGCCTGAGAATCAGGAATAAGTCCTTGGAAAAAGAGGTGGAGAGGGAAAGATACACAAGGAGAGAGGTGGAAAAAAGGATTAGGAGAATCTCTCACAAAGTGGGAAGATTGTAAGAGAATATGGATCGAGACATATACTATGAAAGGTACCATCACAGATCCTCAAGAGACTGAGGATTTAGGAAGAGGGGAGCTACTATTACAAACCTGGCATGGTTTGTAATAGTGTTACATGACATATGATTGTTTGTCATAATATTTCATTTGTTAAAGGTTTTGCACATGACTCAGTTGAGTCATATAATGTTATGTTTTCACACTATAACTCACATACAAGTCATAGGGTTTCACATGACTCACTGTTGTGAGTTATAGTTATTTATGTTTGAATTTGATTTGTATGTTAAGCATTGACTCATATGTGCACATATGAGTCATAAGGATCAAGAGGCATGACTTTGTTTATATGAGTTATGAGGTTTCGCACATGACCCCTTTAAGGTCATGGGACTTTCATGCATGACCAAGTACAGTCATGAGATTATATGTTATGTAAGAGTATGAGTTACAGTTGTGACTCATTTAATTATAAGCAGGTTGCTGGAAGAACTATATAAGGAGGTCAATAGGACCTGATAGTTAGTTCTTCATGCAACCACCTAAGTTATTTCCTATCTTTCAAGTTATCAATAAAACACCTTTTCACTCTTTATCTACAAAGACCCACTATCATGAAGAAAGGACACAATTAATACTAGTTGGTGCTATAAGGACTTAGTATTGGCAACAGTCAATATCTAAGACATAGTGTAAGACAATAAAGTATTAAGAACTCTTAAGAGAAGGAAAGGTTGAGGTAAGTATTTCCCTGACTAATAGAAGAGAAACAGAAGTCATTGCCTGTTTCAAGATATAAGCTAGGAGAGATCATATACCTGATCATAACATCATCCCTCTAGACTACTGTAGAACTTATGTTGGGTTTTTCTAACTATATTAAAGCAACAGGAATAGGCTACCCTCCCTCCATGACAGCACTCTGAGGTCTGCCTCCTTCTCCTAGATAGGACTGCCCCAGGCTGCCCAGCTATTTTACTTTCCTATTATTTTAGTTAGCTTTCCTTTTGGTATGAGTATTCTTGGTTTGTTAGCTTAGGATTTCATGCATTTCCTACTAGCTAGATTAGTCACTATTTGGGGTGCAGTGTCAGGATTGACACCTAGGAGAATGGGGCTGAGAGTTTCTTTTGTCAAGCATTTGATTGATAGTTTTGTTTCTGCCATAGCCCTTAAGGTTCCATGCATATTTTTGTACTTAATAAAGAATACTATAAAAACTCAAATACAAGAGTAGTGTACTAGGGCATTAAGATAGGGTGTGATATGCTAAGAGATGATGAGGTCAATTGTGCAATTAGGAAGGCTATGTTATGATTGGCTATAAGATCTCTCCTTTCTTATATCTCACAACAGGCAACGGGCCTATCGTTAGCTTTTTTCTTAGAGATAATACTCACCTATTTCTTATTGTATTCTCTTTCCTTCGAGAATTCTTAATACTTGTTATCTTACACTACGTCTTAGATATTGACTGTTGCCAATACTAAGTCCTTATAGTGTTAACTAGTAGTGATTCTGTTCTCCTTCGTGATTGTTGGCCTTTGTAGTAAAGAGCGTAAAGGTGTTTTATTGATAACTTATAAGATAGGAAATAACTTTGGTGGTTGCGTGAAGAACTAACTGTCAGGACCTACCGACCTCCTTATATAGTTCCTCCAGCAACCCACTTACAAATCAAGTGAGTCACAACTCTGACTCATGCACTTGCGTAACATATAACTTCATGACCATACTTGGTCATGCGTGAAAGTCCCATGACCTTAAAGGGGTCATGTGCGAAACCTCATGACTCGTATAAATGAAGTCATGCCTCTTAATCTTCATGACTCATAGGCATACCTATGAGTTAACGCTCAACATACCAATCAAATTCAAACATAAACAACTATGACTCACAACTGTGAATCATATGGAACCCTATGACTCGTATGTGAGTCATAATACGAAACATAATATCATATGACTCAATTGAGTCATGTGCAAAATCTTTAACAAATGAAATACTATGACATATAATTGTATGTCATGTGAAACCATTACAAACTATGCCAGGTTTGTAATACTAGCTCCCCTCTCCCTAAATCCTCAGTCCCTTGAGGATTCTTGATGGTACCCTTCATAGTACACATCTTTTCTTATGTTTCTGCGGATGTGTGCCATATCACCTGCAATCCTGCTGAACCTTTTTTCTTCCTCCTTCCTCGCATAGTGTTCTCTTGCTAGCTCTCTTTCTAGGGCTCGGATCCTGATATCCTTTCCTGTCATCTCTCCTTTTGACCATCTTTTATCTGCCTCCAGTTTTGCAATTTGCTCCTCCTTTTCCTTGATTTTTCTTTTCAAGGTTTCCTTTGTCTCGAAGGAATTGGTATGGGTTATCGTTGGACAATTTTCCAACTTTTCTCCACCTTTCCTGACCTTGAGCCAAGATTTTTTGCCCCCCCTTCTCTTTGTTTTCGTCCCTGAAAACCTTGCTTGTTTTGCCATTAAAAGGATGTCGTTATCGCATGGCGACTCAGGTGGTGTTCTCGGGGATGGTGATGTTTCTTCCCATGTCATCATGGGTAGTTGGAGTGGTGGTAGGGGGGTGCTGTACTTTTTCGACGAGTAATTGGCCCCTTCTTTTTCCATAAAGTGTACTTGGCATCCATCGTCGAAGTAACTAGTCCAGTTTTTCTGGTTGTGTTCTTCTAGTTTGTGTGTAATTGGCGTGGATGTGGCGAGATCGGCTAGGTTGATCCAGTCCTTGTCGCTCATTTGTTCCTCCTCTTTGACCAGGGTTTCCTGGGTTTTCTCAGTGAAAGTTTTCGATTGCATGTTTAGCGTTATTAAAATTCTCTGCTGGGTACCACTCTTGGTCGTGTTGTGTAGAGTAATCAGTCCACTTGGCTTGGTATTGTAGTTTTCCGTAATGTAGTCTTGAATCGACTATTTGATCGAGTTCGTATTCATCTTCTCCTTCGATCTCAATAGGAGGGGGAAGTTTCTTTTGTGATGGTAGAGGATTGTTCGAATAAAGTTCAAGTTTGTTGATGTGGAAGACTGGATATTTTGTTTGCATTGAGGCTGGGAGGTCTAGCTTATAAGCTTTTTCTCCAATTTTTTCGATAATCCTGTATGGTCCTATTTTACGATAATCTAGTTTCTTTGATGGCCTTGTGGTCTGGATATCTTTCGTGATTAACCAGACTTTATCTCCTGATTCCAGTCTTGGATCGGGTTTTCTGTGGTGATCATTGTTTTCCTTCATTTTATCTTGTGCCATTCGTATTTCTGTTTGGATGAGTTCATGTAGTCGGCTGATATCATCCTTTTCCAATATTCCTGGTAAGCCTATGTGTCCCATGGGTTCATTGATAGGGTGATGTCCATAATTTGCATAGAAGGGTGTTGTCTTGATGACGTCTTGTTTTGTATTGTTGTATGCAAATTCTGCAAATGATAGCCATCCTTCCCAGTCTTGTTGGGAGTATTCCACATATGCCCTTAGGAATTGTTCGAGTGTGGCATTCGTTCGTTCTGTTTGACCATCTGTTTGGGGGTGAAATGCCGTGCTTATCTTTCGTGTGATGTCTAATCCTTTGGTCATCTCCTTCCATAGGTCCAATGTGAATATTGATCCCCTATCGCTGATGATATCTTTCGGTAATCCATGTAGTTTTAAAACATTTTTCATAAACAATTGCGTAAATTGTTTGGTTTTCATATCCTTCCGACAGGGTATGAAATGAGCCATCTTGGTTAATCAATCCACAATGACCCATATTGCATCATAGTTGTTCGATAGTGGCAAGTCTGTGATGAAATCCATACTGATCGATTTCCATGGTTTTTCTGGTATTTGTAGTGGTTGCAATAGTCCATAGGGCACATGACGACTTGGTTTTGTCCTTTGACACATGTCACAGTTTTTGACATATTGCTTAATATCTTGGCGCATTCCTGGCCAATAGTATGTCCGTTGTGTCAATTCAAATGTTTTGGCTGTTCCGCCATGTCCATTTTGTGGTGTGTCGTGATTCCTTCTTATCACTTCGGTTCTTATTGGTTCGTCTTCTGGTAGCCAGATTTTTCCTTCATACCACATATATCCTTCCTTCCAGTCGCATGATCCTAGTGCCACTTTCGGGTATTCCTTATCCTTCCTTTCTATAGATTTTCGAATATCTTGGAGCAACGTATCCTGTGATGTCTTTTCTTTGATATTCTTTTCGGTTCCTTGGTCTTTTATCGTCCCTAGTTCCATATTATTGATTTCTTCTGAGCCAGAGGCATATCCCTCATCCACAAAGAATTGGTCTTTTGGTAACAGGATCCTTTGTCATTGCGTAATGCGGTCGTCTCCTTCTGTTGTTATGTCATTCGTTCTTCTTGTAAGGGCATCCGGTTTTGCCCCTTCCTTGCCTGGTCGATATTCGATTTTGATATTGTATTGACTTAGTTCTTCGCTCCATCTTATTTGTCTTCCATTTAGGGCCTTGGTAGTTGTGAATAGGACAAGGTTCTTGTGGTCTGTAAGAATCTTGACTGTGTGAGGACTTCCTTGTGCATATTTTCTCCATTCCTTGAGGGCCTGCATTATTGCCAGGAGTTCCTTATCGTGTATATCATAGTTGCATTCTGCTTTGGTCATTGTTTTTGACTGATAGGCTATTGGTTTCCATAGTCCTTCCTTGTCTTGTTGCGATATTATTCCGGAACAGACGTAATTTGATGCATCTGTTTTGATCATGATGGGTACTTCTGGGTCGAAGTGTCTTAGTATTGGAGTTGTGGTGAGTCTTTCCTTAAGACCTCCAAAGGCCCTTTGCTCCGGCTCTCCCCATTCCCACTTCTGATTTTTCTTTGTTCTATTGTAAAGTGGTTTCGCTATTCTGCTGAATCCTTCTATAAATCTTTGGTAGAAGTTGCAGAATCCCATAAAGCTCTGGATGTCTTTGACCTTTTCAGGTGTTGTCTATACTTTTATGGCATCTGTTTTGGTAGGATCCATTCGGACTCCCTCAGAGTTGATGATGAATCCCAGGTATTCAGTTTCTTCCTTGTGGAATTTGCATTTCATGGGTTTGAGGCGAACTCCGATTTCCTTGAGTTTTGCTAGTATCATGGCCACGTCCTTTCAATATTGTTCCATGGTATCTGAATATACCAATAGGTCATCCAGGTAAGCTATGCAGTTAACATCCAAATACTTGCTAAGTGTATTATTGACCCATTGTTGAAAGGTTGCCGGTGCATTAGCTAATCTGAATGGCATGACCATATATTCATATAGTCCGTATCGCGTCCTGAATGCTGTCTTCTATTCGTCTCCTTTGGCAATCCTTATATGTTGACAGGCATCCTTGATATCGAGTTTGGTGAAATATCTCGCTGTTTGCAGTTGGTCCACGGCTTCGCTTATCAACGGTAATGGATATCAGTCCTTTTTTGATACTGCATTTAGGCCTCTGTAGTCCACACAAAGCCTTAATCCCCCATCTTTTTTCTTGACAAAGAGTATGGGTGCTCCCGCTGATGAGGATGAATGTCTTATCCATCATCTTTCTAGGTTCTTTTCCAGGTATTCCCTGAGTTCCTTGAGTTCTTCCCCTCTCAAGGGGTAGAGTTTCATAAATGGTGGCTGTGCTTCTGTTTCGATCTTGTGGTCCGCTACCCTATGTGCTGGCAACTCGGTTCTTTCTTTTTCTTCAAATATATCTAAGAAGTTGTGATACTGCTTAGGCACTATTTGTCTTAATGTTTCTTTTCCACCTTTTCCTTTCTTTTGCAGTGCTAGTTTGGTGCTAATTGTCGTAGCCGCTAGTGTGAGTCTTGCATCGTCCCATTTTAGGATTCCAGTGATTTCTCCTTTTTTGTCCATCCTACCAAATCCTTGTGCTGAGATGAAAGTGATCGATAGTTTTTTCTTGTTCTGAGATGGTTCTTCCTCTTGGTGATCTGTGCTGCCAAATCCTTGGTTGCCCCTTTCTGTGGGTTGAAGTTGTTGTACCTCCTTAAATGGTGTTGAAACTATTTTTTCAACAATTATCTGGGCGATCTTATCTCCTTTGTGGACCTCATAATCCACTTCTGACAGGTTTACCAATAGGACCCAAATTTCTCCTGTATAGTCTGCATCTATGACTCCAGCATTAATAGTAAGGCCATTCTTGCTTGCCAAACCACTTCTGGGTGCGATGCGGGCATAGGTATTCTCTGGAAGTCCCATTGAGATCCTGGTTCCAAGGAGCTTTTGTCCCCTTGCTAGGATTGTTGCTTCTTCTATGCTGAACAGGTCACTCCCTGCAGCCTTTCGCGAACCTTTCATAGGTATCTTTGCGTCTTCTCTCAGCCTTTTAACCATAACTTCATAGTTTGGTCCTTCCTTAGTGCTGATCCTTAGAATCTTACTTTTTAGATTCTCCTGAATTGCTTCCTTTTCTGGTACTGCATATACCATCAGGGAGGCATCAAGGCATACTGCCTTACACCTGTCACTATCGAAGGTGATTTCTTCATTTCTCCAATCGATCCTTGGGTTGTGGTCTTTTAACCATGTCATGCCACGGATGATTTCATGTTTGACAAGGTTTGTCACTAGGAAAGTTGCTTTCTCTTTGTGGCTTCCGATGTCTATAGGGATTTCTGTGACATGGGTGATTGGTCCAGCATCCGATACCATTCCATCTACCATGTATATATCCCTTGGTTTTTCGATTTTTGTCAAGGGTAACTGATGGTTTATAGCAAAGTTGCGATCTATAAAATCTTCAGTTGCCCCTGAGTCGATCATTGTGTTTGTCAATATTTGTTGTTGCTTGTTGTGTAGTTGTACTTTGACCATAATATGGTCCGATTTGAGGTTTCTCAGTTCCTTGTTGGTTATTGCAGTGTTGAGGTGTGCGATCTTGATGTTTCTTATTTTGTCATTCCCTGGCTCATCCTTTCCTTGTGATGTCCTCCCTTTTTTGATGGGTTTCATTCTGTTGTCCCCATGACCACCTATTCCTCGGGACTTTGGGCGTTTAAAGCCTCTTCTTGTTCTTTTTCCACATCCAGTTCCTGAATCTTCGGTTCCTTGATGTTGGCCTTCTTGACTCTACAGTCTTTTGCCATGTGTCCCTTTTTTCCACACTGATAGCATAATCCTTCTTTCATGAGTTTTCTCCATTCTTCCTGGGGTAGTCTTTGGTACCTCCTTCGATTTGTAGCGTCCAGGTCCATGGGATCACCTTGCGGGATTTCCTTGGTTGTCGTTTTAAAAGTGCCATCTTGGTTTCTTGGGGTGCCGTATGTCTCTGTCTTAACTTTCTTTGCCTGGCGCAGATGTTTGAGTGTGGCCAGTCGAATTTCTTTGTTCATAGCCCATACTGCTAATTGGTCTGCTGCCATGATTGTTCGATCGTAGTGATCAAATTCTTCTTGCAATTTCGGGTTCATTCCTGCGTATAGCCATTCTCCTGCTGTCGTGTCATCCAATTCTGCTTCTGTTAGGGCCAGTTTGAACTTGTTCCAATATTCCGTCATAGTCTGAGTTCCTTGGATCATATTTTTGAGTTGTATTATTGCTGTTCCCCTTGGATCAATTTCCCCAAATTGGTTCTTAATCACTTCCTTGAATTCTTCCCAGTTGTTCCAGGGTTTGGTTCTTATTCCTTCCGTATAGGGTGTGAGCCATGAACTTGCCTCTTTTCGTAGTAGACTGGATACATAGGTGATTTTTTCTTCATTGTGTTCTTCTGCCCATCCTACTGCTTGGAAGTAGATTTGCAGTTCTGCTAGCCAGTTCCTGAGTTCTTTTCTGTCACCTGTGTAGGTGCTTAGTGGTTTAACCTTTGGTTTCGGAACGTTCATGGCTTGTAGTATCTGCGCTAGTTGTCCAAGTGGTTCTTCTTCTGCTGGTGGTGGGTTTGCAGCTTGTCCCGCTGCTTGTCCTTGGCCCGACATTCTTTCTGTTCTTTCTTCTTCCTCGCTTGAAGATTCGTTATGTTGTGATCCTTCTTCTAGTGTAACTGGCCTTGGTGTTCTCCCTCTTTCCAAGGCTGTTCTTACAAGTTCGTGTGCAACCTCTGGGAGTTCTAAGGATTCAAGTTGGTCATCGTATTCGAAATCCGTGTTGTTGTTGGGTGTTGCTTGGGGATGCAACCAAATATTACGATCAGCTATAAGATATCTCCTTTCTTATATCTCGCAACAGGCAACGGGCCTATTGTTAGCTTTTTTCTTAGAGATAATACTCACCTATCTCTTATTGTATTCTCTTTCCTTTGAGAATTCTTAATACTTGTTATCTTACACTACGTCTTAGATATTGACCGTTGCCAATACTAAGTCCTTATAGTGTTAACTAGTAGTGATTCTGTTCTCCTTCGTGATTGTTGGCCTTTGTAGTAAAGAGCGTAAAGGTCTTTCATTGATAATTTATAAGATAGGAAATAACTTAGGTGGTTGCGTGAAGAACTAACTGTCAGGTCCTACCAACCTCCTTATATAGTTCTTCCAGCAACCCACTTTCAAATCAAGTGAGTCACAACTGTGACTCATGCACTCGCATAATATATAACCTCACGACCATACTTGGTCATGCGCAAAAGTCCCATGACCTTAAAGGGGTCATGTGTGAAACCTCATGACTCGTATAAACGAAGTCATGCCTCTTAATCCTCATGACTCATAGGCGTACCTATGAGTCAACGCTCAACATACCAATCAAATTCAAACATAAACAACTATGACTCACAACTGTGAATCATATGGAACCCTATGACTCGTATGTGAGTCATAGCGCGAAACATAATATCATATGACTCAATTGAGTCATGTGCAAAACCTTTAACAAATGAAATACTATGACATATAATTGTATGTCATGTGAAACCATTACAAACTATGCTGGGTTTGTAATACTCTGTCCTATAAAGGTTCTACAAGTATTCTTGCTTCACTGTGGACTCACTTTACCATGGGTTACTGTAATCTGCTAAAAGCTGGATTGGAACCGTGACTAAAGCAAGCTAAATTGAAACTCAGGGAACTGTACCAGCAGGAACCTGAGGGCACATCATATTAACCATATTTTCAATATAATTCTGGAGTCATTTGTAGGCTATGATATGATTTGTTTATTGTTTAATAATGATTGGTGAAGGAGTTGACATTGAATTTGAAATTTCTGATAACTATTTATGGTGAGTCACAGAGATCAGTAATTGCATCAATATGCCCTTTGCCACCTTTGAGTCTAATTTAACCTCCTAGCACATCACTCTTGTATTCAAGTTTTTATGGTACATGAGGTAAAAAAAAAAAAAAAAAAGTGTAAAAGCTATGATAAAAACAAAACCTTAATCTCAAATAAATAAATAAAAGAAATCTCAGTCCTGATTTACCAGCTGGCAAAATCTTTACCAATGCACTACTTATAGTAACTAATCAATTAAAGGAAAGAAACTCATGAAATTCTTAAGTGAACCTAAGAAAAAACATAAAGTATAGGAAGAAAAATAAAATCAAGAAACTTGAAAGAAAAGAACAGATAAAAAAGTCCAAGAATTAGATTAGGGGGGGTACGAAATGTAGCTAACGACAGGAAAAGTTCCAGGAAGGCTAACATAGGTGGAGCTGAGCTTATTTGTCAATCAACATCATGGAGATAGCAGAGGTGAAGGTAGGTCTGGGTGGGTAGTTGGTGGTAGCGACCAAAGCTCCCAAGTCCTGTACTTGGCTAAGTCAAGCAAGGCAGAAAAGTAGAGGAGTCCAACAATATAAAAGCAGGGAAGGGAAAGGAAAGCTAGAAACCCTAAGAGAGTAGACTCCAGGAGGGAAGTGAGGAGGTGGTACTAATAGGTAAGTAGTAAGGTACTGGCTGTGGTGGATAGTGATAGCAGTAAGGTGCCAGCTGAGGTTGAAGCTGACCATTGCTGCCACTAGGTAGCAGGAGCAGAAAGGGGGAGGTACCCAACATTGTAAGATGTGAGAGGAACAAGGTAAAAAGACTCAATGAGGGGAAGCTGAAATTATGTATATGTCCTGAAGCTATGTACTAGCAAGCTGGCCTAAGTTACCAGAGAGTTATGTCTGAAGCTAACATGGCTGATTACCATATCTCTCATGTAGTTCCTTGTTACAGGAGAGAGACCATCACTACTAGAAGAGATACCAGAGCTCAAAGGACGATGGGCAAAAGTATAGTGGGGTAGTAGGGTGCTAGCTGATCTTTCTTAGGAGGGAAAGAAGAGGGGGTTGTTTTCCCTGACTATAGAAAACCTCTAACCAAGGCCTAGAGCAGGGTAAGGGAAGTATCCAACCTTGTGAGATGTTGAAATAATAGGATAGGGATCTCCAAAAGAGTAAACTACAATAGAGAAGAGGGAAGGAGATGCCAATGAGTAAAAAGAAGATGGATAGTGGACTTCCTCACCCCCTTTAGATGGAGGAGTAGGAAGAAAAAGTCATTGTTATGGGGAAGCTCAACTAAAGAAAGAGGTGTTTAAAGATTGGCCGTTCACAAGTAATAATAATAATAGTAATAAAGATTGTCTGGTAGACTTAGTGAGAAACAAGTCTTAAGAAATGGTGTGTGCAAAATGTCTTAAAGGCAATAACTTAATATATTGATAAGATCTCTTCTTTGTTACTTGATGGCTCTAATAGCTTGAGGGTACCTTGATATTTATATTTTGTATCTAGGTGATTGTGGGCTACATCTAATAACCATACTAACTAAGTATCTCAAGTGAAAATCCCATATTCTAATAAAGTGTGAACATTTGTTGACCCTGAGAATATCTTGCCCTGCTTGGCATTTAATATCTTTGAACTCTTAATAGCTCTGGAGGGGTCAAGTACTTTACCAGTAGGTAGTCTCTGATCTTATTAGCCATATGAACTAAATTTGAGTAAGCTACTATAAGGAGCAACTAACAATTATTCACCCCTGAAATATAAGGTGATCAGTCTTAATGCTCAGGTAAAACTATTGCTGTGCATAATATGCATGATGAAGTTTGACAGGAAATGATAAGACTTTTGCCCAGCATCAAACCAATGGTTCAGCCAGCAGAAAATCCCTCACTTGCTATCTCTCAAGTAAGCCTTTTAGACTCTACTTCATTCAAAGCAGTGGGCTCAGTCATATGGTCAAGTCCTATAGCACCATAGACTCATTATATCCAAGTCACTAATAGTTTCGTCAAAATGTCCCATTACTTAACAACTATAATATTAAACTACTGAGATACAGGATAATAACTTACCAGTGAATTAACCAAATAACTTCATTCTACTTCCTACTCGTCACCCAAGCTAGTCTCTCTTATATCCTATGGACAGCGTCCAGTTGGATGGATGCTGACAATGTATATGGTGTTATGCTAAGGCTATCAATGTTTGATCCTAAAGTGTCAGAATGCAATATGGCCACAATAAGTTAATGATGTGAATTCCCATCAAGGGGGCTGCCAGGGTATGATGGAGTGGTTGCATGATGAGTGAGAAGTTCCAGGTAGTTCATGTGTCTAACAGTCATGATGTTTCTGGTGGTGGTATTGAGTTGTTCCTAAATAGGAAATAATTTTTAATGACTGGAGGTGTAGCAGAGACAGAAGATGGTACTTCATATATTATCTTTGTTTTATGTTATCATTTGGTATGATATTTGTTTTATGTTTGGTTTCAAAATATATCATTTAATAGTATCTTTGTTTTATGTTATCATTTGATATGATATTTGCTTTACATTTGGTTTCAAGATATATCATTCAAGTTTGATACTGTTATATTATCATTTGATATAATATTTGTTTTACCTTTAGTTTCAAGATATATTGTTTGATAGTATCTTTCTTATCTTTGTTTTATGTTATCATTTGATATAATATTTGTTTGATATTTGGTTTCAAGACATATTACTTGATATAGTCTTTATATTTTAATATACCAGATATGATAGACAATCATGTTATTTAAAGAGCTTATTGAGTCTTATATTTGAAACAGCAGACTTTGGCAGATAGTTTATTCTTAAATATACTTAATTGAATGGCTACTTCTTTGATTCCTCACCTTACTTCTTAAAACTATTACATTTTCATATAGACTTAGAGTCTGGAATAAGAATCTTAGTTATCCACCTCCTGAAAGCTCCCTTATATACAATTGTACTTGGTGTTACCAGTTAATACTCATCAATTTATTTATTGTACTTATTGCTTCTTTACTTAGCCAAGTACAGATTATATTACTAAGAGAAGGAGAAGAAGAGAAAGCTCTAGTAATCACCATATACACAGATGCTAATTTTGTTAGAGAGGTAGACAGCATGAGATCAATGACAGGATTTGTCATTCTTGATCAATATGGAGCAATTGTTCACTGGAAATCCCAATGTCAAAAGATAGTTGCAAAATCAATGGCTGATGTAGAGTTCAATACTACTACTTTCACTATTAAAGAGGGCATTTGCTTAGTAAAAATCCAATGAGAGTTCTACTCAGACAAAGTTGACAACAAAAACAACTCCATATCTGTGTTTAATGACATTTAGGCCTGCATTGCTAGCTTGAGCAATGGAAAGTTCAAGGCATCGATACAGTATGTTAGTATTAGATATTTCTGACTCAGAGAGCTATTATGAGATGGGGAAGTTAAGATATCATATCTTAGGATAGATGAGATAATAGTGAATGGTCTCATGAAGGAGTTAGAGCATGGTAAATACCAGTTATTTACAAAGATGTTGTCAATGATAGATTAGTGGTATTACAATATAGAATGTCTATGCTATTACTAAGTTTTTTTTCTTTTTTTTATGAAATGTGAAGGTACACAACATCATACATTTATACAAAATTTGTATAAGATTAAAGGGGGTGATAGATATAATCTCATCTGATAGTTATTGTGGTATAATAGTTAGTCTGGGGCACGATGGGCAAAAGGGTCATGACTGTTGGTTTGTGGAGTTTTTCCTGTTTGTGTGTGGAGAGCACGGTTTTACCAGTATATAGCTTATGTAGAGCAAGTAGAGAACAATGACAGAGTCATTGGTTTTCCTTCACTACAACATAAGTGTTCTTCCTCCTGTGCTTCGCGCTATTTCCACTGCCGACTCGGGCTAAGTTGCCATCGTGCCAGCGTTGCCATCGACTAGTTGCTATCACCCCCAACCTCTCAAATTAATACTGCAAATTATGATATTAACGCTTGACACTCCCTTAATCAACCTCATCTTAGGGATCACAGTTAACAAGACGGAATCTGGATAATTTGGCCTTTCAATTCCAACTGCCTTTATTCATGGTAGAATAAAAGGACTAACTTACAGGTATCCAGGAAGTAATTTCATTTCGGCCAATCTTGCCTGTGCGACACCGGTCAACATGCAGCAGGATAAACTGTAAAAAATACTAGCTTCTACAAAGAAGAAGAAAGAGGAGAAGTCTTCTGGCGTTTTTTTGATGCATGAATGCCGAGGGCTACTTTGTGCCTCGCAAGAGTACTGTATAGAAGTAGACATTCTGTCAACAAGGAGGTTTGATGAGGTTAATCCTGAGGCTGCCAGAAATACCAGTATCTAGGAATCTAAGTAGAGATATTACAGTAGATACTGAAATCGGGTCAATAATACAAAGGTCATAGCTAGTCTTATTGTGAGACTCAAAACCTCATCTGGATGTCAAATTGTGATCAACATTAATATTGAATGGACATGGATTATTACCCCTTATCTTCTTGCCCACCAATGCTTGAGTATTTCTATCATCAAAGCTTAATTATACCCTTTAATATAACTTCTCTTTCTCTCATCTATGCAATGCAGGGAAAGCCTGTATCATACATGCATATCTCTTCTCTACACCATTAGACCATTTTTAAAGTAATCGGAACATGAGTTTCCTGACTCTAGGGGTGGGTTACATACAGCCTTATGCTTGAAATTAGGTCTAAGCAGATACATTGGTTATACCATAACCAGATCACTTACCTTTTGCCATTCCGGATACTTGAAAAATCCCCTAATATGGTGCAAGAAGGTGGAAAGGGTGAGTTTGTTAACCTTGTTCACACCATAAGCAACTCACCAATCATAAAAGCCAAAGCCTCAATTATTTGTCTTAGAAGCCACAGAAGCTATAAAAACCATGGATTTGAGTTGTAGCTTGTATGTAACCTGATTTCTATTCTACTAAGCCCAGAGGTAAGCCCAGGGGTAAGCCCTATTTCTACAAACTCAGTCATAATCTAGCTTAAGTTGGCATGAGATACTCTCCCCAGCCAAGAGCCCCCTGAAAGAAATCCACCTCCTGGCCACCTGCCACAAATACATTATTAGTGACCTGCCTATTGCCTCACAGCCACTCCTCCATAAAAAAACCCTCCCCAGTAGCCAGCCACCCCTCTGGTCATATCCATAGGTTTGATCCTCCTCCTCAGGTATTCCAATACACTTAGTGAGTATACAGAGTCATAGTCTATAGTAGTTGCTGGTAGCTTGCTCAGGGCTACTGGCACTTGCCAAACACCAGGATGATACCTCTGGACCTCTTCTCCTTTCCAGACCAAAAGAACAGTCACCACCAATCCCCAGAATAGATTGCCTGGGTGTGAGCCAGGGCTTCCAATATAGTATAACCACACCAAGGCAACTGGATAAACTGGTTGGAGAAATTCTAAGGTGTGGTAGATGATTTTGGGGGTCAAAGCCATCCCCCGAGGGGGGAGGTGAAGACACCCCTTTGTGTTAGGTTGCCTGGAGGTTGCCCAGGACTTATGATAGTTGCCCAGGAGAAATAAAAAACTCAACTCCTAGGTCTTATGTACTGAAGGGCAGTCAGTGGTATAGGTCCTGGACATATTGCAAAAAAGAATGAAAGGCTATTAGAAATGTATTCATGTTTGTACTGGGTGGTGTCAATAAAGAAGGTATGGACTTAGGCCTCGAGAGGCTCCTCAAACCATGAACTGTAGTCCCAGCCATTTGCCAAAGTAAAAAAGAATGTGGTCCAGGTGCTGGTACCCAAGGTGGGTGAATGATAGCCTTATGGGCAAATGAATGAGAGCTCCCACAGGCATCACGAGAGTGTAGATAATCCCATGAGCTGAAGCTATCATGAGATTGCGACAAAGGGTGTTGATTGGGTGATCCCCCCTAACCCTCCTAATACCCCTAACCCACGAGGGTAGTGACTTGCGTGTGGGAATTAATTTCAATGATGGCGTGAACAGGGTTAACGAACTCACCCTTTTCATCTTCTCACACCACACCTTCAATCCTCCAATTACGGCAAACCCCACCGGTGATTCCTTCTTTGACTTTAAATTTTCTAGAACCACCAGATCTTGGAAGCAATAGCTAAAAAAATAATTATGGTGCTGCTAAGCCAAAATTCGGGTATGATGTAGCTTCATGGATTATCACTCAGAACCCCAAAATCTGCGAAAATGCTCTAGAAAGAACTCAGAATCACTTAACAGCTAAAAGAACAAGCTATCGCAAACCGGGGGAGAACTTGGACAAATATGCCGTAGAGATTTCTTGGTTGTATAAGGTACATGCTAGTGGCATATCCGGCAATGATGAAAGGGGTGCTTTCTGGCACATATTTCCAAATATCTCTCTTACAACCAGTTTGCATCTCGAAGCTAAAGTTAGAGCAGGATTAACAATATTGCATTATCCACACCTTGGCCGGGAATTTCTAAAGCTTTGTGCATTAGTTTTTCTTGTCTCCTGATATCGCTAGAGACTTCAATGTTGTCTTTTCTACAGCGTTCTCCGATGCTGCTTCGAAGTATATATACGGACCTCCCTTCCCACTACTTTCTACCTACCGCCCACCATTCACAACGCACGACCTCCCATATCACCACCATCACAGAAAATCAGCAACTCAAAACCCTACCAACCCAATATCAACATGTGCAGAACCTACCCCCCAACTCCCACCCGCCAAACCAAGTCCGAAAACATCATCATCACCTCCTCCTCCTCCACCATCGTGTCCTCCATATTCTTGCCCGGATCCTCTACCACGGTCAAAACCTCGCCGGCAACCTCCTCCTCCTCAAGCAATTATACCCCGAAGCACAGTCCTAGCTCAACTTCTCCAGCTGGTAGCAATCACTCCAAAGCTTCCAAGTATGACTTTATGGATATAAAGTCCATCCCCGGGAAAGGGTATGCACATTTTTGGGATTGTTAATTGAGTTCTTGGTTACCGGCACGGCGGTTAGGCTTGGGATGGAAGTTATTTTGCTGGAGAGAAACCTAGGAGAAGAAAGTGGATGGAAGGGTTTGGATGTCTACTTGGGGGGCGGGGGGGATTAGGTGTGGGGGAAAGAGAATAAGCTTAATAGATAGGAAATATACTGCATTGATTTTACATGAGAGGGTTAAAGATAGGAACTGTGAAAGTAAAAGTAAAAGTGAATTTGAAGAAGTTTTCGTTTTCTACAAGTACGAAAGAGTGCCAGCGAAGGATTACTCTTCCAGAGGAATAAAATGTTACCTAGTTTTGTACTGATGATATCGTTCTGACTACAATCTCTCTCATATCAATGCGCAGCAGTCCCGGAAGCATGTCCCAGGGTAAAAGAATCTCACCAACCCCGACAGCAAAAGGGTGGTTCGCCAGGGCTTAGTTAATTTTTTATTAATGTCTGCTACATCCACCCCCCCGGCGGGGAGTCGAACTCCCAACCTTCCTGTACATGTTAGTGACCGGCCCTCTTAACGGTTAAGCTATGAGAGCCGGTCGATGTAATGGTCTATTTTTTTCTATATTTAATAGTAAAGATGTAAATTGTCCGAGATAATTATCATTTTTCTCTCCCTCTCAATATAACTGGAGATCTCCTTTGGTTTGACCAACGCTGTAGTGGAAGAAATCATCAGTATCAATGATATATCTCACTTCACCGGTATAAAAACTACTGTTAACTATCACTCATCTCAACACGAGGAACATTGTTCTGGTGTTCAAGCTCCATATTTGTATCAAGTCAAGCATACCGAATCCGACTTACAAGACTTTCATAAGAAACAGCTGATTGTAAAACAATCGAGAGACACCTTTTTGTCCATAGAACCATACGACTTCTCTTATTCAAAATTCAGACGAAAAATTCCTCCCACTTGTATAAAACAAATGAAAATACCCGCCCATGGAAGAGCTGTACTCATCACCATCCTACACTTCCAGCTGATATCCACATCACCACAAAACCAACCAACAATAATCATTCAAGCCAAATATCAAACAACACCAGCACAATGACCCAACTAAATATCAACATAACCATCAACGACACCACTTCAATCTACTCCACTCCCACTATACAACACGAAGACCACAACACTCAACACCTCTTCTCGGAAATGCAGATCACAAAACCTCAGACCCGTTGTGGTAACCTTGACCGCGAAGTTTGGCAATGCTGTAATTGCAGTTCCCAGAACTACAAATCCAATCCCGAGTGTCGTGTATGTTATAGGATGAAGTGTGTGGATTGTGTTAAAATGCAAGAAGACAAAAACGTGCACCAGAATCAGACATGCTTTACCTAATCAAACTCTGAGGTGCGGTTGAGATGATGTTGCATTGTTTAATGTTTAACTGCAAACATACAAATTCCGGTGCATGTTTTGGTTTTCTTGCACCATACCGTTAGGGAATGCGCCCACCATATATAAATATATTGCACTTTTCTTGGGAATTGCGGTTGCTTTTGTATACGGAGGGGGTAGGATCCTCTCGGAATCGGTGCACTCAGGTTTTGATCTAGTACTCGGATATGTGTTTTTCATGTCAGAGTTGAGTTGAGTTGGTTTTGTTTTTCTATTTCTTATTATTCAAACTTAGTTATCAGAATTTAATCTGTAACTTATGATCTTGCCCGATCACAATGACTCATCGTAAGCCAACAAGAGCTACCAAAATGCCCAATCGGATTGGTCCAGTCAAGACCGGGATCCAAGGTCCGACTGCTGCGGAACAGCTGACCAGACCTTCCGACATACCGTAAAAACTCCTGCGATTCGCTATCTCCGAGGCGCCTCTAATCTCCGGATTTACACACAAAACGTCTTGAAACGGGTTGGTGCTTTCCTGTCATGTTATAAAATCAGCCTTTAGGACGTGTTGACCTCATTAACTGGTATACAAAATTCTGTTAACTTGTCAAACTAGACCTATCCTAGGCATACAGAGATAGTGAATCACAAGAGTTTTTACAGTATAATAACTGACCACCCAAGCCTTGCACCTCAGCATCCTCCATCTTCTTACCACCTCCAGTGATTGAAAACTCAATACTAAGAAAAAAACATCACCACTTTCCTGCACTCACCTCCTGCCCCAGTGGATCTTGAGGGTATAGGCATTCCACTATCCTCTCTATTATCATTTTTTCCTCTTCTTTCTTCTTGAGGTCTACCCTCTTGAAGTCCTTGCCCTCATCCTATAATGTTAAGTTCTGTCTTTCTCCTTCTTATTTAAGCCTCACCTAGTAACATCTTCTGTCAGCAATCCCTCTTTTAGACTCAACAGATAGCTGAGAATATAGTTTGCAGTACAAAGAAACATATCAACAGCCTGAGGCTATAGTTGATCTCCTCCTTCTTGCTGAGGCTCCCTAGTTAAGACACATATATATTTCTAATAGTTGTTTTGTTTATTAGGTCTACCCTACTACCTCAGCTAATATCTTACTATCAATCAATCAACATAAGCAAAAACAAACAAAATAACATGACAAAGGAAACCTAAGTATAACCAGTATATAGTTGCCAGAATATGTACATATATTATACTATAGGACCAACTCAGTTACAGAAGCCAATAAGAGCAGAAATAGCAGCAAATTTTGGAGTTCTAGAGGCAAATGTTTCATATTGAAGAAAAGAGAAAAAGGAAAGAGAGTTCCAGGAACTGAGTCTGGAGCAATACCAGGTACTGGAAGGAGGAAGAAGATAAAAGTGAGAGGTATTGGAAAGGTAATTAACTTATATGATAAGTTTTAGTATTGGTGGGCATCAGGAGAGATCATCTAGTATAACTAGTTCAGATGAGTCAGCAAGGAGCTTTATATCTAACATTACCTGGAGGAATCTCAAACCTTATTTTACTTTTTGAATGGGTAGTTTCAATGGTTCCTAAGCTTCCATCAAGTTAGTTTATACTTTGTGATCAATACTGCAAGTAAACTGCCTAGTAACTTCAGTAACATCATATTAAATTGGATGTAATTCAATAGGAGAAACTCACAGCTACAGCGTGGTAATAACCATGAACTCATTGATGTCCCTGCAGATATAGATCAATATAAGCTAGCAAATATAGTTAACATGGATTAAACACCTTTACTATTTGAATACTTAGAGGGAAGAACTTACAATCAATATAAGGAGAAGATGATATAGGCCTAAAGTTCTCAGTCCAGTTGGAACAAACAGCAAGCAACAATTCAACTTACTATTTTCACTGATAGTATACTACATGTACCTTGAAAGTCATTAGTTCTCTTTTGTAGAATGGGAGTAGGAGCTATGATACTTATGGAAAGAGAGAATTATGACCCCCACATAGTTGTTAAATTCAACTCTAAAGCCCATGCAAACTCATCTACCATTGTGGAATAGTTGGACAAGTGGCTTGTTCTGGTCCTCAGGAGCCACTCATTCCTCCTTGTACTCTACCTCTTCAGTTCTCATAAGAGTGAAGAGGTTCTCAATACCTTTTCTGCAAATGATATTATTATTAGCATGATCCCCTGAGGCTACACTGCATTAGTACAGCCTCTTGATGCTCTATAAATCATCCATTTAAAAATATATTAAAGGCGAGTCCACCTACCTTTAAAATCTGAAGGAAAAAAAAAACTAACAATCAAGTAAGAGGTACTCAAGGAAAGGTTAGACACTATAGAGGGGGAGGAGGAGGAAATTCTATTAGTAGGAAGAAGGCTAACAGGAAGCATGATTAGATGTAGGAGGGTACTTACTACATGGATAGTAGAGGAAGCCTGGGAGCACTTCTCCTGTGATCCTAAGGAAGTAGTTGTTAAGGCTTTCAGGGTTCTAGGTATTTCACTACTAGTTAGTAGTGCTTTTGATGAGAAAATCTTTGTAAATAGGATTGATTCAACTTTCCTAATTGATGGGCTTTAAAATTTGTGAGAAGCAAGAGGGTTAGAGGAGTATGAGGTAGAATTAAATGAGAGAGAGGATGAAAATGATGTATTCTATGAGGAAAATTAGCATTTCTAAAATCTGAAACTGATATTGCATAATACTTCTTAGCATGCCATACCTTAATTGAACTTCTTAGCATCGGGTCCAATTATTTGAGTTCTTACAGTATAGAAAATCAAAAAAAATACTTAAAAAATAAATAGTCTTATGCAATTACATTATAGAGATAATATTACCTCTTTTAAATATTTCAACCAATAATATTGATTCATATATTCAATCTGTTCTAATATCATAAAAGCACTAATATAAGTTGTAACAAAATTATCACAAGTCAGATTATGATTAGCATACTACATTTTCAACCACTGTTTTTGAACTAGCCTGATTTAGTTTAAAATCACCTGATTTGAAACCGCCAAGACCTGATCTCAAATCATAAATAGGAGTACACCAAATACCCACTAAGTCATAAGTACAAAATCCTATGACTTATAACTATGAGTCATATCATAAATAACTAATCAAATAACTCATATGACTCACAATCATGAGTCATTTCACAAATATATCATATGACTCACAACCATGAGTTATTCAAACAATAAACATACTAATAATAACTTATGACTTGTAAGTGCATAGTTATGTAAAGCTCTATAACTCATAACTATGAGTCATAGTGCAAAATCTTAATTTGCCTTGCTAATTAGCCTAACTAATTACCTATAACTCATATACCCATGAGTTATGTGAAACCTTCACCTCACTTAATATTTCTCCAAGTAGCACTCCAACTAGTTGATTTGTGACAAGGCCTCACATCAGCTAAAACTAATCATATAATAACCTCATGACTCCAATTGAGTCCTAGGTGCAAAATCTTATATGACTCACAATCATGAGTCATTCAATTAATAAACATATTAATAATAACCTCGACTCACAAGTACATAATTATGTGAAACTCTATAACTTATAACTTAAAGTTATAGTGTGAAATCTTATATGACTCACCAATGTGAGTCAAATCTCATACTGTTGCATGACTATAAGTCATGTAAAACCTCATCCTTACATAATATTTCTCCAAGTAGCAGTTCCAACCATTTGGTTCATAACATACTAACATCTTACTGCTAGGCCAGTATCTATTCTACTACTAGTAAATAGTATCCTCTCTGCCTCTTTACTTGATAGTTCTGTCATTTACAGTTTAGTCTCCTCTCAATGCTCCCTCTAATCCCTGCTACAATCATCTCAGTTCTCTTAGCTTAATTGAAGTATTATGCCAACTCTCCTATCTTATAATACTACCATCCCCACAGGACTTTCTAGCTGAAAGGTTGATTATTTTCTTATGTCTGCCTCTTAAGGCACCATGTGGCTACTTTTCAGGATATTAATTTGGTTTTATTTTGTCAGTCATGAATCAAAGATGTTTTCTTATTGCTTGCTACTTATCTTTAGTTAGATTTTTTCTTTGAATCTCTCCTTCAAGTTAGTGATTCAGAGTTTGGTCTTTCCAAGGCTGAGATGTAGAGTTCGTTCCATACGAGAGGAACTTAGAGTAGAGGAACTTGGGGTAACTTGTTTTAATCTAGCAGGGGGAGAACACATAGAGGTTTCTGATACCATAGCTACTACTGTATTCAAGGTCTATACCTTAAACAGATAAATTCCATAATTTAGACAAAAAAAAAAAAGAACCTTACACCTTAGAATGAGGGTTTAGACCCTGAGGGATTCAACATGAGACCAAGCTCAGCCTATGGGTGATAATAAGGGGGGGAAGAATTTGGTGGTAAAGCTTTCTTCATTTATTTCATGTAATTTGGTTAATTTTCCAGTTCAGATTGGAGGATTTCCATTTACAAGAGGTCCCAATTTGGGCTCTTAATGTTTTAGCCTTCGGGTGTATGATTTGGTGGTTTTGATTTTTAATCATTTACCTGTTTTATTTGGGGACGTTTAGGAAGTTTCTTTTGTCACTTGGGTTCCATAGGCCATACCTTAGGATGCATGCCAGGATTTTCCTGTATTTAATAAATCCACGGACTTAACAGAAAAAAAAAAAAAAGAAAAAAAAACAAGGTCTCATCGTTGGTGAAAGCAATACTTGGGCGATTTAGCAACTAAATTTCACAGAGCATGAGAACGTGAGAGCTATCAATGTACACTCGTGTCCAAAAATTTCTCGAACACCCCTAGGCACTGTGGCAGCGCATTGGCAATACTGAATATGGTGGTCTGGATTTAAGTAGTATGATCGAGTTAGATTGACTTGTTAGATTTACTACCCCGCACTTAATCGTGACTTTCAAATTGATTCAACTGTGTACCGAATTCACGAATTCCGCTTTGCAACATAGTATTACCGCACCTCTGCATCAAACAAAATCTTCCGGTTTTAGTGCAAGATATGAGAGATACCGAGAAATTATTATGATGCTAGATCGTGGAATAGGTATTCGACAGATTGCACTGGAGAAAGGCATGCAAGAAGTGTAACTAGACTGCTTAAACCCTACTACCTTATCCGGTATTGTGCCCGTTCTGGTACCTTCTGCATCGCCAGTACGCTGCCACAGTACCTAAGGGTGTTCGAGAACTTTTTGGACAGGAGTGTAAACCGGAGGCTATCAGAGCCCTCGAAGGTTATCCTTCAGGAGAATTAGGCTAGGGCTCGGGCGCTTTCTCTTTCCATCCTCTAAACAAGCGCCAGCAGTTTCCCACTCCCTTGGTGTGCTGGAGGTAGCGTTTTCTTGAGGCATAGTGGTGTGAAATAAGATAATGTAATAACGTACCAGTAGTTTATAACGGAGAGGTTTGGAGTTACTACAAACATCTGCCTAAGAAATGAGGCATAGATTTGAAAATAATATAACCTAAGACGATTCTGGCAGCTATTCCGCAAGATAAACTTAAGTACCAGAATTAAAATTTCTAAAAGTCTAGCAGAAGTTTTGCCGTTTTTGCGCACTATCAAACTGGCTGCGAAGTATATATAACCCCCCCTTCCGCCTACCGCAATCTACCTACCACCCACAACTCACAAGATCCCATCTCACTACCACGACAGCAAACCAACAAACTCGAAAACTCAAAAACTCTCAACCTCAACTACTCACCCCCACCATCAAAATGTGCAGAACCTACACCCCAGCACCAAGCCGCAAGACCATGTCAGAAAACCTCACTTCTTCCTCATCCACCTCTACCTCTTCCACCACAGTGTCCCCCATATTCTCCCCCGGATCCTCTACCACGGCCAAAACCTCGCCTGCAACCTCCTCCTTGGGCAATTCTACCCCGAAGCACAGTCCTGGCTCGACTTCTCCGGCTGGTAGCAATCACTCCAAAGCTTCCAAGTATGACTTTATGGATATAAAGTCCATCCCCGGGAAAGGGTATGCACATTTTTGGGATTGTTAATTGAGTCCCTGGTTACCGGCACGGCGGTTAGGCTTGGGATGGAAGTTATTTTGCTGGAGAGAAACCTAGGAGAAGAAAGTGGATGGAAGGGTTTGGGTGCCTACTTGGGGGGGTCGGGGGGGATTAGGTGTGGGGGAAAGAGAATAAGCTTAATAGATAGGAAATATACTGCATTGATTTTACATGAGAGGGTTAAAGATAGGAACTGTGAAAGTAAAAGTGAAAGTGGATTTGAAGTTTTCGTTTTCTACAAGTACGAAAGAGTGCCAGCGAAGGATTACTCTCCCAGAGGAACAAAATGTTACCTAGTTTTGTACTGATGATATCGTTCTGACTACAATCTCTCTCATATCAATGCGCAGCAGTCCCGGAAGCATGTCCCAGGGTAAAAGAATCTCACCAACCCCGACAGCAAAAGGGTGGTTCGCCAGGGCTTAGTTAATTTTTTATTAATGCCTGCTACATCCACCCCCCGGCGGGGAGTCGAACTCCCAACCTTCCTGTACATGCTAGTGACCGGCCCTCTTAACGGTTAAGCTATGAGAATCGGTCGATGAATGTGTCTATTTTTTTCAAAATTTGATAGTGAAGACGTAAATTGTCCGAGATAATTAACATTTTTCTCTCCCTCTAAATATAACTGGAGATCTCCTTTGGTTTGATCAACTCTGTAGTGGAAGAAATCATCAGTATCAATGATATATCTCATTTCACCGGTATAAAAACCACACGTTAAGTTACTATCACCCCTCCTAACGCTGGGAATAGTGTTTTGTTTTTTTCTTCTAGAGCTAAGTTACTCTTGTATCAAGTCAACCCTGCTAAATCCAGATTGGTAATGTTGGGGCAAGCAAACCTTCGTATCATAAGAGACAAGCCGATTGTAAATTATTAAGAGTAATCTCCCTTGAAACATCATTTTGTCCGTGTTCTCTATGGAACTGTACTGCGTCCCTTTTCAAGATTCTAGCGCCATGCCCCGCGAACTTGTATAAAACCAGTGAAATAACCTTGTGCATAAAACAAGTATACTCCAGACAAGACACTACAGTACAGAACCTGCACTGCATATCAAACCATACCACTAAACAACCTACCGCAAGCTCCCCCCCCTCCCAAACAAAAAATCTCCAATACCATACGAACACAATACCCCAATCCAACAGCCAAAAACCCACCTCAGACTACCTCCCCACCTCCATCCCACAATACCCCCTCTCAGAAACGCAACCCCCAGTAGCCCGAGCCTCCAATACCAGCGCTTACTCCGGCATCTACTGGCGATGCTGCAACTGCTATTCCAAGAACCACGTTGAGGAGGAAGAATGTACTGTTTGTTACCACAAGATGTGTAATGATTATGTTATTATCAAGGAGTAAGACCTATCTAACCCCACTCCGGTAGGTAATGCTGGTCGTCTTCTCGGAGGAGTAGGAGGAATAGGAGAGAGTGTGATAGGATGCTCGGGGTACTTGTATAGGTATTAAACACTACAGCTTTTATCTATACGAGTATTCGAGTAGCCGTTCAGTTGGTTTTGTTTATTTGTTTCTCTCTTTTTGTTTCAGTTCGGTTATGAATTTAGGCCCTGTTTGGCAAGCAACAAAAACAGCGTTTTCCACACTAATATATACGCCCTTTTTGTTGCAAATGCCGTTTTCTTTTTTTTAAGGTAGTTCAAGCTGTACGCCTCCTAATGGAGTTATGTCTTAATGACAGTGATATGCACTTGACATGCTACCTGGCTATCATTTTTGTTCTCCGTTTTTGACACTCTGATTACGATGCAGCGAAATTTGAATTTTCAAAGAAAAACGGTGTATTTTTATACGGTGGCGTGCCAAACGGGGGCTTAATCTCTTAAATATCTATGATGTCTAAAAATTGCACATCGTTAACTTGGTAAAAACACTACCTGAGTGATATACCATACCCAATACCTCTCTGCGGACTCGGTTTCCATCAGTGTGCTTTACTACAAGGCTAGGACCCCCAGCATTATCCGGGAAGATAATCAGCCCGAGGGCTTCGTGACCTCACAACATAAAAAACAAACCCAGAGGAAACACCAACAGCTACAACTAACTTACTTCCGGACTTTAAAAAATAAGATAGAGAAACAGGCAAGCCCGGAGCCCATGACCATGCAGTAAAAATGCTTGTTAATACGAGGATTTCTTTATCCTCTCTATTGCTTCATTCGGGAATGTCTACCTATCTTATTCCACGCCCGTCCTAGTGAGGCCAGGACTTGAAATCGTTGTTTCCCTCTTTCCTCTTATCCCTCTTGTCCGTTTCTGTTGTGTTTCTCCGTTAATCTTTGTTTCTTGTTTCGAGGATGAGGGGGTCCGAAAATGCCGACCGGCAATGATTGATGGCAAGTAAGCCTAGACTACTGAACTATACCTTGATCAATAAATAACTGGGTTATTAGAATTTCTGTCGTTAGTATCTTTGCATCGAATACGTTTACCATTAAAGAAGTCATTATCAGAAAGATATTTAACCACTATTATTTTTTCCACTTGAGCTATCGTTCATTGCCATACTGAGGAAAATATAAAAGAGAGTGGCGGCTGGTGATGGCGTCTGGTGATACTGGTTACACTTACTATAGAAGTGAGGTTCGATAATTCAAGGATTCTAAGGTGTACAATATAGCAATAGATCTCGCTTCCCCTTCATTGCCAAAACTTATGATCAAGTCCCTATATAAATCGTGGTTCCTAAATGCTGGTAATTTCTTTTGAGTAATATTATGATACCCTACCTAACCTCGTCAAACAGAGATTTAGGGCACCAACCCCTTGGCCCCAAAACCAGCAAAAAGTGGTTCGTCGGGCTTTTTTAATGCCCAACTACTTCCACAAGGCCAGGATTTGAACTCCAAGCCCTCCTATAAATGTTAGTCGTGACCTGCCCCCTAGCTGTTAGGCTATGAAGACCGGTCGATGTAATGGTCTGTTTTTTTCCAGATTTCGACAGCGAAAGTGCAAAACTCATCATTATTGTGCAAAGTTTGAATAATAAAGAACATTAATTTCCTCTATTATGTTCTTCAAGCATAGACTATATACGGAATATCTTGAAAGAGTTTCCCCTTCTGTTTAATTTGTTCAGAACAAAATTCTGGCTCTATATCGTCTGGCCGCTCGAGCCGTTTCCGCTGGGGTTTAGATTAATTCCCCGCTCCAGTTCCTAAATTGTCGGATTGGGAAAGTTTGGTGAGGCTTGAGCAACAAATCACTGGGAGTTTGGTCGTCTGGTGCTGAAGACCAAAAATCTTGCAAGCCCCTCTCGAAAGAATATATACCACACCGCCCACACCAACTGAGAATCGCCAGGAGATCACACCCCCTCACTCGCTTTCTTTCCACATCTACTTGTGCAGCAAATCCCAACACGCCTAGGTAAAATGTTTTCTACACCACCCACTCCAGTTCTCATGCCACCAGCCAGATTACACAGACAGGCAGACTATCCACCAGAAATAAAAACACTGAAAACCATGAAAACCCACCCTTTCACCTCAAGCTTTTATGGTTCACACTCTATATCCCCGCGCACCAAGAATCAAGCTGACATGATAAACACCCAAAACGTGGCTCCTGGCGATTACAAAGCTTCTTTGGCACCTTTGGAAGGCTTGTCCTGTTATACTGAGTAAGTTATATTTGTCGTGTCTCGACTTTAGGCGTAATTCTCGAGTCATCTGGGATATTCCAAAGTTTTATCGCTCGTTGGGATAGTGGCAGTTACTGATAATGGTATTAACTTATGCTTGCGTGTGTAGTAAGAAATATATTGAAGGCATAAAATAACTAGCGGAGGATATTTTTGAGGAGGAAGGGATTCGTTTTAAAGGCTTTGGTTTCAGGGCACAATTTGTACTGTACAGTACTGTAAAAGTACTTACTTCACACAAGTACAGTGCTTTAACGCACTCTTTTGTTTACCGAATTCATGGCCAAAACTGCCTATCGTACATAGAATACTCAAATCTGACGGCGCTCAATTGCAGAGGTAGGTAGATAACCTCCCTACGGCCATTGACAGCCTACCTGCACGGATAGTGGCAAGACATGATAGACATGGGCTAAACCACAACCACCTCTAATCCAACCCTTACAATCCCCCATCCAATATTCCCCCACAAATCCTTCTTCCCATTCCCCATAACATATATATCTGGTTCACAAAAAGTGATCAATAGATCAACCACTTTCAAACTCCTCGAAGTTGGCAGCTCAACTCAAACTTTAAACCCGGCACGTGCCGCCCAAAACACCATGCGGCTCTTTCGGGCCTCGGATAAACCACTCCCAAGAAATGGATTCAGCCCATCCAGCAAGGCCATTCCGAAAGCGGACCTAAATTCACAATGGCCCCACGGTGATTGGCTGGCGATTACCCCAGTTAAACATAGCATGGGGAATGAATGGATGGTCAGCAACGGTGACATGTGATACCGGTAGAGGTGTTTGTTCGGAGGGTTCATAAGTTGAGGTATTTCTCGATCGTTTGCTCCTCCATTCATTCATTCATTGTCAGATTTTACCCCCCTTACTGCCTTCCTTCTTTCCCCGCTCAGTTGAGATAGATAGACGGACAACTGTAGACCACGGTAATCAAGCAACCATGGCCACACAAACCTTCACCCGCGAGCAAGTCTCCAAGAATAATAATGCCGATTCACTACACGTTATTATCGACTCGAAGGTCTACGACCTGACAGACTTTGCCGACGCCCACCCCGGAGGCGTGCACGTTCTCTTGCAAGTCGCGGGGCAGGACGCAACATCAGAGTTCTACTCTATGCACCGACATGAAATCCTGACAAAATACTCCAGCATGGTGACCGGAACGATCCAGGGCGAGACACCGCAGGTTATCGAGCCAAAGGCGGGAGACCTGTGCCTGATTCCTTACACCGAGCCGATGTGGTTGAGCCCCGAGTTCAAGAGTCCTTATTACGACGAGAGTCATCGGAGACTGCAGAAGGAGGTTAGGGTTTTCGTCGACGAGTTTGTTCGACCGGAGGCTTTAAGGATTGAAGAGGCTGGGGAGAGGCCGAGCGCTGAGATTATCAAACGGATGGCGTATGTTTTCTCCTACAATATTGTATTCGTGCAATGCTAATAGTAACAGCGACAACGGAATCAACGCCATGCGTCTCGGTCCAGGCAAGCATCTGGACGGTTACAACCTGATTGGCGGAATCGAGCCCAAAAAGTTCAACTACTTCCACGAACTCGTTCTCAACCAAGAACTTGTCCGAACACACGGACGTGCGTGCAACGACGGCTTCCTCGGCGGTATGGTCATCGGTCTCCCACCTGTCCTCAACTTCTCCCGCAACGCCGCTCTCCGTGACCGCGTGATGCGCGAGTGCTTCTCCGGCGAAAAGTCCATCTGTCTTGCTGTCAGCGAGGCCTTCGCCGGCAGCGATGTCGCTGCTATTCGCACTACCGCTGCAAAGAGTGCTGACGGAACACACTACATTGTCAACGGGACAAAGAAGTGGATTACGAACGGTAGCTGGGCGGATTACTTCACCACCGCGGTAAAAACGGACAAGGGCTACAGCGTGCTCCTAGTCGAGCGCGGAGAAGGCGTCGAAACCGAGCAGATCAAGACATCGTACTCCTCCGCTGCTGGAACGGCATTCATCACCTTTGACAACGTCAAAGTTCCCGTTGAAAACCTCCTAGGCAAGGAGCATCAGGGCTTCCCAGTCATCATGTCAAACTTCAACCACGAGCGCTGGGTAATGGCCTGCGCATCCATCCGTGCCTCCCGCGTGGTCGTGGAGGAATGCCTAAAATGGGCGAACCAGCGCAAGGTATTCGGGAAACGTCTCGTAGACCAACCCGTAATCAGAGGGAAACTCGCAAAGATGATCTCGCTGGTGGAGTCCGGACAGTCCTGGCTCGAGGCAATTACCTACCAAATGTGCAACATGACGTACCAGCAGCAGGCAAAGTCCCTTGCTGGACCGATTGCCCTATTGAAGAACTTTATCACTCGTGCTGCGCATGAGATTGCGGATGAGTCGGTGCAGGTGTTTGGCGGAAGGGGTATTACCAAGTCTGGTATGGGAAGGGTTATCGAGAACTTCCATCGGACGTACAAGTTCGATGCGGTGCTCGGAGGGTCCGAAGAGATCCTTGGAGACCTTGCCGTTCGACAGGCTTTTAAGAATTTCCCAAAGTCGATGCTGTAATTTTCCTCTCTTCTCTTTGTCATGTCATGTCATGTCTCTTCTTAGAAGTTTTGTAGGATCTTTTGTTTGGTTGGTTGGAAGGTACTTGCATACCCAATTTTGGAGTAGATTTTAAGTCTGTCTGGTGTTTGTATGATAGTAAATATATTGCTTCTTCAATACTAGTGTTTCTGTGCTGTGAACCCCGTGATTCTGTGGGAATTTCGAGTGAGAATTTATGCATACATATCGAATTCTGGACAAAGAGAAAACATAAGCTAGATACCAGCCATACCCAGGCAGGCCAGAGCTACAGAAAACACCCAAGTCAAGAGCACAACGGACAGGAATGAGCACAGTATATAATAGTAGAAGAGAACAACCTCTCTACTCTAACATGAGCAAACACCCTCCCCTCACCTCCCCACAAAACAAAAACTTCCAATAAGCCTACATTACATACGTATTCCTCCACGCGTACATAGGTACTCTGCTATTCCAAATCCCCTACGCAACATGACATACTGTAAAAAGCCCGAACCACCGGACTGCCATGCTCTTACCCAGCGATGCTGGATAGTATTGAATTTGTTTGTAATCCAGTAATGTATATTACTATAGGAATAGCTAGGTACGATGAAGTCTAGTTCCGGAAATCTCGTTGCAATGGTAGTGTAAGGTATCATGCCCATTGGTGAATTGCTCAGTCAGGTAATTCATGCTCGGTAGCAGTAACACGTATACGGTAGTGTAGAGAACGCAGTGAATGAGTGAGATATATTGACGCCTGCTCTATTCTGTGGGGATTTATGAAGGAATGGATAGGATGGCTCTTGGGTGAGGGGCTGATATGTTGGAAATAACCAGTAGGTTTTGTAAGGCATGGAATACCTGATTTAGCGGTAAATCAGAACTTGCACTCTGCGATATCATACCCGGGGTTTCGTTCTGAGGATCACACTGTAGCTTGCTTATGTTAAGCATAACGTCAAAATATAGAACCAAGGTTTATCTGTTGCGAGAATCCATCTTTTCGTAGTGTGATTTAGCATATTTTGTATCATATTCCTGTGCTAACTTAAGACCAGTATACTTTACAGCTCTCGTACTGGGATTCAAATATACTGCTACAAATACCTTCTTCAATCCCTCTCTTCTCCCACCACTCTATCTCCTCCCAAATACACTACAGTTTCTAACAGCCAGTCGAGTGATCCCCAGCTTAAAACTTATTATAGTCATGTTAAAACTACAGTACCTCCATCCAGCAACCACCTCTACTACTACTGCACAATCCCTAGCCAACCCATCTACTGTACATTCAAACAACGAGTCCCCACAGCACCGTAAACAAAGTCACCCTATTTCCCTTCGGAAAAACCCCCTTAAAAAGTAATAAACATTGGGGCCGACGTGGGGCCGCTTCTTATCTACCCTCCCCTAACTGCATCGTCAAAGTATGGGTTGTATTATGGAGTAAACCCGACCCGGCATTGCCATTGCAGTTGCAGTCGGAGATGAAGGGGAGAAAAGGGGGGGGAGGGTATGGCATCGTACGATGCAGTACAGTAAGGAGTTAAATGGAAGCGCAAAACGGCACAAAGTTTGGGCTTTTGCATTTTGTGCAGTGCAGTGGGATGGTGTAAAGATTGATTCTGGGTTATGTGGTGTGGTAAGGGTGGAAGGCTGCGTCTGCCTCTGGATTGTATGGGCAAAGGTGGCGGTTGGGTTTGGGTTTGGCAAGAAGTTGTAGTATTACACTCACACCCCGCTGTCCCGGATCTCGATAATCCGGCCGGATACCTCGCTGTCCCGTATGAATATCTGTGAATTCTAAATTTTTTTACACCAAAACCCGACCTGTTGTCCTGGATCACCCGCTGTGCCGGACAGATTCTTTGGATTTTGGCCATCCGGGATAGCGGGGTGCGAGTGTATATTGTGCTGGCGAGACTGGAGAGAGAATGGGATCAAGGGGAATGGGTGTTGGAGCAAGTTAGGTTACAGTAATGATAGAGAGCTTTTGCACACTGCCGAATTGAAAGACTGACTGACTGCCTTTGGAAGAGTATTGAACAGTAATCTGAAAAGGTCAGGTAAATAAACGAGAACGAGAACGATACTTGGGAGGCTTGCCGTTAAAGAAATTTGAAAACGAGGCTTGAGTCACCGAAACTCTGCGATAAGAGTTCACGAATTCCGTCCCCTTTTTCTGATCTTTTCTGCGGACGCTGTAACGTACAGACTGCGGAGACCAGACACTCCACAACCCTTTCCTCCTAATTATCCCCCTTCAAAGTGCATTTACGGAAAGGCTGTAATTGAGAGTATGAGGTCAAAATTGGATACTCGAATACGCCGTGCATTAGGGGCACTCACGCTGGGCCGTTTTTGCAGTTTTGAAAACAGTACAGCTCCAGCATACCGGTACCCGACACCAAAAACCTCCGGAACCGCCAAAAAGCCGGTTTCCGGTACGGTATTCAAAAAATCAAAAGTTCGGTTTTGGTTGTCAAAACCGATTTTCAAAAACGGCAAAAACGGCTCAGCGTGAGTGCCCCTATTGTGGGACACGGCCTACGGGCACATCATGACCAATTGCATGGACAACTGTCATGATGTGGCGAACGGATTCTCTCTGTCTTGTGTTTGTATATCGAATGGTAGACTCTTTCACTGTATGCAATGCCATAGCCATCACTACAGCACGGTACGGTAAGGAGGACCCTTTCCGGAGCACTCTACTTCCTAGATTTTGAGTATCAGGCTGGCATAGCGTCGGACAGAGGTGACACCTCAAGGCAGCCATGATAAGAGTCGAGCTTTCCAATATCTAAATTTAAACTATTGTAACCCTGGTCTCTCTCCCGTCTTTGCTACATCCTTTCAGACTCCCCTCCCCCTCCGATCAAAATACGCCCAATCCCTTGATAGGATACAATACAATACAATAAATCCCATCCTTTGTCTCCTCGCGGTTGAGCAACAGACGAGCTCCTCCTCTGAATACGTAGCCCCATCCATCCTTTCAAAACCAAAACCTCACCATCATAAACATGATACCTCCGTACCGACCAGGAACATCCCGGCAAACCTACAATACACTTTGTACTCGAACGGAACTTGCCGCAGGATTAACTTAATGTTAAGCGAGCCCGTATTCGGCCCTCGATTTCAGGAACGGTGCAATCTGTGCTAGGGTATGGTTCAGTAGGAGATTTCTTATTTGTTTGTTACGGTGTTGGTGTGTGTTTGTGGGCCTGGATTGGGATGGAGTACCGGTGCCTTAATTACCTACAGTATGATGGGGGTTTGGTCTCTGCCCTGCGGGCGCACTGTAGCGTAGTGGAATTGTTTGTGATGCTAATCTTTGGTTGTAGCGAAGCGTGCGCCCTTGTGAATGTTATGCGAGGATAAACGAATTGAGGGAAACGATGGTTATATGTAGGAGTAGATGGTTCTTACTTGGGAATTGTTTGCAGGGATAGAGATATCTACGATCCGCTTTGATGCGATTGCACAGAGAATGCTTCGCAGAAGGACTACCGAGACATGATGCTACATCCGGGATTATGATGTGAGAGGCCAGTTCTCATCAGTGCTATCCTCGAATCTGCACAATTGATAGCGCGCGATGTGTAGCACAACCAGATGAACGAATCAGCCAGCAGAGGAATATTATCGAAGCAGCCCTAGGGGAATTATTTTAATTACGGTAATTAGGGTGAGTACTTTCAATACTGTACTTGTGATAATATGAGCCGTGTCGAAACACGGTCCTCGCACCGCAGCCTACTGTGGTTGGTGGTGATAAGTTGTCGGGAATACGGTATGGGCAAAGATACTGGAATGGTAGAGCACGAGTACAGTAGTCTACATTGTTGTACTGTACCGTACAGGTAGGCAGGTCGCGCTGGTAATATTTGCAGGACCAAGTGCTTAAGTTTGTTACTGGATAGAAACAAGGTTAAGCTGTAACCAAGCTTTGCGGTCTCAGCTTTTCGGCAGCCTCTCCGATGGGAGGAATGGAGGGCGACTAAGCTTGTAGTTGGATTAACGATAGCCTGGGCTAGACTAAACTTTGGTCAGAGAGGTAGTCTAGAGCCAGACCAGAAGGTTTATCTACCCAATAGAGCAAAAGGTCTGACAAACGAGCTGGAGATTCGCCTACCGTACTGCAGTCCACCTACCGTACTGTAGTCCACCTACCGTACTGTAGTCCACCTACCGAACGACGAGAGAGAGAGAGAGCATGCCGGGGGACATAAGATGCCGATGATATTGTTAGAAAGGCCCGGTCTGACAGCGTACCATACCGGTAGTTTGTCTGCAATCGTCACAGACAGACAAGTACCTTCAAGTAGACTACATTAATACCGGTATTGTGCCATCTCTCTCACAAGAGATAACCCCCATCACCACGATTCCATTTGGCAGAACGGTAGTCATAAATCAAAGCATAAACCAAAAGCTTTGCAATCAATCAGTCAATCATTCGACGCTTAAGGCAAACTTCAGACTCCCGAGTGGAGTGGGCGGCTACAGTGCGAGAGTTCTAGCATACCGGTACTGTAAATTCATGTCCCGTCTATCACGGCAGTACAGTGGGTAAATTTAGCGTTAGGTAAGTAGGTCAAGTCAAGTCAAGTAAAGGTTTCACCGAGTCTGCCGCCTATCATATCGTGTAAATCAGATGTATGATACAAAGTATAGTGCAAGTACACTTGTATTGGTTATTATTGGTTATTATTATCACCATCATCATCATCATCATCATCATCATCACAATCATCATATCGCAACCGTTGTCTGGCTGGCTTTCGTGTTTGTTTTGGGCGCGGGTTCCTGCACGGCGTTTCCCCCCCCCTCCAAGATTGTGGAAACTGTCTTGTGTGGAGAGTTTCGCTTAGTGCCACGTGTGGACGTGTCTTTCGCGAGAGAGTACAAGTAATGTCGTGACGTTTGAAAAATGGACTGCTATTGCATACCACCCAAATTTCGGCCAGAGCCTCAGAATTTTGGTGGTATGCAATAGCAGTCCGTCTCACAAACGTCACGACATCACGAGTAGAGGCATTCAGCCCCGGGGTCGAAAAAAGCGCTCCTCCGAGAGTCTGGGTGGTTGGCAGGGGTTGGGAATTATTTTTTTTGTTTCTTTGTTTTGGAATTGAAGCGGTACCTTGCTTGGTAGGTAGCATAGTATCGTATCATTCTTCGTGCTGATGGTGATGATGATAATAGGAACTCTCCTCCCATAAGGCAGAGAGCTTGACCGGAATCAGTGCATATCGTACCGGCGCGGGGCTTGATAATGATTCACATGACTGACATAACTGTGAGGGAAGGGAAGATCTTATGATTTCCAGTGCTTTAGCTTTTAAAGCCTTTTCTAGTTGGTTGGATATCTGATGTAAGGCAAGGTTGTTCGTATCGGCCTTCCATCTGCAAGTAACTGTAACTGCTGGGAACCCCAGCTCAGGGAAGATCCTGAGATGATGCCCTTCCTATTCAACCCTGGACGATGGATGAAGCGCGGACGAGTGTACTCCTACTGTAATACCGTACTATATTTACAGCAAAAAGAGTCTAAATAAACACAAACTCATGATATTCTGAACCTGACTTGTGATACGCTGCTTCTTCCTCCATCTCTGTGACCGTCTTCCCGTGCTCGATCCAGTCAATACAAACCACATTCACACCACCACCAACCACTCTCACCCATAGCTTGACAATCCATCCATTTTCTCTACCGAACGATCAATCTTTCCTTCCCCCAGCGTTTCATCCACCACGCCCACCCTTTTTCCTCCTACGATACATATGTAGTGTAGTACAGCCCGTGCGTGCGAAGCTTCCCCCATCTACTCTATCTATCCTGAAAAGTTTCTCGATCTACTCCTCATCCTTCATCCATCATCACCAACATCATCATCATCATCATCATCATCATCATCTATCCGTCCATCTTCCATCCACCCATCACATCAGTTTTTCATTGTGCGTACTACCAAGGGGGGGAAAAGTAAAAAGAAAAAAAAAAGAAAAAAAAAAAAGAAACCCAACTAACTTAGAACTTGGAGAGCCTCTTCTACGAGTTTGCGGCAAGAGGTCACCTTGCCGCCCAGCTCCTTGCATTTATTTGTCAGGAGGGGGTGTGCTTTTTTTTTCTTCCTTTCTTTTCTTTTCCCCATTTTATTATTATTGCCACAAAGTTACTATTACTGCGAAAAAAAGTACCCTTGTTTGCCGTACCGTAATACCTTGGCCCCCGCTTCTTTTGCCGGTGTGGGAGTAAGAGAGACAAAGAGAGTGGGAGAGGTGGAAATCTAGAATTTGTTAAAATGGTAATTGCCCTCAGCCGAGTGTAATCCTTGACTTACATGCATACACATACATAACGTCGATATCACCGCCTTAAAATTTACGCCTCTTCACTTTCTTTCGTTTCTTTCTCTCTCGAGAAATTCGCTTGTTTGTTTGTTTGCTAGTTTGTTTGCTATCTCGGGGCTGAACTTTTTTCTTTTTACACGCAGATCAGAAAACGGCATTCGAAAGCTATGGTCATGGAGCGTGACGACGGATTTGTAGTAACGTTGGAAGGCCACCAACCTACCATTACCGAACAACTGCAGTTATTACCCTTCTCACAAAACGTCCTCTGCCTGCCACCACTGGATTTACCACCTCCCCCGCCACCGAGAAAATATACATCTCCATCTTCGCCATCATTATCTCCACAAAACCAATTACCAATCCTTGACTCTGCTGTGCGGAAATACATACTATCACTACACGATGCGCACGTCTCCAGAGTGCAAAAAGCAAAGAGATTCCTGTCGGAGCGGGGTAAGGGTAGTGGGCGGATGGTCTTCATGAACGGAGGTTTCGCAGCCGTACAAGTTGCATGTCTGGAAGCGTTGAGGCAATCCTTATCATGGGATGATGATGGAACAGAAATTGAAGAGAATGCGACGAGGGAAGCCGAGTGGCTGTTTCAGGATATAATGCATGGAGGGGTTCAAGCCTTGCAATGTAATCCCTCCGATGGGAGCAAGGCAAGTGGGCTCAAGGGGAGCTCCGGTCGGGAGTCAATATCGGACAAGATGCACCGGAGGATGCGTTCTGAGAGCGCTGCAACCAAGTCGCAGAGGGGGATTCCAGAAGAGGAGGTGGCTACCCCGAGACCTATGACTCCGGTAGATGGACTCCCGAGATCCCCGATGAGCGGGTCCCAGTCTACGGCTTGGGCGTCAGCTGCAGAGAAGCTTGATCCTATGATGTCCAAGAGCTCGCATCTTAGTCTTGCTACTATTGCTACGGTTTCCACCACTGCGCCTCGGTCACCAACGCCTGAAGAGATTGAGGCTGGGATTGAGATTGGGAAGGCTATCGCTGTGCATGTCCGGAGTCGGAGTGATGCCACCAACACTGTTGTACCACCGAGGTATTCCCCTCCGCCATCTCCGCCTGTGATGAGGACCGAGTCGAGGCGAGGGGGCGATGAGGATCGATTGAAGGAGAGGAGGAGAGCGCAGAGTATTCCTCCATACAGCGGGAGGAACAGACAGTCCGTTACAAGGAAGACACCGAGGAGAAAGGATACTAGTTTTTTGAAGATTTCTACAAAGAAGCCAGACGACTATGCTCTTCCTCCTCTGGATACAGTCTATTCCCCGATGGATATAATCACACCTCCTTCTAGCGCTGGAGTATCGCCAGAGACTTCGAGTTCCAACCAATCTTCAGATTACCAGCATCGCCACTCGATCAGTGATTCGTTTGGTCACATCGGAGCCCGTGATTCGGCACCTTCCACCAGGACCGCCTCGCCAACACCTAGTTCCACAGCAGATGTTAGCGGTGCAACAATCATGCCTTCGCCCGTGGGTCTCAGCACAAACTTTAATGGCGTCCCACCAAGCGTGATTGAACGTCTTGCCGGGGAGACAGTAGATCCACTGTTCCCGTCTGCAGATGACAACCTGGTGATCTACTTTTCAGACGAGGTGGAAAAAGGCTCCAACGAGCTTTTAGAGCGAGCCCTTGGGGATCTGTCAGCATCCTTCACAATTCGAACCCCGGGGACGTGTCGAAGGGAGGAACCAGAGCGGCGGTTTCTCCCACCTGGGTTCCGACCTCACCATATTTCGACAAAGCACGAGTCCTGCCGGTCGTACGAGTCTATAGCGTCTACAGAGACTACCCGCTGGTCACTAAACACAACATCCATCCGTGGCGGGAATACAACAAACGGGGGTGAGCAACAAGGCTCAAAATTCCCGACGATAACTATCACCTCGAAAAAGTCCCCACTAGAATTACAGAATGAGCTGCGAGGCATAATGCGCCAGCACTTTCCCATGCCATCGTCCCCGATCTCAGCCGCAGACGACGACGATGAGGAAACCCGCTGGCTGCAAGAAGATGATGAAATTTCGGCATTATGGGCACCGGTATTAAGTCCTTACTCCGCATCTACCTCCAATACCGAAGAGGACGCTCCTTGCTCGGCAATAGATCTGCTCATAGCCATCGGTTCGGAGACTACCCTCTCCTCCGGCGCGGAAATCGACTTAGCGGCACAAAAAGGCGAGGAACTCCGCCACCAACTAATCTCCCGTACCGAGAAGGAAGTATCCAAGAGAAAGAACGCATCAGGGTTCCCCAAGAATCGTGTCTCCCGCGTGTCGTTAAAGTACCTCCTCTGCACGTCCCAAGCACTTGTCTCCCGCCAGCACCCGGAAGCCGCAAGTATCGAAAAGTTAATCGTGAAGGGCGGTTTCCTACTGCCCATGATCGAAAAGTACATTTCCCAGAACGCAGATGTAAGGGCTTTGATAATAGACTTTGACCTGCACATGGGGTCTCAAGCGATATTGGAACTCCGCCGACATCTACATCGGCCAACATACACCCCCGAAGCACCGGATACAATTCCAGCATTGTTAAAAATCGCGTGCGTTGCCGACGGTGCAACACAGATTAGCGCTAAACCTCCTGTGCGGAAATTCCCGAGGGGACCTCTCCAGCCTACCAGTAATAATACCAGCAATCATACCACCACTTCCCCAACAAACCAAATCCGAATCCGAACCTCATACGGACAGACAACGACAAGTTACACCCTTAGCGGATGGACGCCTACAAGCCCAAACATCCCCGCCGACGCCCTGCGCATTCGCAGATCCATGCGCCGGCGGAAAGACAGGAACTGGGTGCCAAAACAACGGCTCATTTCTCTCGCAGATGCACTCCTCCCACCACTAAGCAGCGTGCCTGTAGGGCCGGGATTTGTGGCGGCGGTGGAGATGTTGGTATCCGGGGTTGCCGAGCGTGAAAGGCTCACGGGCTTCTTTGGTGAGGAGGGTGATGAGGAGCGGGGTTGGAGGAGTGAAGACAGGCGCAGGAAGAGGGAGGACAGGAGGGGGGGTAGCTTCTTGGCGGACGAAGAGGAAGAAGATATTAGTGATGAGGGGCAGGAAGGGCAGGGAGAGGAGGAGGAGGATGAAAGTGAAGTTGATGACGATAGGAGAGCTGTGGAAAGGCGGAGGAGGGCGAAGGGTGGGAGTAAAGCTTTTAGATGGCTGGGGTTGGTGTGATTACTTGCTTTCTCGCTCACGCACAGCATACATTTTTTCTCTTGTTCCCGTTTCCTTGGGTTATATTAATTTATAGCTTGGGCTGGGCTGGGTTTGGTTCGGTCTGTCGTGTCATGTGGCTAGGTGGGGCAGCGTTGCTATGATATATTTATTCACTATGCCGTTCCTTTTTTTTTTTTTCTTTGCTACTTTTCGCTGGGCGCTGGTTTTCATTAATTTGGTTGGTTTTGTTGGGTTAGCGATTGGGTTCATAGGTAGTTAGCTAAGTTGGCTGGTCAATTCAAGTTTTGAACAAACAATACATTTCTGAGCGAAGGAGGTGACATCGCCACGAGACGAGAAGGCTTTGCCTTAAGTTACCGCGTGCATGATAGTGTATCCGCCGAAGAGCGAAATGCAAAATTCATTATATTTACCGCCCTGAAGGCAGGTGGGGTACTGCACTGCTGTAGTTTCTAGCAATAACGAAAAACGGGCGTATCTCGGCATAAGCCCGGTTTCACACAGCACACTATATAGCATTGCACGGTACATATCACCACCGAAAGTAAGGGGAAAAAACCAAGTTCCCAATGTCTTTTTCGTGGAACGCGTACGTCCGCAGGAGGGATTTCACACGGACGGACGCACCCATTAAGTAAGTAAAAGATTTTGGCAACCAAAAAAACCTTGAACGGGCACAAGCCTTATCATACACAATTTGGAGGAAAGGGGAGGCGTGAGATTACGATATCCCAAACTTACCATGTTGCTCCTCCGCGCCGCACTACCAATAGTAATGGTAAAGCCCATAACACACCCGACTTTATCATCTCCTGGCGAGGTCCGGGAAGGATCGCTCAAGTGCTGGTTTTTAGGGGTACTTTTTAACCCACGGATATTCCTTCCTTCCTGAGCAAGGGATTTCGGCTACGGTAGCGGGTGTGTGGATTTTCCATGGGAGGTGCGAATGTTGGGAATGGTTTACACGGTCGAAGTTATCTACCGTGCTTTTGCTTGGTGCTGTCACGAGGCGTTGGGAGGAAGTGATAATGTAGATTTTCGTTTTTTTTTTTCAAACAAAAAAGAAAATGGGGGGGATGGGTTGGCGGTAGGGTGTGATGGGGTGCTGTTTGATTTACGGTTCTGCGGTGGGGTTGGGTGATTTGTCGGTGCCATGCCATGCCATTTCGTCAATTGGGGATGAGGGTGGTGATGAAGCTCAGGGAGTAGAGTAGGTATAGTAGGTCAAGTTAGGTCAAGTTATTGATTGGTGCCTGCAGTCTATTGGAGGTCTAGACGAATGGACAAGTGCACTGCTCAGCTGCTAGATCATCTAACCGCTGCTATTGATTTGTGTAGAGAAGCATGGCATGGATCTAGTGTCCAATCCGAGGCACTATTACAAGTGAATTCACCTCTGTTGCGTCCAATTAAATTGTCTAGCATAGAGGCTATAATACATTCTTGCATGTTATACTCGATTACTTGTACCGTAGTAAAGATCACCCTACTCCGGGCGAGTGCATGTCCACACACACACTGGTAACTGACTCATAAGCTGCTGCATCCTTCTCATTCCCTGCCCAGATGTTTTTCACCTATTCCCATACACTTACCCACCCTCTACAAGCAGCTTGTCCATCTATGAAAGGCACTCTTTATCACAACACCGTACAAAGCATGACGTCACCGAATGACTTCCCATGAGTCTTGGCAACGACCCACCCGGTCTTACTTAGGCTATTACCGTGCTTGCACCGACACGCGCCGTTTTGCACACCAATAGGATATCAGTGTTTCTGCGGTACCTGGCGGGAAAGCTACTCGCACGGTACAGTACTGCCTCCTATCAAGAGCATACAAACTGTGCTGCGCGTGAAGCTAAACTGCCCACGACTGACTAACGCCACTGACCGACGGGATAGGAGGAGCTGAACTAAACTTCAAACCCATCCTCAGCCGCCCTACGCCCTTAGGATTAAATTTCAGAGATTGTCTTGCTGAGCCAATTTTCCGTGGCTTAGTAGAGGTATAGCTACCGTAGTATGTCCTGACCCGCTTTGTTGAATTTTTGTTTAAAAATTTAAAATTTACTTTCTTTGGAAAAAATTATTTCCTCCCTGCCTGTTTGTGTGGTTGGCACGATACAATAATGCCTTTACTTCACCTTCCCAAGAAATCATCTTGATGATTGCAGGGGTATTGGACAGGCCACAAGATATGCTGCACCTCCTCTTGACCAATCGGCGGTTTAAGCTGTTGCTCACTCGCTCGCTACAGAACCTTGCGTTACGCAACGAGGAGAGTTGCGCAAAGGCACTGTGTTACTACTTCTCCACCTCGTTGAATACGATGATAAAGCAATTATTAGAGAAGGGTCCTTCGTTTTCCATCCTTCTTGAGCAGAGCGGAAAACAAGAGCCCACCATTCTTCACACCGCACCCGGAAAATGCGAAGATGGGGCTACTGCAGAATTATTAAAGTGTAAAAGCCGGCTGCTTATTAAAGACTCTTATGCTACTCTATTTCCGCTAGAAAGAGTGGTTGACGATGGCCGTTTGTCGGTTTTGAAAATGTATGTTTCGGAGAAGGACGCCCACGGCCAAACAGCACTCCACCTCGTTGCAAAATCTGGAAACACTACTCTCGCAAAAACGCTCCTGGGCCTGGGCGCGGATGTGAATGCACAATGCAACATCGATACAACGCCACTTCACCACGCGGTGAAGGATAACACGATGGAGATTGTTGAGCTCTTGGTGGAGCACGGGGCTGATACAACCATAGAAGCTGACCGATCCTGGTTCAAGCACACCCCCGTCTACGTTGCAAAGTCCTACGCCTACGATGAAGCACTGGAGTTGATGCTATCAAAAGGAGTCTCCGGAAATCCTAGGTTTCTATTTAGAAATGGCTCCACGAGTCTGCATCTCGCGGTCAACACCGGAAACCCGCTTGTGGTAAAGGCGGTTTTGGAAAAGAGCGCGGAGGTGAACACTTCAGACGACTGTGGGAAGACGCCTTTGCATAATGCTGCTATGAGAGGTCCTGAGGAGATTATCGAGATACTCCTGGACCACGGGGCATGTATCGACACGAAGGACTTTGGTCAAAATACGCCTTTGCAACTAGCGACGTGGAATCACCGCACACTTGCTTCTCAAATCTTGTTGGAGAGGGGTGCTTATGTTGATTGTCAGGACCATTCCCAGACCACACCTTTACATCAGGCTATTGATGACGGGGGATCAAAGGAGTTGATAAAACTTTTGACGTCTCACTTCGCGAGTATTGATATTCAAGACAAGTGCGGGAATACAGCACTGCACCTAGCTGCCCGCCGCGGTGATGTGGATGTTCTGGACCTGTTGTTAACTTCCACGGGAGAGGCGGATTTGAACCTTCAAAGTATTAGGGGTGAAACACCATTGCACGTATCTGCTCGGCACGGCCACGCAGAGGCTACCAGTAGGCTGTTAAGTGCAAGTTTGGATGCGAAAGTGGTGGACCAGGAGGGGAATACGGCTGTTGGCTCAGCACGAAAGCATGCACACTTGGCGGTAACCAGAATTTTGTTGGAGGAGGAAGAAAGTGTTTAAGTGGTGCCAAGAGCCTTTGTGCGCGTGTATGATATGCAGGGTCATATGGAGATGTATGGGGTTGGAAGTGTACCGATTGTCGATATATAGCTGAGGACGACGACGGGATTGGTGGGGTTTCGGAATGAGGATTGGATGGTATGTGAGTTCAGGCTAATGTTCGTGGGTGCTTCCAAGGGCGGGAGATTTTCGGAGGGTTAGAGTTTGTCGGGATTTGCAGTAGGGGTAGGAGTACTGGGTTCGAGAAATTTGCAAGTGTGGGGTACCTCCTCGTGGGGGCTGTATTGATAGGCGAGTGATTCGACATGATTGTGTTGGTGGTGGGGGCGGTGCTGCGGTGGATGTCTCGAGAAAACTGGACTGGAGCACTGTACATACCGGCATTTGGCATTAAGTGAAAGGCTATTGCTTTTAGAAAGTGTTGTTGAACATGGCACAAGACTGTACTGGTCAGAGCTCTTTCAAATAGGCCAACATAACATAGTGAAGAAAATCAAAGTTTGAGGGGCGGTACATACATGAAAAGCATTCATAATGGGGTGTATTGCTTGGTGCGGTCAGCTCTTATTCACCAACCCTGTCTAAAAAATGAAGGGTAAGAGGGAAGCTAATGAAGAAAAGTCACAACGGAAAGAAAAGGGAAACAATGAGTCCTGAGTTGCTTGACGATATTCCATGGCTCTAATGTCCCGTTATTCTGATGGATATTTGCTGATGGGAAGGGGCGATAGTAAGAACGGAAGAATGAAGAGAGAAGGTAGACTATTTAACAAATCCCTTTGACACCAAAGCCCCCCCTTTTTTTCTCTGTTTGTTGTCGTTATATTATAGTAGCAGACGCGCAATCTACCCCTCTACCACGCAAACTGCCCACGTTCACGATTGTACATTCGCATATCCCCCAAGCAAATAATATCAACTCCCGCCTGACACTCCTACACATCTGTAAGCGATCCCAATAGCAGAGTATCCTAGAGGTCCACGACATACCCGCAATACCACCTCTGGTAAGCATGCGTTGCCTCGGTAGCCCTCTGCAAACCAGATCGCCGGGTGTTAGTAATACCATCACTGACTATCCAGCTAGTTGCCAGACTCCTGGGAAGAGTGCAATTTCCTCTGCGGGATAGCAAAGCTTTTAATTATCGGGAGAGGTAATATGGTACTTTCAGTGAATCTGCTGATGCCTACATTTGAAGAAATGCATCCGGTAAATAATTCAAGAAGTCTTTTTTACTAATGATATCATAGGGGAAAGTCATGAAGTGGTAGATAATTGATTAAATTTGTCAATTTACCCCGTGTAATAATGGGGGTAAGGGGATAAACATCAAACTAAACAAAACTCATCTTCTTTTGTTTTCTGTTTCTCATATAGCTCAAACAGGATTCTAATACTTATACTAACACTCGGTGTACCCATCACCAGTGCATCCTACTTCACTTCCTCTACCGCGTTCCTAAGAAAAGTGCTGAGTAAATCTTACTTAGACAAGCACAGTGCAATTTCTACACTTTCTCTTGTCACAAATCTGGCACTCGGGATTCGTGATATAGTTATCAGAAGTGCAATTGCAGCATTGCCAATAAATACGGGAACCACTGCAGGTTTGAGGTTTTGTGATTACCATTTCGGGGAGAAGGGGGTGTTGTGGGATGGACTCGGGGGTGAGGAAGTGGGCTGGGGAGGCGTTGTTGATGTTGGATTGGGACATTTTGTTGGCGTTGCGGTTGATGATTGGTTTGGAAGGAAGCTTGTGGTTGATTTTGTGGTGGATCTTGCGGGTTGTGGAGGGTGAATGGTGGTGGAAATGATGAGTGTACTCATGAGGAAATTTTATTCGTTTTATACAGATGAAGGGAAGATGGCGGTTGAAAGTTGGAAGAAAGATAAGGTGTTGATGAATAAAAAATTAGGAAAGGATGTTCAAGTGAGGAGTTTCTTGATAGTTTACAATGAGCTTTCTCTCCTTTGAGAATCTGCTTGTCCGAATCCAGATTTTATATTAGCGGGTTTGAGCTAATAATATCATAAGAGTAGTGCTTCAACAAACAAACAACCAAAAACACTATTCCTAGTGTTTGAAATGAGAACAGCAGTAGTAGGGTTATGTGCGCGAAGTACGATCCGATCGAAGAGGCTTAATTCTTCTTCCAGCATTACTTTGGGAAACTCCAAGGAAATTTTCTATGCAGAGCCAAACAAAATCATAGAAAAACCTCAGCAACTTATGTATTCGCTGGCAAAGTTGGGAAAAAGTAGAGCTTAATATCAACCGGTCTTCATAGCCTAGGGGTTAAGAAGGCCGGTCACCACTAACCTTTGCGGGAAGGCTGGGAGTTCGACTCCTGGCCTTGTGGAGTAGCTGGGCATTAAAAAACCCTGGCGAACCACTCTTTGCTGGCTATGGCGTCGAGGGGTTTATGCCCTGATATGTATGTTTGGGGGGGTCAGAGGGTATCACAATATAGTTGAAAGTAGTGCTAACTGGAGATTTCGATTTCCGGTACGAATGTCATGGCAAGGACCCCCGGAGAGATTATCACACAAATGACCGACTACTTGGGAGTGTTCTATCGACCAATTATGGTTTCTTCAGGAATTCCTCACCAAGACGACATTATGCAAAACTGGAAATGTACTACTTTAGCCTAAAGCCGTGAGGATTATTAGAGTTAGGACGACCCATGAGATCACTAAACATCACTCGGCCAATGATCGTGAATGCTTGTTGAAACATCCTTCTGGCACTAGTTGAAACATGCTTCTGGCACTACTGTGGTGTCACTCGCACTATTGCCTTTCCCCTTGCATTAGACCTTATGGCTGAGTCTAGATCTCTAGTCGGGACCCCTCACACTATTGGATATACTCCTTAAAGTTCTTTTACTCTTCTTTCTTTTGTTATTGTTATTGTTCGCTCGACCCCTTTTTTGTCTCGCTCCCAACAGTAGATAGTCAGGGTCTTTCGCCCTTCCCTTTGAGATAGTTAAGCGTTCTTGTTTCTCAAGCAATTAATCACTTCGTCATATCATCATTCCATTCCAATATTCTCACAACAATGCTTGTTGGGCGAAGCCCAATCATCTCATGGCTATTGCTTCAAAAATCACACACATATTACGAATGTTAGGTCAGGGTTACAAATAATGATAACATGGCCGAAAAAAAAGATAAAAACCAAAAACACACACCAGGTGACATGATTACATAACACGATTACTTAACAAAAGGTTAGGTATGATAGTACCTCTTAATTTTTCCGGCGCATTTCCCTCGCCCACTTCACACCTCTCGGAGGCGTTCCTTGTTGATAAGAGGATTCTATATCCTCTCAATTAATTGCTTCAGGGGCATCTTCCTTGTCCACACCAGGTGCTAGCTAGGACTGGTAGTGGTTGTCTCCGCCTTTCCTCATATTCCTCTTGTGACTCTAACTCTTTTCGATGTTTCCTCGTTGACCTTTGTTCTTTGTTTCGAAGTCAAGGGTGTCCGGGAATCCCGGCGGTTATGGTGAGCCCGGACTACCTGATAAATAGCCATGCTATTATCATTGCTGTCGCTGTTACCTTTGCATCTTTAAGTCCTCTATCGATCAGCTGCTATCGAATAAGCAATCGCTCAAATAAGTATTTACCACATAATTAATCGTTCACTATTCCTGGCACTAGCTGCTACAATCATCGGTCGAAGCGCGCTCTTAATAAGATCATTCCATAGAATGGTATAACTTAAGGGGCCAATCTAACGAGAAAACCAAGGATTATTGCAGCTGTGATACCAAATTTGCTAAACATGTTTTTCAGGTACGGTGGTCATTGAAAGAAGCCCAACCATAGGACTTACCTTCGTGAAAGGGCCTTCAAGTTTGCGGGTTGGTAGAACAAGAGGGAATAAAGTTTCTTAGATAGGCTGACTTGGAGTGGAGAGTGAAAAAAGCGGTGAACGCACCCACCGGCATATAACCTGCTTGCTTAGTCAATTAAAAAACTAAATAGATTCTGCCTGACAGGGCATGAGTGGAAGGGTAACACGATCTATCATGGGCTCAGACTGGGTATACAATATATCAATACGATTCTTACCATGGCGCAATGTGTTGAAGGCGGTGCGCTATCACCCAGGTGATATATCTAGACGCTTAGGCTTGAATCACCATCGGCACCAATGGCACTAATAATGCCACTACAATGTTAGCAGCGGCGAAAAAAGTCTCTCATGAAGAGTTTTTTCCTTTGTTCTAGACGTTCATTTCTTCTTGAACGTATCATGTATAAATACTCTCTCTTGTCGTCGTTCTTTCGCTCATACCGTATATTACCACTGTATCACTTTCTTTTATTGAATATAAATTAGATTACACATTCGTTTTCTTTCCCCATAGTCAAGGCAATGACCATCTACATTTCCCTCATCCATTCATGACTTACTAAGGCATCCCATGTCGATAGTAAAACCATATTCAGACACAGTTCGTACGAGATGGAGCGCACCCTTAGCGATCTTTTTCCTTCAACGGGTAAAGAGATATACATATAGCGCTTGTTAGAAACACTGCCCCCCTAGAATTGACGACAAGTTATTTTGTGAAAAGGTAGGGTCCGCCCACGATAGCTGTACGAGGTGCTAGGTGGTTCCACCACCAAATATACATACACGAAATCGTAAATTCTTATCATTTGAAAAATATTATAGAATGATGGGGAATAACTTAGCCTCCTTAGCGAGTCTTAACTCGTTATGTGAGCGATCCCTACTCTTATATTCATCGGATGGTTGAGTTTGTGTTGAATATCGCGGCGTTCACGTGGCAGATCGTATTATCACCCACAACGGTCGTGGGCGAGCCGGCGAGGAAACGGATTGGTTGGAGGACAACGAGATGTTGAGTGATCTCCTATGACAGCGATATGGGTGATTTGTCGATATGATAGTACTCCATGATGGGAGTCACGGGAAAAGGAGTTTGGGATGTAATGGATATAATATCTACAGGAGATGAGATAATGGAGTTAGTAGAAGGTGTAGATTCTCGGGGGATTAGGGACTTACCGGCATCCCGAGATTTAAGGATATAAGGTTAGGGTTGATATTGGGAATGTCAAGGAGCATGCAAAGAAGTAGGTAGGAACATTGGTATACAAACCTTAGCTATTGCCCGTAACTTTGAAATAAATAAGCTCATAATTCACAGCTCGCACGTACCCACGTATACGCAGCACGAACAAAGAAATTTGTTAGGTCAAACACACCACAACCCACAAACCTGTGTTTCTGCCAGCCAAAAGGTTTCTCCACTCTCTCCTCCTTCTTCACTTTCCTTAGAACCCCCTCCACATTTTGCCATACCTCACACACCGTTATGGCATACGCTCTTTCTGTCCCCCGAAGATTCTTCATCCTTTTCCTCGCAGTGCTAATTACAGTTGGCTTGTTTCTCGGATACCGAGCTCAAGTATCCCCCGAAGACAGACTGGTCATTAGCTCCCCTTCGATTCCTTTCATAACCCCTCTCCCGGAGGCGAAGCCTGCGGTGGAAATTTTTCCTGCTGCTCTAGACGGTCGGATTCCGGCAATCCTCACGGTCAATCAACCCCCAAAATCTCATCACCCTACCCCTCTTTTTATAGGGTTTACAAGGAATTGGCCGATTTTACAACAGTCTATCGTTAGCTATATCGCTGCCGGATGGCCTCCTGTTGATATCTATGTGGTGGATAATACCGGAACCATGGACTCTAACGAACTCGTGCTATTGACATTACAGAATCCTTTCTTCGTAGACTATTCGAGGTTGAGGACACTAGGGGTTAACATAATTATTACCCCCACCTTGCTCTCCTTCGCTCAGTTGCAAAATTTCTTTCTCTACACTGCTATTCGGAAGAAATGGGGGCATTATTACTGGAGTCATATGGATTCTGCAGTGCTCTCTGACGAGGAAAAGCTGCCGTACAAGAGTCTTTATCAGAAGATCATCGATAACTGGAATTCCATAAACAAAACGGATAAGTGGGCAATCAAGTTCTTTGCCTACGATCATTTGGCTTTGGTCAACGTCGCTGCATACAAAGATGTTGGTGGTTGGGATACCCACATCCCCTTCTACATCACGGACTGCGATTTCCACGCCAGGCTACACATGAAGAATTACACTACAACGGACGAGAATGTTGGACATATCTTCGACGTGGGCGGTACGGTACCCGATCTTTCCGTCTTTTATCCTGGCACTCCGAGCGAACCTCTGAATAGCGAGCGATTCAAGTATCTACATAAAATGCTGGATGATCTTCAGCGTTCGAAGAATGATGCGAAATACGGTCGTAATCGTTGGCAGGCTCAGCAGCGTGGTGGGAAAGGGGAACCCTTCTATCGGAATCCGGTGGTATGTATTTTGGTCTTGTACTAACTCGAGGACACGGGCATTTTCTGACAGCACTCAGGGTTTCGAAAAAGCGATAATACACTGGATTAAGACAGGCCGGACTGTTTTCGCAGAAAAGTGGGGCCATCGTGATTGCGATATATTCGAGATTGGGAAGGAAATTGATAAAGCTTGGGAATACAAGAAAGACTGGTGGGTCTAACTTTTCCTGCATTCAATGATTCCAATGTAGGCGGTGAGGAAGAGGGGAGGGGGAAAATAGAGCAGGTAATATATGTGGGTGCGCGAGAGTATTATGAAAGGATGTTTGACTCAATCAGACAACAGTTCAATGCATTGCTACCAATAAATAAGTACTTGATCTAAAAAAAAAAAAGTCTCGAGTGTTTTACCTAGCTGTCCGGTGATAATCTATTAGCTAACAAATTGCTGTACCGCAGGATGGACCCTGCAGATCAGGGTTCGGAGAATGATCCAAAACAGCCATCCGGGTAGCAGCAGAATGATCCACGTAGTGCCTTTAGTATGTTGAAACAGAATCTCCCCAGATTGTTGGGTCTTATTACCGACTGCTCGTCTGACCAGGAGCTGATAGTGCGATGCCAGTTAAATTCACCACGCTGTTGTCATCACCCTAGAGCAGAAGCATCCAAAATTGTAAGTGTAAAAATCTAGGAGCTGGATGTACCATATTCCGGAGGTTAAGCTAGAAGATAATATTTGTTAGAAATGGGTGTGGTCTCTTCTGTTATTAAGTCAAGGCGGAATATATCATTGATCTTTGCCCCGATGTTCAAAACAAGCGTACCATGAACCAAGCACCGCACTCAGAGCTTGTGACTTTGCTTTCCTATCCAAGTGCGTTCATTATGCGATGGCTCCTAGGTGGGAAAAAACGGTAATGATCATCTCTAAATAACTCTGGTAGTACTATATCTGTTAAGCACTTATAAGATTAGCAGTAAGGAGTCCTCGGATACCGGCAGTGCATTGTCAAGAATTCTCTGAAGAGATGAATGAGGCATGACTTTTGTGCGTATTACCGGTATGCGTGTTAAGTTAGACACGTATGGATACGTTGCTGGGTTTTTTTATGATCATAGGCGAAGCATGACGCGGCGTTTCTCGTGGCTTTCTTTTTTGCTGCAGTTAGGGAGCCGGGAAGGTTAGCGAGTGAGAGAAGGTGATTGGTTTGGGAGTTTCAAGAGCGAATGTCCCCTCGACCCAAACAAGTTGATATTAGTTTATCGGGTATTTTGGTGCTCAAAACATCTCCATTTTGTCAGGGGTAAGGCTCCTATATATTTTTCAATGTTTATGTTAGTAGCGGCTACTAGTAGTTCCGTGGTTGTTAAAGCATCAGGACTGGTCTATAATCATTTCTCTTTTTTAAATTTTTGCTGTGATCCCCTTTAACTTAGAGATTTTCCCTAAGATATTCACTAGCTTTACGGTACTTGACTCCCATGATTTTATTGAAATGTCCTGGATAACCCTCGGCTGTTCAGATCTTGCTCGGCTCTTTGAGGAGCGGCGGCGAGACTTGATGAATAGAATTAGAAGTTGTAGGAAATTGTGGGAAGACGGGGATAGTCCGGGATTGGTTTTTTTCTTTTTCTTTTTCTTTTTTATGACATAATATATCGCCTTTTTTGACGGCCGGCTTTTCGGCTGTGATTATTCCTTTAAAATAAAAGGGAGGCTGTCATGGGTAGTCAATTCTCAAGATTTAATTCCCTAGTTTTAACCGTGGTTCGAGGATCAACACAAGGTCGCACTCTAATCCTGGATGGGGTTCTTTATATCTCCCGAAACCGCAGATTCTGCTCAACCATTAGTGCCTTTTCTTCTCGGGAGGCTAATAGGCTGGAGTGGTTTTAGGAAGTTGTGGTGGGATTGTGGCCCCGAGTGATACTATGGGTAATCGGCGATGGCATTGAAGCCACTGCCAAGTCTTCAGGATCAGACGGAGAATTTATGGAACAAAAAGCTTCACTGCAGAGAGCAGACCCCCCGAAATTTATCCTACCACATCCGTGAGATATTTCTTGTCAGATAGGATGATATCAGCAAATTTTGCTCGCTCAGGCAGGGTGATAGGTCCCTTCATTTACACTGCGGATACTTGAAAACGGGAAGCCATGGATCAAAGTTAAGCAAAGAAAGGGAATTACTTTTATGGAACCTATTTATTATTGGTCACGAATCCAATAACCTCCTTCGCCACCCGGTGTTCGAGTTGCCTCGCCCCTCCCCAGTGATATTTTGCCAAGGGTTCTTATTTTTGCAATTGGGTGTACTAGTAGTGTGTCTTCTTTCCTAAAAGAATCCGTTTGCAAGCCCAGAGAGTTTCTTTTTCTTAGATTTTGGGAGTCTAGTTTTTTTTATTTCCCAGCCTATTGAGTTTTGGCGGATATGTTCTCTAGCCTCACGCTCAACTAGTATCCAACAAGAGCCAAACCGGCTTGCAGGTTTGGATATACAAACAACTTTTCCCCGGTACCAGCCTTGCACAAAATAACCAAATTTTGCTCAAGACTGGCCCGAGTCTTCAGCGCACTAGGAGAAGGGGTGATTTACGGTACAAAGGCGATGCTGGTCACCAGGGTCATGAGAGTTACCATGCTTTGATAAGCCATCCTCCATATGTCCTGAACCCTGGAGGGGCTTTTATTGGGAAGTAAGTTTGTATATTGATTTAGTGATGAGCTAGGATAAAATACAAAGGTACAGAATCAGTAATAGGCAGGCCAGACGCTAAGAGAAGAGGGGGACGCACAAAGGAACAAAAAAAACTTTTCAACACAAAGACTCAGTAGGAGAATAGGAAACTTCAGTAGCATGGATAAAAACTACCGGTAACAGTGTCGCAACACTTACCAAACGCGAGTGATTGTACTGTACTGTACATGACACCTTGAAACATTAAGCCGTGTCACCTAGCAGCCGCAAGCTGTTGAGCCTATCAACTACGCTAGGTGAACCAACCGGCTCAACTCAATTTTTCCGCTCGCCCTGAAGATTCAAAACAGCCTCATTCCGAATAGTATGATGCCTCATCTTAGCTGGAATTTCTAGTGGGTCCACGGTTTTGTGTTTTAATTCTCAGTCACATTATTAGGAGAAGCCCTATCATCCGGCGAGCAGTCCCTCAAATTTTCCTATTAGGGCTAAAAATAGTTGTCTCGGGTGGCCAAAAAAACACACCCCCCCGTTATGTAATCCATGACAAAGGGATGAGAACAATTGATGAGAACATAGGGTAAATAATGGAAAGCCTTCATTTCACTCTCCCAATCACGGCTTATTGAGACGCACCTTGTGACCTGAGTAGAGTAAATGAAAACAAGGATCTTCATTGGCTACAAAAGCTGGATCACCCTCTCTCTTTCCTTCTCTTAACTATTGGGACTACAAGACTACAAGTGTTCAGTGTTTTTATTTGTCCAAGCTTTTAGTAACGACAGTATTCAATCATTGATCACTCATCAGCAGACAATAAGATTTTGTCTTCAGGCCTACTATCAACAACTCACGGAGATACACACACAGGGGTGCCGTAACCACTAAGTATATAGAGGCCGTTGGGAAGGGGGTGGTTCTCAAGAATATCCCACTTTCAGAGCCGATCAGGATCACCTGAACACCACAACTCAGCTCTCTAGCTAATTAGCAAGAGAAATCGGGTTTGATTACCCATTCGCTTTGATCTTTTTTCGTCTTTTTCTTCCGCACATAGTACTAGCCATCTTTTCTAGTCTCCGGAATGGGAAAAACAGAGGTGATTCAGTTACGGTATCATTGAAGGCCCCACTACAGTAATCCATGGCAAGCAAGAACGCAGTGACGCGAGAACGCCCATCCCAATTGTATAGGGCAGGGATTATTTGTATGGGCATTCTTGCTATACTCAAGTACTGTGGGCTCCCTTTGCCGTAGAATACTGTAACACCAAATATTGAGGGAGATACCGTAACCTAACCTCAAGAATGTGTACCTCACATTCCGGAGACTTAAAAAAAAACGGCTAGTATAGTTCAACGCGTATGTTGCACGCCTCCCCCTTGGCAAACGGTCTCTTTATACTCGGTGGTTACGATAGCCTGAAAAAAAATATGGATCTGGACATGCTTTCTATACAACGGCTAGAGAAGAAGGCCATCAAAAACTCACCTTTGGGGGAGGGAGCATGCATTTCCTTGCAAGTCAGACTTTTCACGCGGTAGAATAAAGCCGATAAGACTACAGGACGTGTTTCACTCTTTTCTTGAGATTTAATTACTTACTGCTGAGTCCACTGCATGTCATAGTAATTTCTTTTCTTGGGAAGTACAACACCTATCGCAGTGACCATCTTTCCATAGAAGTCCGGTCACCGGAGATTTTAATATCGAGAAGCAACTTTCATAATAACTGCAGGGCTTGCCTCCAGTTGTCCCTACAGAACTCAAGAAGTGCTACTTTACCAGTGCCCTATCGACACGCGCCTAGCTCGGCTCGGCCCGGGCCGGTGGGGGCCAAAAAATGACACTATCGGTATCGAGACCACCAATGAGGATACCACACCAGTCAGTGTTCGAATACAGAAGCCCTGGTTGGTCTCGGTTGGTTCCGGAGGATGGGAGGTGGGTCAATGCCCTTGCATCTTCACATGATGCGACCTTGTCAACTGTGAAATTTCCATACCACGAATACCGGTACTGTAGAGTGTTTCTGGGGTCCCAATTTGGTTGTTGAAAGGAAATTTTTAAGTTCAGCACGGTCCAGGGGCTCCCCTATTTTAGCAATATCTACGCAAAAATAGGTCTGTGTTCTCAAGAATCTCAGAAACTCTGGTCCTAAAGGAAGAAAAAAAAGAAATCTGTCCAGACCAACTCTCCTGGCTATACCCCTAAGGAAATAGTGTCTCTGTCTTGGCCAACTTAAAATTTTCCTTTCAACAACCCAATTGGGAGTCCAGAAACACTCTACCTACCGTAGAAACTGCTGAAATTCGCCAAGTCCGTCCCAGGATGTCTTAATTCCGGTCCAGTAAGATATCGTATTGCTCGGGATTTTGGCGTAAACAATTGATTGTGGTTGTCTGGTGCTCGTTGGTACAAATTGGCCTATGAGAAACGCTCCCTGAGGTGGAATTCTACCGTCTAACTGGACCGGAATTAAGAATCCTGGGACGGACTTGGCGAATTTCAGCAGTTTCTACGGTAATGCGGCCTCAAGATTAATTCCCCCCATCTGAGTCAGAAGCTAAGGAGAGAATTTTAAATAAGCATGTTGTGCTGTGCGTCTCGGATACCATCACTATTGCAGAGTGGGGGTCCACCACGAGTGATATAATGTGGCCCTATCCCGCCCGCACGAACGTCGAGCACGAGTTCCGTGGAGAAAGAGGGTGGGCGAAAGCAAGTACCGTATGCAACAACAGCGACGCAGGCGCTCGCTTATCCCCGTTGTCACGGAGGTTTGCTTCCTTTTTCTCAATGCTTTTTAAGTTACTCGTTTCTTTTTTATTATTCCCACTGATAACTGACGCAAAGGTACTGATAACGAATGAATTTTTAATAAGATATCTATATCGCAAGCTGTTCTGAAGATGTGCTTGGTGAATGGGGCGACTCCAAGCTTAATCAAGTAAATGAAACATTGATAATCTGCTAAGCCTACTAACTAATTTAGTGGTAACCGAGTGACACATGATGTTCCAAGCGGCGGCGATCACCGAGAACAGGCCCACAGACGATTTTACGAGATAAAAAACCAACAACCGCTTTAAGAACTAACAAGGAGGTCCAAACCATTTTCTTAGATCTTCATACGGGCAAAGATCAATCTCCAGCCACTTGGCCAGGAGCTCCCGCATAAGGTTGGCCGATGACAAGAAGGGATGATCTCAAGATCCACTCAAATTGGCGGATAGTATCAGCACTTGACGCCTCCATGTTGGGAGGCCACATTAGGCGTTGAAAGATGCGGGAGTGTTGCATCTTTGCATAAACTGGCCGCGTCATGAATGGATAAGGTCACGGAGGTGGCTTTTTCCAGTGATGCGGGGAAGTCTGAGTGTAGGGTGATGTGTGAGAGAATGATATGATGCATTCCCCCACAGCAGAGCTGAGCAGTGCTGCCGATAGCAGCGCCGTGGAATATAGGATTTATGCAAGCGTAGGCTAATGCGCTGTCACATACTGTTCACTTGATCGGATGCTTAACTCCGAGTGGATGGGGGTATTTTGGACCAACCAGCAGCAGATACTCTGACTTCATTAGCGGATAGGATATATGTTACGTACATGGTACAATCATAATTTTATTAGAGATGTGATTATGGTTCGAGTCGAATTGGCTGAGCCCGGTGCGACCAACTATAGTGCAAGAAGCGATAGGGGGGATGTGTGTAACCCCCCCACTTCGATATTTTCGATTGGGTGGGAGCCGTCAACTAAAGGATTTTGAAGTTTAGAACCACGATACTCGTAGATTCAATAATTGCACGCAAGCCACTGTGTGGCAAGGGGGTTACAAGCTTCAAAACCTCTAGTTGGCGGCTCTCAGCCAATCGAAAAAATCGAAGTGGGCGGGGTTACACACTTCCCCTCCACAGCTTCTGGCACCATACTCGAGTATCTGGTCGCCACTCCGCGTTTACCGGCCATGCCATACTGTATATGGTATCATTAAGAGAATTGCTCGGCATTCTGGTGCTACAACCTACACCTTGTTTTGTTTGGGGAATGGATTCCAGCCTTCAGACTATCCGTAACAGTTCCGATTTTTCTTCAAAAAAAAAAAAACACGTTTATCACTTTGCGCATTCCGCGGAGAACTAGTAAAATATCCTTCATAGATTGTACCACTCGAATAAACCCTGAACCCGGTGGGAGTCCTATTCGCTATCGATAGAATCCTCAGCACCCGTCAACCAAGTGCCTTCTCAGTTGAAACTAGAATCTCGGATTAACCGCGACCCCGTAGGATCGCCACAGGGAAGTAGCGGAGTTCCTGTGCTACGTGCCGGATAGAGCTCTCAATCTGATTTGCAGATATCACAACCGGGGTTTTCTTGCTACCAGTGCATTCAGCCACATATCAGAATGGAGTGGTGCAGTAGGTGGCAGCCTCCTCCGGAGTTTGGTTCACTGGAAACATGCTGGGTAGAGTGTTGTGATGATTGACCATCCTCGGATGCGAAAGACGGCAATCAACGGCTTGTGAGAAGAAAAGCTCTATCATATCGATTGTGATTCTGTTGTACTGGTGTCTTGGCGGTTTTTCTTTGCGTTTCTTCTCGCCTCAACCTACTATAAATAGTACTCACCGGGAATTAGAGATGATGGCGGATGTCTCAATTGATGGGTAGAAATACTATGATACCGTGATAGGTTAGCAATACGCCGAAAATACCCTATAAAGCATATATTTCCGGTCTCAGCGCTACTTGGTAGCCCTAACCCACCGTTAAACGTTAGTTGTGTATGCCTGCTAGAGTGAACTGCTAGCTGTCAGAGCAAATCATTGGACAAGGACTAAGTACTACTTTTGAAAATCTTTCGATAGTGCGTCCAGTTACTCAATGAGGATGGGACACGTAAAATAATATGGATGGTGATTGATCACAGCTCGCAAGCCTAGAGCTAGCTATTGCTTTCGAAGGAAATTACTTTCCTCCTAACACAGACCGGCGCTCTCACATCTCTAGGGGTTGCTACTACTTTCCGGTGCTTCCTGCCGGAAGGCGAGCAGCCTAGCAAAAGGGACCAAAAACAGACAGTGATCTTAAATATCCCATATTTTTGCGTGAGAATATGAGATGGGCACGACAATTTTTTAAGGTGATATTTACAGTATGTACAAGAAAGTGTGAATGAGAAAACATAAATACAAGCCATTTGATAGAACGCCAGCTCCCCCAAATGACCCTCCCATCCCTTCCCTTCCCGTTCCAGCCCTTCCGCCCCGTCCGCAAAATATGAGTTCAATGATATATACAAAACATGAGATCCCGATTAGAATTATGATTACTCGCAGTCATCTCTTTTTTTTTCTTTTATTTATCCCGTTTTTATTTCTATTGGCGCGCTCCTACCGAATCACCTGAAGACCTCGTCCTTTCCCGGTCAAGCATGCTCGCTTTCTCGTCTGCGGTGAGATCACTCTTTGCCTTGTCCACGCGGACGAATATGAACATAATGATCAGTGCGACTGTAGCTAATGCGACTTCGAACCAAAAGACGCACTTGTAGCTGAAGCGAATGCCCTTATCGTGCGTCTCCCAAGCTATTACGTCTGCGAAACCAAGGAAGAATGCAATACTAAGGTGCATGTTGGAGTTTATTCTGCAAATAAAAAAGGTTAGTCTTAGGGTTAGGGAAACTGGAATGCGGGTGGGGTGATATCCTACATAGCCCCAGCAAGCCCTTGTTGCTTCTTGGTCAAGCCCGTGGTGATGAAAATGTTCGAGATATTAAAACTTATGTCTATCCCGACAGTGGCCATTACCATGGCGGGAAAGACGAAATCCCAGTATGTAACATATTTCGGCATGACGGCGAATAGCAATGGAGCGATGACCCAAGCCACCCCCGCCACACGCATTAACACTGTTCCTGGAACAACATGGAGCACGAAGCCACCGAGAGTTGCGATAATTATTCCACCGGCAAATAGTGGCGTGAACCAAGCTACCATTTGTAATGGACTCGCGCCCATTACTCCGTTCATGCTAACAATAGTTAGTTGCCTACTCGTCAATAAATCGGTGATTGGAGGTAGTAGCTTACTAGAAAGTAGAGTAGAGCAGAAAGATGCCCAACCCACCATACTGCATGAACATAGCTGCGACAACCGATCCGAACTTGGGAACTTTCCAAATCTCGAATGGTAACAGCGGCTGAGAGGCCTTCCAACCCTCTACCCATACCGCCACCAGTAAAAACCCTACACCGGCAAAGAGGGTAATAGGAATGTAGGGCGTTCTCCATCCCTTCCCAGCATTGGAGTAATTTGTGATGGAGAAAACGACGAGAATCAAGCCGAATACGATGAGTATCGCTCCGGCCCAGTCCATTTTGATATTATAGGCTGCGCGCTCCTCCTTGTCCGACGGGACGCAAACCCACGCAAGTACGAAACTGACGGCAGCGAATATGGCGCCAATGAAGAAATACCATCTCCACGACAAATATTGCGCTGAGACGCCCGCGAAGAAGATACCCAGGAAGAAGCCCAGAGGTGCACAGGCCCCATACATCGAGAATACCTACGCACAGACCAAGTTAGCAAAATGTTTCCTTCCGATATGAGTGATGTATTGTAATGTTTCTCCGTCCAGATCAACATCTGCAGGAGGAAGAATGAAAATGATCACAACCATCACAAAAAAAAAAAAAAAAGAAAAAAAGCTGCATCTCATAAAGGAAAACGCAACTTGGACTGGAAGTGTGATCGCAGGAAGATGGTGCATAACGATAAAAGACCCACTAGATTCTTCCTCGGGCCAGGTCGGTAAACACTTCCCAATAACATGATACTACTGGGCAGGAACGCCGCAGGCCCGAGGCCAGCGAAAGCCCTTGCGAGGTCGACCGTGATCTCAGTCTTTGCAACACCCGCTACAACGCTCCAAACAACCAGCCAGCAGGCACCCAACACAAACATAATCTTTCCACCGTACATGTCCGCTAGTCTCCCGAATGGTAGAAGGAAGCAGGACACTACCAAAGAGAAGGCTGACGCGGGCCATGTCGCCGAAGGGGCAGGGATAGACAGAGCAGAAACGACAGAAGGTACTAGGACGTTGAACCCAGAAACGAAGTATTCCTAAGGATGTGAAGTTAGCATCAACCAATCAAACCACTCCGCTGAACTTGTACTATTCGTTTATGGCGTTCTGAGTGATATACAACCTTCCGGCGGTTAATGGGGGTGAAGGGGATTGTGGGGTAAACGTTAAATATCCTAGTGATGGGTTGTTTCCCAAGAAGGAATAGAGGGGAGAAAAAAATAGCACAAAATGATGGCACATAAGGCCCCAAGACATTTTTGTGTAATGAAACATGCGCAGAATAATAGTGGAAACAAAATGCCACATACCGTTAATAATTGCGCCATGCATATTGACAGGACGAAACCAACTTCCGACCATATGGATTTGAAGCACTCTGGCTTCACACGTCCAAGTCGCTCAATCTCTTCTTTTGTTAATCCGAATCCGCTCTCGGTATCCGAGAAAGAACCTGCAAAGGAGCCATGACTTGATGGCGGTGGGGATGGAGGTGACATAGTTGACGGCTTATGAGCTAATGGTGGAGGTAATTGCAGGACATTGGCTTCAGCAGTCGGCTCTCTCTCCATTATGTTCATTGTTTTATTTTAGTTGTCGGTGGAATTGAAAGCACCCAGTGAAAATGTATGTCAAAGAAGAAAAAAAAAAAAAAGTGAGTGTAGAGAAGAACTGCGCGCAATGTGTAATTCGTCTCTACTATTCCGGTAGTGTTTGTACGTAATGATAGACCTTCGAGAGAATACAGCGCGGCGTTCAAAAACTGGTCAGATCAAGAGAAAACCAGGGCTTTATATATGAATGAGGCCAAGAATTGGGGGTGTTGAATCTTAAAAACGAAAGTATGACGAAGGGGTTTGAACACACCATTGATGCCTCCAGTCTTTTGGGCTCGTAATGGATGGCGAAATCGAATCCATTTAAAGCATCTCCGCAATAGCATGGAGGTTACTTTGGTTAAAGCCGCATTTTGCTCTTAGACGGGGGAATAGCCTCCCCCTCCTCATCCCCCCGGACATAGCAGTCAATCAAGATACAGTATGTAGATTATTATTTTTTTTCTTTTCTGCCTGTGTTTCTGAGCACAGAACATGCCCGTGCGCCTTGAGGCGCCCGGGCATCCGTTAGCACCAGCAGTAATATTGGGACTGGCTCATCACGCAGGGGCGGGTAGATATAGTATGGAGACATCCCGCACAGTATGCTCAGTTGAGGTGCTCTAGAGTACTTATCACAGTTAAAAAGTGGACACGGCCTGGATGGCTGAATGTGGCTCAAGTGATTGGATCTTTGCCATATTGCTAACCAATTCGGGAGATATTTATCAAGAACCCCGTTCACATCGTGACTTGAGGGCACCGGGCCAAGATGTGGAGATGCCCGTTGTTACTGGGTTAGGTGGTTTCAGGGTCTAGCTAAGGTGAACAGCTTGAAATATACCGATGCGTGAAGGTTCTTTGTCGGTCCATCAACTAAAAGCCGTCCTTCTCAACTAAAAGCCGTCCTTCGATGGACAGCACAAACAAGGACTTGTCTTTGATATGATATACCGCATAAAGTACCCTATGGGCGCATGTAATGTATATGTAGGAGTGTGCCGGGTATCATATATTTGTGTTGCTGCCAACAACAATCGGCACCACAGTGGAGTAGTAGTAGGATGGAAGTTCTCCCGTGGTTGTTGTGCCTGTAACTTAGTCTACTACTGCACGACGCACCCAGGTATAGTCCTTTGGTTGTTGACTAGCACATGGGTTGATAGTACTCTACTAGTACAGTACAGTAGACTCCACAGTTTTACACAGCCTATTAATATGAAATAATAGTTGAGCACCTACCACATCAGATGCCAGTCGGACAATTTCCATAACCCTGCAAATGAGAAGGATCCAAGAGAAATAAGAATTACGAAAAAAAAAAGGAAAAAGAAAAAAAAGAAAAAAAAAAGAAAAAAGGGAAAAAAGGAAAAAAGGGAAAAGGGAATAAAAAGATACCCCCCGACAGCTCTCAATTAAACTTCGCCGATCCCTTCGTCAATTCATTCTGCATGTTTATTTAGTAAATCCATCCCAATTCGAAGCCTCACGTGCATACATGATGCCCCTTTCTCTAAATCTTTTAGAAACGAGTGCGAGATCTGGTATGAATTCTGCAGAACAAAGGCAGTTAGGGAGTTGTGCAGGAAAGCTGCAGGCAACCGTTATTCTCCTTCTTGGCCTGTTTCCACACAGATCCTGATCACAATACAAAATCGTGAAATGCAGTGGAAAGTAATGAGCTACAAATATTGGCCCGAGTTCTTTTGGTAGAAAGCCATGAAATAAATCTCTCTCACCTCGCTCTTCCGCTCAGCAGCCGCTATCAAATAACATCGTGAGATATACCGTATGAAAAACAAGGAAAAAGAGGCCGACCATCTTCCGCAAGGGGCTTCCTCTGTCGGAATGGGCGCTGTTTGACTAAGCTTTCCCACAAAGAGTGGCAGCTTGATCCGCTATGTCGTTGTGATGTCCAATAAGGGCGGACCTGCAAGTCATTTTCTGGTCTGCCGTGGATCCGAATCACCATGTCATACCGGATCCGATCAGGGCCAAGAGGAACATGAAATAGAAAACGAAAGAGATTGAACAAATAAGAGACGTGTTATATTCAAGTATTAAGCAAAAGGCGATGTGGTAAAGCCAAAAAAATTGGTTGTCCAAGTTCGTATCAGACCGAGTATGAGTGACTTGCCATGGTGTAGCGCATTTACTTCCGGGGATTACCTTCCCTAGTCCATCGTATTTCCCCTCAGCGACCAGAGGGATGTTAGACTATATCGCCATTGGTCATAGCCTTCAAGTAAAATCACCATATAGGTTGGTGGTCGAGGAAGGTCTGTCGCACACATAGAACTGAATATTTGATATGCCGCCGTAGGCGTGAGCAACAACACGATGAAGCGAGACCAACCAAGTCCTTTCCCATTTTTCTTCTCAACTACGCTAACCAAGTGCGGGTGCAAACAACCTAAGAGAACTAACTTAGAGTTTATCCGAAAAGGAATTTTCAAAAAAGAAATAAGACAAAAATTAATGAAAAGTGAAAAACAAAATAAACTTTGGAGAAAAAAGAAAAGGTAAAAGAAAAAGCAAAAGGATAACACAAGACAGGCCCAATGCGAAAGATAATAGATGTAATACATCCCCCCGCAGTATTTCCGGGCTGGAATCTAGTATCCCTTGCTTCTTTGAGATATCGGGATCCCACGGGTGACTACCCTGAGAAATGGTTCTTGTGCCCTCATCCACAGCTTTCCCACTGCCCCACATTTCACCGTCTTCCGGGACTGATCGGATAATCGGTGAAGTGGAAATCTGGTCTGGCAACCCAGCACGCCTCTTGTCTATGGCCTTATACCGGTATGTATCATACCACGGTCAACGGCTCGTACCCTGATGTTGGATTAGTCAAGATCTAGCTATAGAATACCGTACGTATAGTCCAGCTGGCAGCTTGAGCACCAGGAGTGTATGTCAATCTCACCACCTCCCTTCGCTCCCTCCCATGCTTCCTTCCTTTCCTCCCTCCCTCCCTTCCCTCCCTCCCATGCTTCCTCCCTTCCCTCCCTCCCTCCCTCCCGGCGGTTATGCATGCGAGCTTATGGCTCTCTATCTATGAAAGGCTAGGTAATATCTAGGAGCAATTGCAGGTCTAAGTTGAGCATGTACGAGCACTCCACTAGTTGTAGAAAGAAAAAAAAGTAGCTTTAGCCCAGCATACGCCAATGGAAACAAGAAAAGGGAGAGAAAAAAAAAGACATAAATGAAAACACTAACCATAGTAGCTGTACTTACCTCCCTTAGCTACCTGCCTTGCCTACCGTATCTACTGTTCATGCATGCTACTCTTGCTGATGCTCATGTATCGAACCCCGGGATTTTCTTTCCTTTTCCCTCTCTTTTCCTCGAAACCTTTTTTTCGTTCCCGATGATTCCCCAACACCAACGGAGTACCCCTGTGTTCCTAATTGGTCGCTGGCAGTATCCTTGACAGAAAGTTCTTACGAAAACCAAAAAAGAGAGAAACTAAAAACGAGAAGCACCATGCAAACTGTTGCACATCGTTGAAAAATAAAATAAAAAATGTTTCTGGAAAGGTAACGCCTATCGGTCAAGAAGACTCCTGCTGTCGCTGCTGCTGCCATGCTGCTGGTGCGTGGCGGGCTGTCATTTGCAATTGATACCTCATAAGTTAATCCTTCCGGCATACTCATATGTCGAATTAAGGGGCTCACAGGATTTAGCTTTTTGAAGCCAATTTCTCATACCTACCTACCTAGCTACTCACCGTATCTGCTCCGATAGCGACATGGCTACGGTATATGCAATAGTACGAGCATAGAGTTATAGGCCTTTGGTCAGGCTTTTTTCACCGTCAGAACCGGGGAATAGTGAGGGAGAGCACCAATCGAAATGTTTTTAAATATTTTGAGTTCCAACGTAAGCCAGGGGTTTTTTGGAATGCCTTGTGCTAAAATCTTGACTTGCATTCCCAATTTAGAAAGTCCTGTGGTAGAGCTCAACCTTGATGGCCAAGATATTATAGCACTTGCAAAGTATCGTACTCGCACTTGTACTGTACTACTGTACGGTGAAGCAAAGATATGGCCTGAAAAGAGGTGTGAAGAACTGTCCAATTCGGCACTTTCAGATTGGATGAGACAGCTCCTACTTGCAATTTCTGCATAAAACGTGCAGAGGCGAATGTGCATCAAGAGTCTTGGCCGTTTTCACAGAACGGGGAAAGGGGGGGAAGAAACCAAAAAAAAAGTCTCATAAGAGCAAGCAATAAAGTACTCGCAGACTGCAAAAATTTGAGCCAAAAAGGAAATTTTTTTTTTTTTTGGGTGGGAAAAAAAAAAAAAAAAAAAAAAAAGGAAAAGGAAGGAATAGAATTGGAAAAGGACCCCTCTTTTCGGGAGTTAACGTTTAAGAGAAAGCTCATTCTCCGCCATTGGGCTGCCTAATTGATAGCCCATGAGCGGGCTCAACGAACAGGAGGGTTCAACGAATAAGCCATACAAAATCAGCATTTCCCAAGACATTTTGTATGGCTTATTCGTTGAACCCTCGCAGAAACGATGTTTCACAGACCACCCACCACGTGCAAGATAGATTTACTCATTTCGATTAGCCTACCAAATCGTCCGCATTTGCAGCCTTCAGAACAACCGCCAGAACCGCGTGGGCACAGTACCTGAACATAAACAAAACGAGTCTTTTACAGCCGTCTAGGACTTTTTTTTTCTTTACTGAAACTTTTCTTTTTTCCCCTTTTTTCCCATATTTTTCTCCATCCTCCGAATGAACTTGTTCCACTCGATCCGGATATTTAGTCGTTGCTCTTGATACAAAGTAAAAATTCACCATTCACCGTTGCAGCGTGGCAACGTTGTGGTTGAAGGGAGATCCCCTTTTAGGGGGGGAGTGCTCTCTGGTGTGGTCTACTCGATTGTAAATTTATTGTACGCAACAGATACGGTACTCTAGTCAACTTAAACTCAAGGTCTGACCGTCAAGTTACGTTGTCGATAGGCGCTAATCATGTCGTGAGGTGTTCAATTGCAAACGGGAGATATGAAAGAAGGGAGCTGCATAGAAAGAATTAGAGAAAAAGTAAACCCAGGATTTGAAAAAGTAAATACAAGTATGATGTGCTGTTACCTAGTGCTTGGGATGAATAAACACAGGAACATCTGAAAGCCCAAGCTTTCCGGAGGTAAGATTTGAATTCGCAGTTTTGTTCGGTAGCCGGTGAGGAAGGAATCGGGGCACAAGTCTGTCGAATTGGGAGGGGAGAACAATCGCATTATCAGTTACTCGTGCCGTACTACCGTGATATCACGCTATATGCAATATACTATTAACTTAAATCGACGGAGAATACTCCACCAAAGAAATTCAAGATGAAAGTTTTAAAAGTTGAGCTCATAGTTCTCCAATGAAGGGAGGTGTGGTCTCGACAGCTTTCGTAATTGAAAGACAACTGAAGGTACTCTATAGGAGAAATGAATTGTCAATCGAAATGCACTTGGGTGGATCCACTTTATGTTTGACTACGATATGATAAGTTGTTTTTTTTTTAACCAATGCGCAGGAAGAGCACGGGACGCACTGTACTAGGGGGTGAGCATAAGTGAGGCGATTTCGGTTTTCACTGGCCGAAATTTGATGGGTGTAACCATAAACCAGGTTTCCATTCTATCTAGCCCGGGGGTAAGCCCCGTTTTACGAACCTAATCGTTTCTAGCTAAGCCGGCATGAGATACTCCCCCCAGCCAAGGGCCCCCTAAAAGAAATCCACCTCCTGGCCACCTGCCACAACACAACATTAATGACCCGCTCGTCATCTCGCAAACACTCCCCCACAAAAGAAACCCTCCCCGAAACCAAGTAACCAGTGATCTAGAGCTCCCGGAGCAGGGCCGCACGTGGACCCCCGATGCTGACTAGTCCCCCTAAAAATCCCCAGCAAGGCCTCCGCAGGGCCGCCCCCCACAGGACTCAAAGGAGTCTCCCCATGACAGTCCGAAGGCAGGTGAAAAAAAGCGCCGGCTCAAGAAGACGAAGTAAAGTGTCATCAAGATTAATGCCGAAATATTGTTGATTGCGATGCCGAGATTACGTCACACAGCCAGAAACAAGGTCCCAAAATCCGCCGATGTGCCTGGGGGTGAGCCAGGACTTCCGAGTTTGTGTTACCACACCAAGGCTGCCGGAATACGCCGATCAGAAGTTCCAAGGTGTGGGTGATACTTTTGGGGGTCAAAGCCATCCCCCCGAGGGAGGAGGTGAAGACACCCCGCGAGTTTGGATTGCCTGGGGGTTGCCCAGGACTTACGATGATTGCCTAGGAGAAATAAAAAACTCAACTCCTAGGTCTTACGTGCCGAAAGGCGGTAGTGGGTCCCTAAAGAGGGCGTCTGGAACAATCGCAAAAAAGAATGAAAGGCTATCGGAATCGTGTTCGTGTCTATACTAGGCGGTGTCGATAAAGAAGGTATGGACTCGGGCCTCAAGAGGCTCCTCAAACCGCGAACTGTAGTCCCAGCCGTCTGCCAAAGCAAAAAAGAATGTGGTTCCAGAAAAGGGTGCCTATAAAGAGGCGAGTAGTGGTGCTCTAAAAAGAGCTCGTATCATGGGCGGCGTATCAATAGCCGAAACAAAGGAAAGCGAGCCAAAGGCGTGAGCCTAAGGTAAGAATAAAGACTTTGAAGCCATCGTGAGAATCGCTCAAAGGGCGTTGATTGGGTGAACCCCCCTGTTCCCCTCCGAAAGGGTGTAACCAGAAGAAGGGCGAATCTTGGCTCTCTTTTTGCGGGTGGAAAAAAGTCAGGCGAACCCCCTACTCCTCATGCCACAGCGGCTCCACGATATACTGCTCTCTGAGTGGCCGAAGTGGCCTAAAAGCCAATCACACTCCCCGCCTCACTTACGCTCAACCCCCGGTACAGTACTCCTACGGCGGGATCATCGCACCCTGTAAATCATGATTCTGTTGTCTTGAAGGTCATTGCAAAAATGGATGTCCATGTACAGTACAGCTCTGTTAAGAAAGTTCTCGTACCCCCCTCCTAGTGTGGCGGTTTCTTGGCGAGAGCGGATGTAATCTCAAGTAGAGGTACTAAAGTAGTCATTATCACGGTGGTAGAAAGGAGACCAAATAATGAGGAGAAATTATGGGAGGCTATGCAGGAGGAATGGGAGGCAATCGATCAATCTGTTCTCAATACTCTTGTAGATAGTCTCCCTGATCGGCTGCGAGCGATCATAGCTGGTGGAGGTGGGCATATTAAATGGTGGTCTATTTTATCGTGATAATAAATGTACTGGTACACAAGAATACATCCACATTCGCCGAGAAACCGCCACGCTACGCGGGGGGGTACGAGAGCTTTCTTAACAGGGCTGTACCAGTACCGGGATCCAGCCGACATTGAGTTACTAGTAAAGTCGAAACCTGTCTTTGACTGAATCATTGAATCCGGATTGGCTGACGCTCTTACACTCCTTCGTGTCACAAGGCGATCATCTCACTCTCCTCCCTCTCAACGTCACCCTTCTTTCACCGTTGGATAAAGTATTTAGAAGGTGCTCGAAGGCAGAGGCACAATTGTGATAGTTTATCCACACCATCACCTCGGAACTGAAGTGGCTCCGTCACTATACGATGGGGGCTTCTTGCATCGGTTGATTTCCAGAATTAAAAATTTCCAATCTAATCATGAAACATCACCCGCCTACTTTTTGCCCGCGCGATATTTGAATATGGACAACGAACAGAGGTTTATAATGCAGTACGTAAGATGCTTGCTTCCTCGTTTGGTTTCCTCGCGCCTCTGAGCCGGTACATCGGAAATTGATGAGCTCGTACCTCTGGAAGCCTCTAGGATTGAACACGCACCGCGAATCTATGGTGATGTTGCTTAGGTGGCAGTATCGTAGAAGGCGGTCACCGTCGGAAAATGGAACTCTAAACGAGAAGCAATTTACTGTACTGCTGGCGTTGCGTCGCAATTTCTTTTCTTGCTCTCAGCGTCGACATTGTAGTTACGAGTTTCACACGTTTCTTGATGCAACTCACGCTTTTCATGATGGTACGGTGTTCTTTCCGTTTCGGACAGCCTATTACCAAATGTCCACCATTGTCTATACACTGTTGTTCACTATTTTCAATGTGGGGGAGCCTAAAGTGTATGTGTATAGGTGTTGTGTAGCCATGTCGGTACTGATGAGGTGATGGCGGTTGCAGTGCTAGTGGATGGTTGCGGTGATGAAGCGGCGGTGCTGGTGGTGGTGCTGGGTGATCTGGATATGTAGAAGGTCAATATGCTAGGGATTCTCCGACTTCGGATCCCAACAACAACAATGGTATTTCACGCCACCATTGATATTATATGAGGAGGGACCAATTGGGTGAGGCAATGACCCTGTTGTGAATCAACGTGCTTTTTCCTTACCCGAAGTTTGCGGGAATTGTCCTTTTATCTCCTTGGTTATTCTATTATCGCCAACTCATAGACGAAAACCTAAACAAAGACTGCCTAGTAACCGCGATGCTTGGGAGGTAGGAGAAGTTCAACCAATAGATAGCCCTGAAACTTGAACTTATCCATTTGCCAGCTCCACCCCGCTCCCGTTCCGGCAACTAATTTTGCTGATCTCGAAGGACACAAGCAGAACCCCACGGAGCCAAGCACATCCCTTTGCGTCTTTAGTAATAATTACGATTAGGTGTATGTGGTATTCTTATGTCTGGAATTACAAAGTACAAGTACCGTTCTACATATTCCTCCTCTCCACTCGGTTGCTCCGCTCAAGAACCATAAAAGGAAGTTTCTCGTGCTTCTGATCTGCTAGAGGCTGATTAGTATTCATTTTGAGTGAAAAAAAAGTGAAAAAATGAGAGATAATATGGCCTGTGCTTACCGTAATATGCAATATGGATCTGATAAGAGTAGTTGTTGTGCCCTACATGTGCGTTGTCCCACGGGGTTTTATCCAATTGGCCTCAGCGCTCAAGGGTATCCTGGAGCTGAAACGACCATTCCATGAAAAGCTCCTGTCAAGAGCCCTTTCCTCCATCTCATCCGTTTCCAGCTTCCATGCAACTTTATCTACGGGCACCAAGTCATTCACCTCCCTTTTGCCATACCGGTCTCTCAGAATGAACCAGGCAAGAGATTTCCAATCTGCCGCAAATCGTAGTTCCGGGAGATTTTCAACTAGCTCCCGCATTCGATTTCGGGAGGAATCACGGTAAAGACGCCGAAATTTAGTTGGTGTTATCAGGTAGGCTGTTCCCCTGGCAAGCGGCGGGAGCAGAAGATTTTTCGCGCGGAAAATTTGAAATGATATTAATCCAGGCGCCTGGGATACCAGATGCTGCTTTAGCAGGGCAAAATTGGCAGCACAATCAGGCCCGATTCTCGCGTACGAGTTTTCCATAGCCAGATCGGATGAAACGAAGGCGAGGTTTCTCAGGGTCTTCCCATGGCGCTCGGTAAGTCTGATGGCGGTGCCAATCCGAACATTGAAGCAATTCAGTGCCAATTCTGTAATCCCTCTACCTTCGTCCAGCAACGTCTCTTCCGGCGCTGCCGGGAGATTCCCATATAGTGTCTGCACAGAAAGCACAGGAATACATTCGATTTTAATTTTCTGCAATTTGAGGTGGTTACGCAAGAACAGCATTATCGTATCCCAGAGATGCTCGTCGGTGAAGTGTGCTTCAATCCATGTGCAACGAAAATTAGACAGACTTGAATCGGAGTTGGCGGGAGAGTGGTTAGTCAGACGCTTGCATAGCTCTCTTCAAGCGTGTCGCTTGAGGGCTCTAAGGCTCTGACTAATCCAAGCTCGGCATTCCCTGTGAAATTCATTTGATGAAGGGCGATGGACTTTAGAGGGCCAACACTCCTTCCAATAGCTGTCGAAGGAAGTTGTCCACGAGCACAGGCCCAGCAACACTAAGTTTCTCGAGCTCGGGCGAATTTTGAATCGCTATTCCGAACCTTTGCACTGACTCCATGCTACAAGCTCGTATCGACATAGATTGCAAATTATTCATCAACTCCAATCTTTCAAACTTTGAATATGTGTGCATCATCACTGCGGTCTTCTCAGCCCTTCTAGGACAACAGCGAAATGATCTCAACAGAGGACAAGATCTTGCCAATTCCCCCATCAGCTCTTTTGATGGAGGGCTGCAAGTGTCCCACTCAAATCTCTTCAATTTAAGCATCCATCTCAACGCTGGTAGCACCTCGGCAGTGATCTTTTCAATCGCAGATATCGAGATATCACTGCCCATCGGGAGTGTAAAGTGCTTCACACATTCCCCACGAAAAGACAGCGGATATTGGCGATGGGTATCGTTCGCAATTCCACGAAGTGGGAGCTTAGACTTTCTGATATTTTGACCTTCACCGCGGAAGACGCTTGTCTAAGGATTAGCCTTTGCCGTCGCATCGATTGATCGGTCGTGAAGTCTGAAATGGGGCCACAATCGGCGTGTTGCTATCCGATAACAGAAAGCATTGACCCTCACCCATGATATTAGATCCCTGTATGGAGCGAACGATATTATTTCTTCGATAACAATAGCAGGTAGGTGACAACTGAGATCTCTTCCGTGATCGGACGATTTTCTGCTGAACTGTCGCATGTTGAAGGTTTCGATAGACTTGAGCCGCTGGCCACGGCTTCCTGGAAAAGTCCTAGCCTAGAAGATTATGCGTCGGATATAGCTGTAGTGCTTCCCTTTACCCACCATCAGCCAGTCAGCAATTGTTTGCAAGCGAGGAAGAAAAGTCCCTCTTTCTCAACTGGAATCTCTTTCAAGCAAGGGACAATGGAATCGACGGGAGTAAAGAAGGAGTATTACCTCAACCTTGATTCTCAACTAAAGAGCACACAACAGAAATGAAGTTTCGCGCGAAAATGGCGGCATTGTAAGCTTCGGCCTTATGTTTATATCCCAAAGAACAAGAGTCACCTTCAGTGTGATCCCCCACGGTTAAGATCTCTCTGGACTTACCCACGCGGGTGCCCAAAAAAAAACAAAATTCAAATACCTAGATCATGTCAAATAGAATTAGGTAAATAATCGGCCCCATAGTAGGGATTGCCAAACGTCTGACCATGCCGATGTGTAGCAATTCCTGCCCAATTCCTCAAGATAGGCGGAAGTGAAAGGGAAAATGGAATCAACTTGGATTTCTCAGCCGCAAGGTGGGAAGATGATCGAAACAGGAAGCCCAGTCCAGTTCTTAATGATGCGGTAGCGGTATCTTTCTGTGCCCCTTTACATGAATGTCTTTGTAGACTTGGCTCGATAATTGTAAATATGGTCACTATTTCTACGCCTTGCTACTTTATTGGGACATGATGTGCGAAATGATGTTGGCCATGATCCGCAATATGGTGCTGGCATTTAAGGTTCAAATACCGGTAAAACAAGATCAAGCAATTCTGCTGCCAAGAAATATCATTTTGATGGGGTGGAATTGTAGGTTAGAGCTTCACTACATTGCCCTACAAATAGCTATGATATGGAATGAGGCCCCGAAAAAAATACTTACCGTTTTCTTTTCTTCTGTTCAGAAAATGCCATAATGATGTCGTTAAATATCAGATAGTATTAAGCTGTCGCTTGTAAGGTTGAGTTTCGGTATGACGGATGACAACCGCAAATACTAGTAGTTCAACAGGTGACTTCGGGAGTGAAGCCGATTGTAGATCCTTAACAGGGTCTCGTAAATGAGAGGTGACTTACCGTATTCAAATGCTTAAAACAAGAGTTAATAAACAGTTCTCGTACCGTACTCGTACAATAATATGAGAAGGTGAGGATGACAGCCGCTACCGAAGTGCCTGTACCTTCCCGAGGGTTACATGGTTAGCCTTGCGCTATGTTGGTAGAAGTTGCCGTACCCTATAAGGCTTTGTGCACTTCAGAAATGTTACTACAAAGACAAGTAATTTTGGAAGTGGAGATCTGAGATAGCGGGGGATACGGTGGCATGGTACCGTCCGGGAGACGTTCGTACGGAATACCTGACTACCATAGGCGGTAATCCCATACAGTGCATTAGAATGCTTTGGAGCAGTTATAGAAGTTGCCATAAGAATTTGCAACATCAATGTAACTAACTGAGCGCTGCAAAGTCCCAAGGCAAAATGCATGCTAAAGCGCTAATAATAATATAATTTTGAGTTTTAAAAATCACACACCCACACAATGATCAAAATCTCCTCTCATTCGAGCCTTGAGATTGTACTAAGTACAGTACTGTACGTCGGGCTCAGATAAGTCATCTTTACCAACAATTGACAAGTCCCAGGGCCTCCTGGGATGCGGATTTCAGCCCCTCCGATCTTCAGATAACAACTGATTCAGTCTGATTCGATACGAAGGCCCGTTGGGCCTGCGACGCAAAAACTGCCCAATCGGATGTCACATTTACCACCGTACCGGTATTAGATTTCTAGTACCGGATGGCTTTAGGTTGATTAGAAATGTGAGCTTCTCTAACTCCTCTTACATGACTGACCAGCAACATTCGCGCAGCCATCTTCCGGCCTAAATAGGGTCAGAGGATGCATAGAACTTGATATCCGTGGAGCACAAGCAAGAGAATATTTTACTAAGAGTATTATCCCTGCCCCAAGACCACGGCAGGGGAATGTGAGCTACGCTACTCGTAATTCTCTGACGTTTGTGAACACAACTGTTATTGCATACCTCCAAAATCTTGAGGCTCCGGCCGATTTTCTGCCCATATGCAATAGCAGTTGTGTTCACAAACGTCAGAAAATTACGAGTAGTTGTGCCGTATGCGCCCTCCGGAAGGACGTCCACTCGGAGCGCTGGATAATAAAGTTCGGTTCACTAGCCTTCAGTGCTTCGGCATGAGATAGCGTTTATCGGGATCTCTTCTGAGACTGCCTACAACTTGCATACCGTATCGCGCTGCTCGAATAGATACGGGAGTCGGAAACCCAGCGGGCCAATAACGGCACTTTGGTATTCAAATATCATAATTAGTCAAAAAAGCAAGACCGCTAGGGCCAGCGATTCAGTTTTAAAGCCGACCGAAAGGGCAAGAGTCTGCCAAGGGTTGGTACGATACTGAAGAACAACTTTTCATTTCCTCTCGATATCATGCAAGAAGGTCCCAAAATCGTTGTTTCCTTGTATAGTACAATAATAGCTGGTTCAAAAGGCTAGCTCCTTATCACTTGGCCCCCTGGATGGGTTCCAAGTAATATGCACGCTCGATTTATATTAAGTTACTTTTTATATACGTTTAAATGCCTACGACCGCCGCAGCGCTCACTAGAATTCCCCGCACATGGGACGTCGCAAAAGGGATTGTCCACGAGTGTGGCATTCGGCGCAAGAGACGACCCACAATAGCCTGCGTAGAATTATCGCTTCAGCTTTGAACACTTTAAAGGGGTCTGTGAGTACTTACATTCTCTCCCGTACTCCACGCCGAAATAGATGTAGTCTCTACATGCCTCCTCGCAGACTTCAACGGTCATGGCATCGCTGGAAAGTGCTTTTTGGCTTAGCGCTCCGCCGGGTGTGCTTTCTGTAAACTAATTCCATCGGGAAGAGAATTGAGTTAGCGTATGTCTGGGAGACTGGTCGTGGGGATCGCGGTGGCTCTTACACAACCTTGGTGCGAATAGGCTCCGATTATGGGCTGTACTTGTAGCAGTTTATCCTTCGAGCTTTAGATAGCGTGTCCCATGTTAGCAGATAGTTAGATCTTTGATTTTGATTTTGAAAACTTACTTTCCGTAACAAATTATTTGACCGTCAGTTGTCGCGACATAGAGTCTCCGGTCACCAAATACCGGCCTCTGAAATTTTGGTCTTCCGGCCAGAGCCGGTATGCTGATACTCACGAGATTGCCATCTATAGAGTGAATTTTAGTAAATAAAGCCCAAGAGCAATGGAGATGGAACACTAGGATTGAAGAATTATGAAACGGGAAATACCACTTTCAGGTACTGCCTTATAAGCCGTTAATCCAAGTATCAAGTCCAAAATCCAAACAATACCGGTTCCAGGCTGCCCTTGGTAAGACGTAATTATAGGTACTCCAACACCGACATTCGTCGGAACCGATTCATTAGTTTGAGCAACTAGAGAAAAAAATGGCATTCCTGGGAAAAATTAGCCAGCGCCGTGATATCAATCAAAATTTCAAAATTACCATCTTTCTGACCAAATTTGTATGCCAAAACCGTTCGAAGACCAACCTGTTGATATGAGCATTGGAGTTATTACCAAGGATTTATCTCATGCCACTCACAGGCTTGAGATATATGTAACCTCCTTCAAGCGGATATGAAGCAGTACTGCCATATATCAGCACTTTCGTGGAAATTCCTGGAATAGCAAGTGCTTGGAGAACCTGACATATCGATCTTTGGTTAGCGTGGGCTTTATAGCTATTATCTGAGGAGGACTATGATAAATTTAGTACCGCATCAGTTCCGTTGACACCTTGCCGATAACCACCGAGGTTATCGAGGTCTACTAAGTAAACTACTCCCTCTCAATGTCAGTGCCCATCTGGAGGATACAGCATTGGAGATAATGAAGGCTCACTGAATCCATTTTTCCCAGCAGCAATGGCCAATCGCTTGACGTTCTTGCCCGAGAAATAATTGGGGTCAAGGATCGTTAATCCTCCACTCCCAAGATCTCGAGATGATGACCCATATGAAGGGTAATTGTATGGCCCTATGATATTACAAATTAGTGCCAAGATTTGGAGAGGATTCAAATTGAGGTATGATGGGGTAATTGACATACTAAAATAATCCTGCGGCGATATTTTCCCGGATGAATCAATCTTCATATTCACGACGCACCCTTCCAGCAATGAAGGTGGTGCATTCCCCGCCGAAGGCTTCATGGTGGCATTAAAGGCTAGGTTAAACTAATAGTTAGCATACCTCCACCGCACTAGCATGCCGTCCAAGCACTGGAGGTCAGAAAGCAATTTATTCATACCAATCCCATTCCCGCCCACGAAAAAGAACCTATCCTTTCGATCACTCGGGAAGCCAATCCCTGCCTGCCAGACGGAACCACCCCCTCCACCAGTGTAAAACCCTTGCCCTATGGCAGGGGCTTCCGGCCCAGACTCTGTCACAAAGAGCGTCTTCAGGGTCCCGGTCTGTGTATCGACACCGGCAATCCATCCTGCATGGCATTAGCACTCTGCAATATGTGTTTAACCTTATCAAAGGTATTAGACCTGTTTGGTTAAACTCTCCGCAGCCACCGCCAAAGCCGCCAAGAACGATTCCGTTGACTATTTTGAGCGCAGGGCCTGGGCGATTGTTAGCATTGACCCTCAAGCTATAATAGCCAGTGATTACTGTCGACTACTAGTGGTGGTACTCACGTTGAAGGTGAATCCCGCCATTGAAATATCTTTCGGGGTCCTTGACGCCACGCCAAAGCCATTAGCCATTGATATTGTGCTATCACTTGCGAGTACCTTAGGTACGAGGTCTTAGACTGCCTTACATTATCCGCGGGACCCCCCACAGTTGTCGGAAACCCCGAGCGCTCCTCCAATGTCAAAATATCAAGTGCATGAACAAAATATCTGCCTGGTTAGCTTCCACCGTCTTTACGAACACAGGAGCCGAACATACCCGGCGTTCATCCATCCCGTGGCATTCCCGCTATAGCCTTTAGCGAAGGCATATATTGTATCTGTCGCCGGATCTATCACAGGTGTCCCCGTGACCCCGATGGCTGGCGTGATATCCGCACATGGTAGATCACTCGCTTGGTAGGGCTTTCTGATTTGTCGGCTGTTGATTACATCCCCGGATTTGGCGTCGAGAACGTATATCCAGTTGCTTTCGGAGATGGCTATTACCAGTTGTTTGTCTCCAGAGGCAGGCTTTCCATTGGTGAAGCGAGTGCGAGGCGTGTAGACAAGTGGTTTGGCCATGAACTGTAGGATGTCAGTTCATGTGATATCTAATGCTCAAGGTGTAGTGACATACGATTTGGGTTCCATTCATGCGCCCGTTCTCCGGGGCGACTCTCCAATTGATGCCTGGAACATTGTGTCAGTCTGAATTGCGATACAAACGGTGTATGAAATATTCCAATTACCAAAATTTCCGCTCTCAATAACTTTCGGATCAATATTATGATTAGGTAGATATCCCGAATTAAGATTATCTGTAGATCAATGAGCAATCAAGCACAAACTTCCCCAAAATTCCCACGTACCAGCATCTTGCAGTGTTCCCAACCGTCCCGGGCGTCCCGGGCGGGGTGAGTAAGGACGGCAGGGCATGGCGTCCGTCTTTCGTAAAGACGGCCGTCCTGCGGGTTGACGCCCGGGCCCTGCAGTCTTATGGCAAATGGCATCTTCCGGCCGTCATTCACAGGGCCCGGCCGTCATTTGCAGGGCCCGGCCGTCATTTGCAGGGCTCGGCCGTCATCTGCAGGGCCCGGCCGTCATTCGCAGGGCCCGGCCGTCATCTGCAGGCTTCGGGCGTCATCTGTAGGGCCCTATAGGTATTTCATAAACTACAGAATAATGGATGGTCGTCCCACAGTGTAAGTGGTTATCTTGTAGCAGGGACGCATTTAATACAATATTTTCATACAGACTTACTGTACCCAAAATAGATCAGGCATGTGAGACACCTATAGGGCCCGGCCGTCCGTCCGGGGCGAAGGTTAGGACGGACGACAGGACGGGCGTCCGTCCAGGGCAGAGTCCCAGAAACCGGCGTCCGTCCCGTCCTAGGCAAAAGACGGACGGACTGGACGCTTGGGAACACTGGCATCTTGGATCGTATCCGTAGGATGCGCAATTACTCCATGCAATAACACCGCCGCCGCCTCGAAACTCCAAAAAAGAGCGTTGTTAAGAGACCCCATCACCTTGATATTGTTATAAAGAAAGAAGATATTGCCCACTCCAACAGGATTGTAGTGATCCGTATTCCCAAAAACCATGAGCGCATTGTTTCATTTTAAAGTTTCTTTAGAAGGCCAGGTGCCCCTGACACGAACTTAATCGAAGCATTTGGATAAACCAGGGAAAGAGTGCAATTTAGATATCTATCGATGGGCTGATCGAGTACCATGTTGTGCCCGTGAAGATACCGGCAAAGTAGAGAAATTCGGAGGATCGACTACAAGTGTTGGTTACTCCGAGGTCGTGCAAGGTACTTTTGGCTCGTGCATGGCTGGTGGATTTTGCCGGATAGAGGACGATTGTCCGGTGGCTGGTCGGTATTTATCTTTACAATACGGGATTATGGGAAATGAGGCTTGGGGAATTCAGGTGAAAGCACAGTACATAACCTCGAGGGAGATAAGATATTGCGGTATATGCAAGTGAGATTGACGTGCCGGCGGTAGTACAATTCATTGTGTATCACTCGATTGAAATTTCTTTGTGTATCTGTGTCTAGCGTGTATAACGTTTCCCAGGGAAAATAGCAGGTGACTATCAGAAGGCAGTTGCCGAGCCGTACCGCTCTTAAAAGCCTACTTGTCAAGATGTAAGGACATCCGATGAAAACGTACGAGTGACTGGTAGAATGAATTGGTGTCCGCTGTCGTGATCAGTGAGAGAAAAAAGCAAGGAACTAGTGACCAAATCCAGATGTAATATTTTTTGTTATATTGACTATGGTAAATTCACAATCAATGAGCCGGAATAACCACTCTCCTTTTTTTACCATTCATCCCAAAAGTTCAGTGTGAACATAGCGGAAGTCCTAAAAACAGTCTTGAATCAGCACATCTCCTGTCTTTGCTGGTGTGGAAGCTTACAGCAGGCGCGAGCATAGCAACCCCTCCCAACCCCGTAGAATAAACACCAAAGAATGTCCCCGTGAAAATTTGCCATCTCCTCATATCATCAGTAAGCCGCCCTTCAACTGGAACTCCCCCCTATTTGCCCTGGTAAAAATGCCTGTTACCATCGATTTGCTACTTCGGCGATATAATTTGGCTGCCCGTTTCCAACAGCGTAACCAAGCGAGTATTTTGTCGGCTCGGCTTTTATAAATAACTTGACGGGACCGGAGGGGATACCAACTTAAGTTATGTTCAAGGCTGCATTAGTACCACTTCGAGTCTTTATGAATAGGACTCGTTGCTTAGTGGTTGAGTGCAATGTAATTCCTACTTCGTTGTGATAGCGAATTGAAAAGAAGACAGTTGCACCAACTTCATGACGAGGGTTTGTCGGATTAAAGTCAAGCTAAGTGGATCTTAGCATATAGGAAAATGGTCATTTCTACCCCGCTGAGCATACCTGAGTGCTCTAAATAGTTTGATATCAACTTGATTTCTCATGAGAGTGGCGGGCGTCTCTCTATCATCGAGTGTGTAAGCGTTTGCTTTGAGTTTCAACCCTGAGCGGGTAAACGAATGGAATCTCTTGTAAGGGGTTCGGGGAGTGTAATAGCCCTTATCCGCCAATTTTCCTCTAAAATCGTCTGGCCGCTTCTTTGGCCGGGCTAGGTCGTAAAGTCCGGGCATGTTAAATGTGATGTCGTTGCCACCATTGACCAACAGCCACCTGGCAGCCCATTCGGCGGGAGCCAAGAAGGGTTCCCGACCGAGCTGTGGCTTCCCGTCTCCGTTTTGAGGATTCTGTGGCCTAGTAGTGAGGGAGACATCATACCATTTACCATTTGGCGTTGATACCAGGAGTGCATGACCGGTGGCTAGGATTGGATTGGAAAGATTGCGTCCTAATGACTCAGTAACTTCATTCTTACATCCTGTTGATTTTGTAATTTTCAGGGCCTACTGTTAAATAGAATTGGATTATTAGGGTTCTCTCCCCAGGTCCCATTCAGGCTTTTGGCTCTCTTGATCATCGCCCGGTGTCCATTTTCCGTTCCGGCCTTCGCTGTCATGAGGTAGTAATATCCGCTCAATTTATATATATGACTTCCTTCAGCCAACCTTGGTGTATTCATAGGCAGTGACAACACATGAAAAGGTTTTGACATGGTGAGGGAGTCTCCAGTTTTTATGTCAATTTCGGTGATCCAAACAGCAAAATAACCCGAGTCAGGATCTAAAAGTTAGCAGGATCCGGAAAGACACTCCCGCCGCTGAATTGAACCCAGACACTTAAGCTCACAATCCCCATTTAGAGTGTCCGGTTTCAACATGGCGGAAGAGTGCATGCGCTACGTAAGATAGGCACACCTTCGAATTGAGAACCCATTGTCGTCGTAAGATATGTCTTTCCATCACAAATAAAAGATCTGGATCAAATTCCCATCTACGCATAATCCATCAGCGTTGTACAGAAATTCAAGCCTAGACCCGCATACTGATCAACATAAGTAGGATTACTCCAGGAGTCCTCATCCTAGATATTTTGCGTCTTGACATAAAAGCTTCTAGGCGTTCTCGTAACCTACACAACTTAGCATAATTCGAGGATATCCGAGGGGAAATCGAGTTACGTTCTAAGAATCCGTTAGCGGATTCTAAACAAAAGCAGCCAGGGCATAACAAACAGCCGGAGGGCTAAGAATGTCAAAAAGCGTCGTGATCATATAATATGTCCTAGATTTCTCATGATATCTCAATGTTTGAGGAAACACACCACCACTCGGAGCGGTTCCCCTCATGTTTGGTTGGCTCTGCCAGTTGAACGCATGGCCGACGATTTCCCAGTCAATTCTAGTCTACATCCTGCCAGACTCAACCGCACCAACTGAAGAGAAAAAACCTACAAATCCGTAGAATGATACACTGGCGCCCGAAAAACGACGTAAGTAGGAATAACATGACGCGAGCGTTGAACTCCATCCCGAATTTGCCCTGATGAAGGACATTAAGGAAGTCCCCATCATGGCATTTATATACCAACGGTCAGGATATTGTATTATAATTTGGTGAAGCCTTGGAATGAAATTGCAGGGGTGTTTTTGTGGGGTTCAGCCGGCAGCATTATGGGTTTTCATGGACCCTTGAGGTCGTTAACCGTTTAACCAAAAATATAGGCTACCAGGGCCGGGTACTGAGAAACAAAAAAAGGTGATATCCGTTCCGAGACACCACTGAGAAACAAAAACCGGGGTCGATCCGCTTCAAGACACCTATAGGAATTGGAACGGACAGCGAAGGAAAAACACTTGCAGGGCAGTCGAGCTGAGGGGAAGAAGGTCACTTCTCCAACAAACAGGCCGAAAAAAGGGGAATCGTAAAGGCAAGGGAGAACAAACACTACTAGAAGGGGCAATCGCCGCACGCACGACTAGAGGTCAAATTTATTCGTCCGAAGTGAAAATATAATTCCGTCACTGGAATTGCTATCGAAAGAAGAAAGAAAAGATTCGTAAAAAGAAAAATAAACCCGTGTTCCCGATCCCGATGTCCGTCCGTTGACCACTGTTCCTCTCGTCTGTCTCCCTGTTCCGCGTTGTCCCTTGCTCTTCGTTCCGCTTTGTCCCTTGCTCTTCGTTCCGTGTTGTCCCTTGCTCTTCGTTCCGTGTTGTCCCTTGCTCTTCGTTCCGCGTTGTTTTTCTTTCGTTCCCTCCTGATGCTTGCCCCGCCTAACTACTGTCAAGGGAAAAATCTGATTTTGCATTTTTAGTCACGTGGTAGTTAGTTTGCTTGAACCGAATCATTATTTGTGAAGGAACTCTGTTTAGCTAGAAATTGGGGGGATTATGCGGCCTATGTACATAGACTGGGGATGCGTCATCATTTGTTTGCTAGTTTGTTTGTTAGCTTACGTGGCCTATGAGGACAGGCCTATATAAGGGGCTTATCCCCACACCTCACTTAGAAAAGAAAGGAACGAGGAAGGAAGAACGAGGAGAGATGACGAGGGAATTTGGCATTGAGGAAGGCTATGGGAAAATTGTATTTAGAGGAATTCAGCATAGATAGTTGGACAACTGGGATCAGTTGGACTTTCTTTGGCTTGGATTGATTTCTCTTTTCGGGTTTGATTGTGGTTTTCGGGCTTGTCATTCGGAGATTAGTTTCTACAGAATTGATTGATGCTTGGCTGTTTTCTTTTACATTGAGCGAACCTGTTTACTGTGGGCATTTTTGTTTGGTTGTTGTTAGTGATTGAGAAGCCAGACCTGACCAATCAGTTTGTTCTCGTTTGGTGCTCTGAACCTGACCCATCAAGAAAGTGTTTTTCACTACCAATTCCCTTGCCAAGCCATCAACCGAGCTAACTAGCAAACAAAAACAAGGTAACTAGCAAACAAACATTTCCCCTCTTCCACTAAATGTCCAACCCCTGACCCTCATGACAACTAGCTTATCTGATCAACATACAACACAACTTCTAGCTAAAACCTTACAGACCATTTTCCTCCCCCACAGTACTTAGCCAAAAGATATTTCCCAAGGCTTGAAATTCTGGTTGACCATGCGGACCAGGTTAAGGGGATGTGAAATTTCCCGTTTTACCATTAAACCTGAAAAGTGAGTTACAGGTACTGTGGAGGATAATTTGTGTCATATCATACTAAAGTTGGGTAGTACACCCAGTATTGTGGCTAGATCTTAGTCGTTGTGACTGTTATTTCTTAGCTATATGCTAATAAACACACAGTAAGGTATGTTAAAAGTCTAATTCTCATGAGAATATTTTAATATTATTTGAATACTAAGATAATAATAAAGGGACAGTAATTCTTCTTATAATCAGACTTGAGATCTTATAACATTAGTAATTGAGAAGGTATGCTTTGAATACTTAATGGTTCTTATGTTAATGAAGAACTAATTAGTGATAAAATAGTACAATGGTTCACCAAATTTGTAGAGAATGAGGAAGAGAGAAGGATGAAGGAGAGTTTGACAAGGATGATCAAGAGAGGCTTCAAAAAGGTTGCAAGCTATATCTGGTGTGTTCTACTATAATGGGGGTGCTCTAAGGGAAGATGGATTACAAGTTCATGACCACACTGAAGTGACTCCAAGATCAAAAGCGATAATCAACAGTAGAGTAAAGAAGAATCAAAACAGTGAAACTTAATATCGTCAAGCTGCAGCTTTACTGAGTAAGTTTCTCGAAAGGTAGTTGATTGCTAGAGTAGAGTGGGACTCACATATAGTTTAAGTAGAATATCATATACTACCAGTTCCTACCTATAACTACTCTAACTTAATTATGAGTACATGCATCTCCTCCAGGCCGACCAATGCACACCACCAAGAGAATTATTCCTTTGAGGCATTGGCTTGCTCTGGCTAAATTCTCTTCCAATATGGAGTGTTTCAAGTGCTACATCTCTAATGCAACTGCAGGAGAAAAACTCTTCATATCATTGACATGCTAGTGGTGAGCTATCATGGAACTCAGGAGACATATCATTTATGAACTCTCATGCCCATATGCATTTCATCTATGCAAGCCTTTAGTAGACATAGCTCTCATGATTGAGCTCAACCTTTTACTTCATTCTAGTCAGGTCTTTGCCTAATAGGAAAGTCTACTCAACTCCCCAGTAGTGTAACTTGGTGATTGGCTTAGTGGGTGCTACCCACAGTCAACTCTCTGAAAGTACCCCTACCATGATAAGAATCATACTTTTAGAGTTCTCAAACAACCTCAATAGTCTTACAGCAATTGGGCATGAGTTGTGTCTGTGTGCATTTTGCCTGGCTGGAGATGCTTCAACATCTTCCAGCCCACCCTGAGGCTACCCGGCAGGCTCTTGACTACCCCTCTGTTATTATCTTAGTAACTCCTTCACCTCTTGTCCGTTTTGTCCATGTTTGGTACCAGAAGATAGCCCTTCTTCCGGAGCACACCCTGTACCCTCTCATATATCCTACGGACAGTATCTGGTTGGACAGACAGCAACAACCTATACAGTATTACAAAAGTGCCTCCACTCAATTCCTTTTGTTAGAAAAGGAGCAACTCAACAACTATACACCAATGACGTGCGATCCTTATGCTGGGGCTGCAGGGGGGTGTTAGGAATACCTCTGTAAAATCCTGGAGTATTTGGAGTCCTATAGCTCCTCTTATAGCCCCCAAAGAGTACCAGGTTTGTAATTTTTACATTTTACCAGAGTGCCCAATCCATATAGCATTACACCCTACCTCAAGTACATACCTCCATATGCTAGGTAGAGTAACTTGGGCCCCATTTCAGGGTAACTCAGACCTCATGGTAGGGTAACTTGGACCTCATGTCAGGGTAACCCAGACCTCATATCAGGGTAACTCAAGCCTCATTACATGAGCCTTTCCTGAGCCCTCCTTTTATACTATAACCTTATAGCATCCTTAGTTGTTCACTATAGTGAACCCAACTATCCTTGCTCATTAACCTCAGGGTCTCTGATATAGGTGTAAGAATAGTCTACTGTAAGACACCCTCAGGTGGGTCATTATATCTACAATAATTTATTTATACTTCTATTACTTTCTTTTCTTTTAATTTCTTTCCTTTCTTCCTCTTGATATATATGAAATACTAATATTAGTACATTGAGATTAGATACAGGACAGAAGCAGAAGAGAACAAATGAGAGAGCAACATTTATCAGCTAAAGTTGTTCCCAATGATATACCAAAGGTTGTACATTCTGATAGAGCTGAACTGTAGCTACAATGAATAGTAAATCAAAGATATCTTCTTTCCTACATTGATAATCATTTATTAGGGTAAATGATAGTATGATAATCCTATGAGTGGAATGTTGGAGTAGAGATACATCTGGATAGTAATTAGCATATATTATGAGGGAGTAATTAGCATATCATTAGGTAATAAACAAGTTTAGACAGGGTGTGTGGGACTTGTACTTGTTATGGGGTAGCCCAACCATAGATAGTATTGGTCAGTCTAAGCCATATAGTTCTTGAAGTAAAGTAAGGTAATGTAGAACAAAGACAAAGATTGTCAAGGTAGGCTCAGAAAGGTGCACGTGTTATGAATTTTTCAAGAGTAAATAATAAATATATTAATAAGATCTCTTCTCTATTACTTGATGTTTCTAATAGCTGGGAGTACCTTGATATTTATATTCCACATCTGGGTTATCATGGGCTACAACCAACTCCCATACTATCCAAGTACCTTCATCCAAAACCTCTTATTTTTCCTGAGTGCAAACACTCCTGACCCTGAGAATATTTGCCCCACTTAGCTTTGATCTCTTCAAACTCCTATTATTTCTAGTGGTGTGAACATTCCACCAGTAGGTAGTCTTCAATCTCTCTGCTATATGAACTTATATTGAATATGCCACCCTTAATGCAACTATACCAATTGTTCTGCCTCAAAACATAAAGTGATTAGCTTTAATGAATGAGCACAACTATTGTATTACATATTTATACATTGCAAAGCCCATTGGACATGAAGGATTTTAGCCCTAGATCAAGCCAATAGCTTATCAGCCCAAAATCTGTCATACTGACTCTTGAGTAGTCCCTCTTGGGGTGCTACTTCTTTCAAAGCAAGAGGCTCGGTTCTATGGCTACCCTTTAGTACCATAGGCTTGTGATATTCAGGTCACCAATTGTTTCTTCCTAAATTGTCCCATTACTTATTAGCCATAATATTTAACTGCTCATGTACTGGATAATAGCATGCTCAAAACTTAATCAAATTCCTTCAGGTCACTTCTCGTGGGTCGCTTAGGGTTAGGAGTTAAGTAGTATTCATTAGAGACAGGACTAGAAGGTACAGCCAATAAGAACAACCAGTGACCTAGTAACACAACCAATAACCAAAAAACCTGACAACCAAACAACAGAAGTAGAGACCCTACCCTAAGAAAACAATAGTAGAGACAACAAGAAGGATGAGAATAAAGCCCACATCAAGCAGGAACACATGAGTCAATAAAGGTACCTAGGTACCAGTATTGAACAAGAGTGCAAGATATGTATAAGACCCATATCTAAGGTACTTGAGACCAGAGGTACAAGGCCCACACTGGTAGCTAATGAGACCAAAGGTACAAGGCCCACATTGGTGGCTAATGAGATCAGAGGTACAAGGCCCACACTGGTGGCCAACGAGACCAAAGGTACAAGGCCCACATTGGTGGCTAATGAGACCAGAGGTACAAGGCCCACACTAGTGGCCAATCATAAGAAATAAAGCTGAAAAGATCAGAAAAGAGAGGTACCACATACAAGATAGGACATGTATGATGAGTAGAGAACCTGAGTTAACTTTGAAAACAAATAATTCAGAAACATAACAAAATTTCAAACATGATTGAGTGGAGAGCTTATAACAGAATAATGGAAAAACATGACAAAAGAGACATTAAAAGAGCCAATAAGGAAAAGAAAGTTTAAAAGATGAAATAGAGTGAAAGAACAGTAAGCAAAAGTAGATCAATATTTTGGGAAAAACTTGGATAGTGAGAGAGATAATAGGTGTGAAGATAAAAGAAGAATGGGAAATTATCATGCTTGGGGAACGTGTAGAGAACCTGAAAAGGGTTGAAAGTAGCCAATATGAAAGAACCAGAGTTGCTATAGAGAGGAGGTCAAGGTCTGATTACAAGAACCTAGTCTGAACTTTGTCAGACTTCAATAAATTATCTATTGACTGATTCCAGAAATCAACTAAATTCTGTACCAGGTCCCACAAGCATTAATTTAGTAAGAAATCTATAATTATGTACTTGATATTAGGGCTCAGTAGATTAAAATCAAGTTGGTAGAGGTCCTCTTGCTCAGGAGACAACATCTTTGTTGGAAATAGCATACATTCTGTATGTCCTCATGTAAATCTTTCTCCACAGCAACATTTGCATCTCCAACCAAAGATACCTCATCTCCATGAAAAGAATTATGTTTGATTAGCAGCAGGTGCCTGGAGAACAACATTGCAGTCCAGAAAAGGCATTTGGTTAGTAACAGTGGTTATCTGCAACAGCTTTGGTGCATCTGGTCCTATCTGCAGGATGTAGTTATGTTTCTGTTTACAAAGTTCCTCTATTAAGTTATGGCATAATTTTGGGAGAGGTGCATGTTGAAACTGTGGCAAGAGTATTGTAAAGGAGGATAGTGGATTGACAAATTGCAATAGAAGGTTTCTATATCATTGAATTCTGGTACGATAATATGACTTAGGGTACCAATGCAAGGAGTTGAGAATTGATTGTAATGGATTGGTCTTATCCATAGCTATTAGGTGTAGATAAAAGTGTCCAAAAAGATGTAGAGCCTGATCCTTGAATGACAGGAGTCCTAATAGGTTGCAGGTAACATGTGGTTGTTTAGCAAGACCACCAGCAATCCAAGTCACACAATTGTAATAGGCATTACTGATAACCTTCCAACCTTTGGACTGCCTATTATATATGTAATTGGCATAATGAAGGGGTAATAAGTACTCGAGGGTGGGTGACAGGATAACTTTGAAGATATTGTAATGGATATGAGTAGGCCATGTATCAGAAAAATATTGTAGAGCTTTCAGGTGTTTTGTAACTCTCTCATAAAGCAGGATTGCTTGTTCAAGGAAATCGATTCCTTGTAGACAAAACAGGACCCCTAAGTACTTATAGGATTGGACTTTAGGAATTGGTTTGTCACCCAATACTATTTCAGACTTTCGTTCAGGATGTGCTGTTTGGCCTGTGAAGAGGTATTCGCATTGGGAAATGTTGAAAGACATGGCATGATTTTCTGCCCACCTTTGAGCAGTACATAGCAGTTATTGTGCTTTGTTGTAACATGTGTACATGTTCCGGCAACTGTATACTGGTTACGCTTATGTTTTCCTTTGTCATGTTATGTTGTTTGTTTTTGCTTTGATTGATTGATTGTTTTACTACTGGTATCACTAGGATTCCGGTAACATGTTATGTTTGTTTTAGTTATGCTTTTGTACTGGCAAGGTTGTGCCCTAGGGATTCCAAGGGAAGGAATGGTCATGTATACCGGTGGTAGAGATAGGGCTTCGGTGAGGGATTGCCTTGGGCTTTCAGGACTCCAGTAGGATCACAAGATTCTGGTAGTGTGCACTTACCGGTAATGACAGTGGTTGCAGGTTTTCAGGAGCCTCTACCTTGGGTGGAGGAAATCATGTATTTAAGATAGGCTTCCTGACTAGCAGGAAAAGCCAGACTTCAGACAGAACCTAGATAAGAAATATACTTGGTTGAACGGCGATTCTCTTGCTTCCTTTCGCCCTTCGCTTCTTCTAAGACCTTCTTGTCTTTCCCTCTCTAGTATCCCTTAGGAATCGAACGATAGCTGGCCTACCGCCGATCCCTATTGTATTAGTTCACACAGGTTACCACCTGTTACATTTGTAGACTGTAGGGGAAATAATAACTCTATCAGCAGTGAAGAAGAGAGTAGTGGGTGAGCAGGGTCCAGTATTCCAGTTAAGATTATGTAAGAGGCTGTTGATAAAGCAGTTGAATAAAATGGGGGAGAGAGGTGATACCTGTAAAAGTCCATTTGTTCGGTATTGAAGTCTAGACTGATAGCTATTTACTACAATGGAGAAAGTCATATTGCAGTACATGAGCTGATAAATGAGCTGTATAACCAGTGAATTCATCTCCTGCTTTCGTAACTCCTGCTCCAGATAGCTCTGGGTAACTTTGTCAAATGCAGAGGCAAAATCCAGAAATACAATATGTAATCCTTAGCCTGTTTGAATCATGTGATCTAAAACAAGGACATTGGTGAGATTGGAGTACCCAGATCTGAAGCCAGCTTGTATATTAGAATAGGACATTTCTCCAGAGAGGCTGACAACTGGTAGAATAAGTGATTCAACAATTTTCTGAAACACATATAGCAGACCAATGGGTCTAGAGTTTTTTGAAGTGAAAGGCTTTGTATAATCCTTGCACATTGGATATATTAAGGATTTATTCCATTGATGGGGTGATTGGTCTGATTGTAAACATGTATAGTACAGATTACTCAGAACTTTAGGAAAGCTGGTGTTGAGCAAGTGGCATGGCATGATAACAGATATACCATCTATACCACAGAAACTACTTGATGACATTTTCAAAATTTGATCCTTGATGTAGTCTGAGGAGATAAGCTCTGCTAGGCCTGATGCTAGTAAGGTAGACTCATCTGGAGGTATACTACCAGTAATTGGTAGACTAGGTTGTCGTTCAGTAGTTGTGCTATTTGTGGCAGTTATACCACAAGCTTCAGTAGTCGCCAGTAATGTTGATGAATTGGGAGTATGTGGATCAGCTGTTGTCTAGTTGAATATATTATAATAGTAGTCTAGACATTCCTGCATTGGAGTATGAGTTGTTGATAAGCTGATAAGTGGTGTGGTAGCTGAGGAAACATGTTGTGCATGCTTTAATAATTGAATATTGGCAGGAATATTGAATTGAGATGCTAGTCATTTTGCAGTTTTGTCCTTTCTGCCTCTTGCAGCCTCCAACTGATAGGATCCTAAGACAGTTTCTATGACTGCTTGCAAAGAGGAGGATAAAATATAGTCTAGCATATCAAAATCAAAGCCTTTAGACAGAGAATGAGAACTGGATATCTTTTGTAAAGTAGACCATGCCTCACAATACTGCATAGCAATATCAGGCTGCCTTAAACATTGTATGTAAAATCGTAGTGGACCTTTGGAAGGATACTCTAGTTGACTCATATTAGATCTTGGAAGCAATTGATTAGGTTTGTGGTTATACTCAATATGTAGAACAAATTGATGATTGGTTGGAAAAGAAATCTTGCTTGTACTGAGTAAAGAAAGGTTAACCTGAGATTGATGTTGTATCTTGGAGAATGCATGGTCAGGAATCTTATCAACAATAGCATGGTTCAGATTGTCAGAGAGATGGATCATGTCATGATCGACAGCCCAGCATTGAAACAGGATAATGTGGGTAGACCTTTTTTGTTTGGTAGTAGCAGAGGGATCACAGTGAAATCAGGTATTAATATCTCTAAGAAGGATATCAACAGATCCAATTTGATGTAAATCTGTCATTATAGTATCTTCAGTAATCGAATAGGGAGGATAACTGTTACAATCCTCTCTTTCTCGGGTATACTTGCAGTAGGCAACCTTTCTTATCTTCCTTGATCGTTGATCTGTTTCCTTCCTTTCGCTTACCTTTTCAGTCTTCGTAGTACAAGTCCTTGACTTCTACGATTCCTTGATTCTCCTAACCATGACTTTTGAATGTTCGAACGGATTTCTGGTTTGGTAGAAAAGCTTTTTTATATTGAAAAGTATTTAGATGGTTGCGTGAGGAACTAACTACTCTCGCCTACAGGCCTCCTTATATAGTCGTTCCTCCCCCAACCCTAACCTTTGATGACTCATCCCTGTGAGTCATCCATATGCGTGACTCAAATGAGTCATTGTGTGAAATCCATCAGCTGACTCCTATGAGTCGTCCTCGCTAACTAATAAAACCAATCAAAAACCAACAAATTAATCATGTGCGCAAATTGCGTCACATGTATAAAACCTGTGACTCATAATCTGAGTCACGTGTGAAAACATAATATCATATGATCGCTATTGCGAGTCATAGAAAATCAAACAACCAATAAAAACCTATTAATGACTTGCTACCACAAGTCATGTGAAATACTCGTCCCTTCTGACTCATAAGTATGAGTCAGGTGAAATCTGCCTTGCCCGTCTGCCTTGCTTAGTCACAATCTGTGACAATAACACACTCCAGCAAATTGGAGTCCAGGAAGTGAAATAGTAATAGAATGAGAAGAACATTTATAAGCTTGAATGAGGCTGTGAAATTCAGGTTTGACAAGAAGGTAGATACCACCATGATGGCAGCCCTTAGGTTGTAAAGTAGATATTGAGGAGCAGGATGAGGTGGAGCAGTAAACAAGTAGATGTGAGAGTCAAGATTTGTGATGCTGATACCAATGTTCAGCAAGAAAGAGAAAGTCAAAGGATTGTGTGAGGAGGTGTATCATCTGGGCAAACTTCCTATCTGGAAGTGAGTTTGCATTCATATAGCTAATGTGATACATTATTTGCTACCAGAATCTGCATGAGTTGGCTTTAGAACCAACATTCTTTTGGTATTACCTGAGAGCAAAGTTGAACTAAAGGGTGATTTTTCAACATGATGTTTTGCCTGCTTAATGCTACTCCAGGAAAGGATATTATCTCTGCATACTGTCAGTGCATAATAGTTTCCTCTTGCATGATGTATATTTTGCTGCAACTGCTGTAACTTTGAACCCTACAGTATTTTCATTGCATTGATTTGTTTCTTGATCACCTTTATTTTGTGAATAGGCAGTATCCTGATCACAATTATGTGAGAATCTAATACCCTGTTTATGTAACTGATCCCTCAGTAGACTTTCTAACCCATGGTTTCTTGCCCACTCCATTATATGCTCTTAGGTTGTGCTTTGACTACTGGAGGCCACTGATGCTGCTAGTCTCTCAACAAAGTTTATCTTAAGGATCAACTCTTTAGACTCAGGCAGAACTTTCCCTTCCCAATTGAAGGAGTTAGGAGAAAGTGGATCAAAGGTGGTCGTAACATAATATTCTGAATATTTGCTAATCCTGTTCTTCATTCTATCTACATGGTTTGGATCAACCAGTATTTCCAAGATATAGCCATCAATCCAAGAGATGTTTCTGATATGCCGCAATTGTATACTAATAGGTGCAGCTCCTAATACCTTCTTGACCTGACTGATAGGTGAATAGGGCATGCCAGTTATGTAAACTGCAGTGGAGGTGACCTTTAGTTTCTATAATGGTGATTTATTTGGATGCTGACTTTTGTCCTTGGAGGTACCTAGAGACTTAGATATAGGAGATAGAGGAGTCGCAGAGCAGGATGAGGAAGCCATGCAAGGTCCATTACTAGTCAAAGCAGTACAATCACATGGCTTCTGGTCATTCTTGTCATAATAAGATATACCTTGGGTTGTATCAAATTGAATATCAAGAGGTAAGGTAGCCTGAGTCAGGTCTTGTTGAAGTAAGCTACTACAGGTTGAACTAGTACCATATCCTGTTATCTCTGCCTCTCCTAAAATTGTAGGAGTAACTTGTATAACCTCTTCACAGATCTAGATAATAGTAGAAACATAGTTAGCAACTGAGTGTACTTTTGCCAAGTATAATATAAATTATTCACCAAAGAGACTCTGTTACTTATACTGTTAATAAGAAACAGGAGAATCCATTTGACTAAACCTTATATAACTTTTCTTTGCTTGGAACCAGATTCTGAACTAGGTTTCCATTGGATACCACACCATCAAGCTTGTGGCTTAATTCTACAACCTTATATTTAAGTTGCTCATAACATTGAATTTTGTCTTGTAGATAGCTATGAAGCATATCAACTTCCTCACTGAGTTGTTCCAGTTCTTGCTTCTCTATATCTAGTTCTGTAATGTATACAACTCATTAGCTGATCTATCAATCTCCTCACATCCCTAACTGTTTGTAATATCTACCCCTTCTAAGATGTGCAGCAAACCTAGACCTCTGTAGATTTTCAAGTATTTGCCTACCTTGCATATCAGAATCCAAGATTCCAGTACTAATACTAGATGCTGGTAGTTGTGGTGATGATGTCAGGATTTCAATTGTAGTAGGTAGCTGATATATTTAAAGAAATTAAATGAGTAGAGATTAAGTTATTGTATGTTTGAGTTTAGAGATAAAATCATAACTGATAAACAATTTCAAATAAGAGGAATGTATACTTACTGGCTTTTCTCTGTTAATTAAATTAGGTGTGATTGGAGTAGCTGTGATTTTCTAGGATAATAATCTTGAAGATTCTAAGAATTCTCTTAGGGTGACTTGACCCATAGAGAAGCAATTTCAGATCAGTATTATGCAGACAATATGAGAACAACATTATGGATAAATAGATTCCAGATGTTAGGTGTATTAAGTATTAGATATAACAGAACAAGGAATACTAACTTAGGCCTAAACATTCATATGAGTAGTCCATTGAATGTATTTCTTCAATCTCTTTACACATCTCAATAAACTCGATAACAGCCATTGACTTACTACATCTAGGATTTAAATGACAAATAAATTGGTGGTATCTGTGACCCTCACCATCTGCCTTCTCAGTGGAATCCTTATTAAAGGTACCACAGTGAGCATCCTGGTGACTACAATTGGGACATGCCACAATTTCATTGAAATGCATATAAAGAACCTCTTCCTATTCCCTTTTGCCATCCTCAGGTTGTGTTAAAACCTTTACCAACTTACCTATTATAATAACCAGGTATTCAAAAGGAGCAAATAGTTTTGAGTTGAAATAGTGCAAGTACAGATGAACAGTAATGTGAAGACTACATGTAAACTCATTGTTAGTTTGTGCTAGTATATAAATTGTAAATATAATAATGTGTAACCTTTCAAAGGAAGCTGTATTTACTGAATGGTTGATATCTCACCCTAAACTTCACAATATTTCACTGAACCTATTTTTCCTACTAATACCAATACTTTGAAATCTCTCTTGCTAGTCAAAGGTTAAACCTAGGGTTTGACGTTCGTTGGTGAAACTAATCACAGAATCAGGTGACCTGGATTACCTAGAACTGGATATTGAGGGGGAATTGAATGTCCTGGACCTGACAAGTTAGTCTAAAAAGAGGTTAAGTTTTTAAGGCTGAGAAATGTACTATAAACTGAGGAATTAGTGATAAAGTACTTGTCAAATATATGAAAGGTCAAACCCAGGGTTTGACTTTTGATTTCTAAAATTGCCTATAATTGAAATAAGAGTTAATCATATATCATCAAGGTAATCTACAGTTGAAATTATTTTCAAACTAAAGATGACAACAAATATAAGTAATTGGTTAGAGATAAAAAGCTTACCAGAGATTACAGAGATCAGTAATAAGCTCTCAGGTTTGATGTAGTTACTTCAACTAATTTTTCAACCATACAAGGTCAGCTACCACAAGGAAGTAATACTTTAACCAAGTTAGTAAGTATTCTATTTGTACCTTGTTGTGATAGGACTCAGACTTATGTAGACAACTGCTACTGACTTATCCCAATGCAACAGCTAATTGTGACATCAGAAATCATATTTGATAACATTACATAGAGTTCAAAAAAAATAGAGTACATAAGGTAGAACTTACTCCCTCGTTCTTTAGGTCTCCTCCTCTCTCACAATTTTACCTCCTATCTTGATGATTGTCCCATTATCTGCAGTAGCATAATTCTTGATTAGTCATCTGTGGTAAGTTTAAGGTCAAACGTTGGGTTTGACTTCACATAAAAATATCTTACTCTTTGTTGAACTGACTGTATACCAAATAGAAAACAGAAGTCAGTGTTTTGATTTCAAGCAAGGTTTCAAGGTAACACTACTTGAATAAGATCAAACTTAGGTTTGATAAGGAATGGTACCAATATCTTGACTTGCTTAACACTTTTTATCCACTTGCAAAATTGATAACATCTAGGTCAGTAAGTCAATGCCTATATCGTGATGTTATTTCATGCATCTTGGTCACCTGGATCTGATTACTCACTTTCCTAATATCAGATCACTTTCAATATATTTTCACCAAAGATCCTTAACAATTACGGCAACTTAGTATTTGACCTTCATAACACAAGATTCTCTGTAGTGTCTTTGCAGATTAAGGTCAGTTTTTTTAATTCTGTTAACAAGACTTCAGGTTAAACCTTGGGTTTGACCTTTAATAAGGGAATGCTTACTAATTAGTTTCAGAAAAAAGAAAAAGTCAGAAAGCAGGAGTAAAGTTAAGGAAAAGAAGACAAAGTCCATTATCATGGGTTAGCAATACTACTTATACAATTTGTCTTAAAGTGATTCCTGGTATGAACTATTGTACCTTTATATCATACTGTGCAGGATTATACTGATGGGCTGATCATTGTTGAAGCAGTGTGGATAGCTAGTTCAAGAACCTGTCATATTCCAGTCATTGAATAGGCTTACATATTTTAACTATTCCATAATGAGGTACTACTCCAGAAGGCGATACCAAAATGATCAAAAGTTGGAAAAACTAACAATAAAACCTCTCAAGGAAATATTAGTATATGTTATATCATCTAGAAGAATACAGATATTGATCCTGTTAGCCACTCCTCATCCAGAATACACAATGCAACTCGTCTTGATGATGGAAGTATTTTGGCATCTAGATACTTCCAAGGCCTCAATCATTAACAGGCTAGTAAATCAATGGACCTACTGCAGCAAGAGTACCAGAGATTTCTCACTAGCCTGTTGGAAGAAGGCAGCCATAGTATGGTCAACCTAGGATCTCTACATACATCTCACCAACAGAATATGTATGAGGATATAGGTGGAAGTATGTCGGAGCCTAGGTTTCAGGTAGCTGAGTCTTAGGTGGGAGAAGATATAGCAAATTCAGACAGGCTACAAGTAGTTAGAGATGAACGAGACAAGTGATGGTATCAAGAACTCCAGGTTTACTAGGGAAAGTGAAACTGAAAGAGGACATTTGACTTATTCAAAGTCTATGATGGTTGCTCTATGCTCAATATTTCAACATGGCACAGGTTGGTTAATTAGTTGTGGACCACACTTTCTGAGGAGCATATAAGTGAGCTGCAGGGAGTCTTATACTGACTGCATACAAATCAGAGTATGATGCCAACTGTTAATAACAGTAGGCATTCTGGTATTGAGGAATCTCAACTACATATAGATCTGGTTCACAAATACCATAAAGTTATTCGATCAATAAGTATACAGGACATTAGCTGTCTAACTCAATGATTCTATTTAGCAAACCTTTTCAAATCCTATATAGCCTATGTCGAAGAATTCTGCAAACAAGGAATAGCAACACAAACAGCATGCCAGAAAGTAAACCACCTCCTCTATGATGTATTCAATAGTGAGCTCAGTACCATTGTTAGTCAACAAATGATAAACAATCATGTTAAAGAAGGACAGTACTGGTATGAGGTGTTACACACACAAGAGACTCAACATTTTGGGGATGGCCTCCGACTATTGCTGCCTGCTCATGAGTATACTGATATTGCATGGAAAACAGCAGACTCAGTCTAGACATTTCTTCAACCCCAGATTTGTAATATTTCACAAAGAATCATCTATCTGGCAATTGCTCTGCAACCTATTGCAAAAGCCCTTCAAACCAAAGGTACTGGCCATGTCCATGTTGTATTACTTGGATATGAGCTATGATTACCAACCATCTATATGAACTAATAAGGAGCCATTTTAATGCATGTCTGGCAAGTTACTATCCAGACCTTGATGTTAAGTATACTTTGAGGACAATTGGCCTCCATGGAAGAACTGATGATCCTGACAAGATTCTGGCATTGGCAAGGCCAGATAGCTATAGTAGAAACCTCAATGATGGCCTCTATGATAGTCATATACTAGAGCAAAGTGGAGATGATGTACCACAAATAGATCAACCAGATATTGAGAGCCCAGAAGGTGTAGTCCAAGCCAACAATAATGGAAACCTCTAGGATGACCACCATGAGAGTAATGACCTACAGGAAGGAGGAGATAATTTAATCCAGTCAGATCAAAGTGATGTTGAGAGTGTTGAAGGTGTGGCTGCTATTAGCTTCCCAAGATTCCTGACATCAGGTACTAGTACTAGAGAAGATATTATCTACAGTAACAATAATTTGAATGATGGAATTGTTGTAGGTTTATAGTCAGAGATGGCCCAGGATAGGGTAAGCATATCTATTTTCTTCCTTTCATTTACCTTGACAACCTAATACCATCTCAGAACCACATATCACTAATTTGTAAATATATTTTAGGAAGCAACTGATTCTGGTCTGATGTTACCACTATGAGCTTCCATTGACTGACCTGACTCATATCATTTTACTCACAGCAAGTCAAGTTCAGTACAACATGGAGAGTAATGGATATCATAGTCAAACAAGAGTAAGACTCATCAGATGCTGACCTGAATGATATGGATTGCACCTACCACTATTTTACAACTATTTCAACAGTTATCTTCAACTGACTATCAGGGTACAATCCCACTCATGTTACCTGAGTTTGCATCTGGAAGCATGCTCTACTTACCATTATTATTTATTGCTCCTCAGTCTACTAGTACACATCTTTCTATAGGATATTATAGTAATATGCAGGCAGAGGGTGATAATGCATATGAAAGAATTGTCAAACTAGAATCTTCACCCCAACCTGAACTTGATTCTGAAGATGAAAGGATTTTATGCTCATTCGATAAGATCCTTACCTCGCATACAATAAGTATGCCACGTGATATTATATAAAACTCTAATTACAGGTATGTTTTCATCTATGAATAATGTGTTTTTCATCTTAAGTAGTAGGTAAGGAAATAGTTTAAGAAAATAATAATCAATAAGTTTAATATTCAAAGGGATAATATGCTTGAGCAACCTTACAACATCTTACCAACTCCCACAGACCCAATATCCCAACCCAGTCTGCAAGCCAGGCATTATACCTTGCAAGCAAACTCATCTTCTTCACAGTCCCTAGATTTGCAATATGATAGTATTCAAGTGAGTTACTTACCATCAACAGTTACCAGTATGCAATACTACAAGGAGGCTGTCACAATAGAGTCTACTACATCACCAGAGAATATACCACAAATGCTACAGCTAGAAGTCATTCAAGACATATCTCCCTTACCTGATACTGGTAATGTTGAGGATGCTATTTCTCCAGAAGTATGGGAAGATCTGATAGCTGCCATTGAGGAGGATGATAGTTTCCCTAGTATTCCTTGATTTTCAAAAGCAATTTCTTTCATATGATATATTCCTTCAATTATTTAGTCAATCTAGGAGAGAATAATGTATTATTACCTATGAGATTCCAAATAGTCTCTAGGTATTATTGATTTTGTCAGATGTTTTTCCCTACAAAGAAATATAATCAATTCATTGTAGTAACTAGTTGTCTTTATTTTGAACTGATTTCTGTTATCTATTCTAGTATGATAGCTGATTCACACCTTTTATGTTATAAAATGGTTTGTATTCAGGCTTCTTGATTCAACTCCTACTACTTACCATCTGATATTTAATACAGTCGATTGTCCTATATGGTTCAACACCTACCACCCTCAATGACCTATGTTTCACCCTGATGACTTTCTTGTACTTCTAGTTGACACTATAATTATATAGATATGTTATTTAAAAGGCACAAATACTTTTGGCGAAACAATTGTACATACATGAAATTGGTAGACAAAGATAATTGTAAGTAAGATGCAGGCCTATATTAATTGTATTTAGATCGAATATGGCTGAAGAATAAATCTCAAGTGACTCATGATGTTACAATATAATTACTCAAATAATATAGATATCTTTTTAATACAACTGCAGATGTCACAAGGATCTACTTACAGTGAAGGTACTATACAACATATAATATGATATATATCTTCACCTTGATTATGATAAGTAATTATAAGTTCTGTAAAAGTTACAATCAACATAATGTATATAATACTATTAAGCAAGCAGCAGGTAGATAAACTCCATTGTCAAATACCAATTATGAACCTTAGTTTATCCCAAGGGTAAAATATTAAATCTAGTACTCAGAGTATGAAAAATGTTATTTCTACTACCATTAAAAGTCATGATATTTGTCAGTAACCTTAACTGTATTAGGAAATTCATTGGTTACTGTTTCCAATTTGGGTAACAACAAAAGGTCATGACTACCTATGGAATTACAAGTACTACAAATCATCACTATTGAGTACAGAGTACAGTAGGCAAGGTTAAACAATCTACCTTATTGAGGGAGCTCTCATGTACTATCATGCTACTGGGTAAAATATTTGAGATGTAAATTTAAGTACTAGTTATATTATAAGAAACAATTTGTTCACTTAGTTTGTGATTTCCCTTTTAGTTCAAGATATTTACTGCATTAATTTTGTGTATCCTAGTAGGACCAATATTATTATCTACCAAGGTCATGATAAGGTAATATAGATGAGATAGTTATATTGATATTGATAGGAGGCAGATAAATTATGTACTTAGATACTAAATACTCTAACAGATGAGTTCAGAAGGCTATAGTAGTGATGTGGGTTCAACCAAAAGATGACAAACTCTTGCTATTAAAGCCATATTATTAGCTTCAGTTTTGGTTCTACTCCTGTTTCTTTAATATAAGGCTTGCTGACAATATGGCGGCAACTGGGAGATTTTTGAAAACTGTTGCACAAGCCAGAGTGCAAATATTGTTGTATTTTGCATTTCTTTAGAACAAAACAAGGGCTAGTATGAGGCTGCACCAAGAAAATATTCTATTGATAGAGTTGAAGCTAATTGTTAAGTTTATGTCCTTTTTTTTTTTTTCTTGCATTAGTTCATTTTTTAGTTATAGTTTAGGAAAGATGGACTTGTAGTGTAACTTCACCTGAAAGCTTTGAGATTCTTCCAATTGAAGCCATACAGCAAATATTGTTGTTTTTTTTTCACCCTTTTTTTCTTTTTCACTAAGCTCAAGCTGGTAATGTAGCTTCAATAGAAAGATTTTTGATTCTTCCAGTTGAAGCCACACAGCTTACATAATTTTTAACTCTCTACTTTTTTTTCCTCTATGTTTTTCTTTTTTTCACTTTCTTTTTTCTTACCTAACCAAGCAGGGGCGGGTATTGTAGCTTTAACTGGAAGATTTTCGATTCTTCCAGTTGAAGCCACACTGCTCATATAATTTCTGAGTTTTCACTTTTTTTTATTGTACTTTTTTTTTTCCTTTTTTTTTCTCTTTTTTTTTTCTTTTCTTTTAGCCAAGAAGGGGCTTGCAGTATAACTTCAACTACAAAGTTCTAAAATCTTCCAGTTGAAGCTACATAGCTAACATTACTATTTTTTTCCTTTTCATTGTCTTTTCTTTTTGTCAATTTTTTTCTTTTTAACTAATGACATGCTGGCAGTATAGCTGAGGATGGAAGACTCTCAATTCTGCTAATTGAAACTATATAGCTCATGATATTTTTTTGCACCCTTTTGTTTCTCTGTCCCTGTTTTTTTTTCTCTTTTTAGAAAAAGGTTGCTGGCAGTTTGGCTTGAACCAGATGTTTTTCAATTGTGCTAGTTCAAGCTTGAGAAAAATTTACAACATATAGAATAAAGGTCATACTAGTGTAGGTTGAAGTACAAGATCTCAGATTCTTCCAATTCAGGTCACTAGCAATACTTGGGGCAGGAAAAGGACTGCTAACCAGTAATCCTTGAACTAGATGTTTTGAAATTGTTTCATTGATATTACTCCACAGTTTTTATTTCAAGAAATGGAGGACTTGCTAGTCTAGATTGAACTACCTCCATTTTGACTCTGCCAACTCTATGCAAGCTAAAGACTAATTTTGAGAAGAAATCAATTTGTGCATGCTACTGTAGGTTCTCATAAAAGATATTAAATTCTTTCACTACAATACCTAGAATCATATTAGTTCTCTGGTAAGCAGAGCTCAGGTGTACAATATAAGTAGTATGATTTTATATTCTTCAAACTTAAAATAGAGATTCATTTGCATTGTTAAAATACAATGTCAATTAAGTATATCCATAATTACAATTTCTCAATTTGTACTTACTACAATAGGATCTCCTTTTCTTGAACTCTTATCATAACTACTGTTTCTTTGTATTTAGAAACTCTCATCTTAGTTACCAATTATTGAATACTACCAGTACTGTGTAGCCTAATAAAGCTCAATAATCTATACACATAATCTTCATTGATAGACTACACCATTTAGGAATAGAGAGATGATGAGTGCATTCTAGTCTCTTCTAGTTATTTCCACAGATTATATCTATTCTTTGATTCTTTTCTTTCTTGCTGGAGGGAAAGTTGTATATATGGGGACTGGATCTCCTTCTGGGAGAATCCAATCATCTAACAATCTACTGAGTAAGGCTTCAAACAGGATGCTCATCTCCTTTTTATTACATCCCTATTACACCTCTCTACATCTTATACAAGATACCTCCCACAGTACCTGATTGTATATCAGTCTGAAAACCTTCAATACCTACATGTTTATATTCCCTAATTCCAATCTTCCCTTACTCTATCATATGTATAATCAGACTAACTTCATCTGAATAGCAATAGTCAGATACTCCTGACAACCTAATTCCTCTACCAGTGTCTCTTTATAATCATGTTTTATACATGTGTTCAAATGATTTTATTGTTTATTTGAAAGCTAACATCTATGACTATTGGAGTTGAAACCTAAATTTCATGGTATCATACACATCATTCCCTTTGGCTTGCAACCTATATACCTCGGCTAAGCAAGCTGCAATGATAACTGTATCTGATAGGAGTTCATTACAGTGAGGTTCTTCATTGAAAAACTGTAAACCAGTAGTAACAGCATGAACAAAGTGAAGTTAATACAAATAGGTTTGGTTACAAGTAAGTTCCTCTTGAGTAGCTTGCATGGTCAGATCTGTACCTTTCACAGAGACTGTCCAACCTGTAAGGACGGTAAGTCTTTTCACCATCCAGAAGAATATTAGTTGATAAAATCTTGGGTCATATGGGGAGCTCTCAATTACCACCAGTAATTTCATCTGCTCAGCTACAAGCTCTGGATGTTCAGGCTCCCAATGATTGAGTGTAGCCTGACATTCTTTAACAGCCAAGTATAAGGAGTAAATTCTCTTAGAAGTAGCAATTGGCATCACAATATTGGTATATGGAATACCACAATGCTTACCACCTACTGCAAGGGTTACAGCTACTTGAATATCACTTTTGCTCACATTACTGAGGATAGTTTGTGTTTGTCTAGAGAGGCCCAACCTGGTAATGCACACTGATTCCACACAGTACAAAGTATTCCTACTGGTTCATCATCAATTAACCCAGGTTCTAGAAAGAATGTAAAGGAAGAGAGTCGAACAGTCATAACCCTGTCAGTCTAAGTATCAGGGTCTGGTGTAAGTATCAAGACTATATTATCACTTGTTCTTATCAGCCAAGCAACCAAATTGACATGAATTATAGTACCTTTTGGGTTCTGATAGCTTGGAAATGTAGGTAACTGGAAGAGTAAATGGCTAGCAGCAATCATCGTAGATTGTAGAGATAGAGTCACTCTATTCTCCTGTTCCCCAACAGCAATAACAAGTAACTTATTGTAGTAATGGAAGAGAAAGTTTTTAAAGTAACTAGTTACCACCCAACGTGGTAAAGGCTCTGCAATTAGATATACCAGGAGATCTTTGATATGATACTGGAATTTTGGGAGACTGGAAAATAGTAACTCAATTGCCACACTGACCAGACTTTGTAAGGCAGTCATTCAAGCTAAGTTGTTTTGTAATCTTGCTGTAAGAACTGGAATGTGATTGGTAGTTATACCATTTGCTCAGGCAAGAACAGTTAGCCCAGGACCACTAACAGCAAGCATGGGTAGGGCCAATACACCTGCAGCACTAGTGAAAGCCCAGAAGACTTTATCATATCTTAGTTGGTCAGTTAATACTGTTAATTCAATGTCAGTATTATCTATCTCTTGCAATAAGTCTCACAACTGTCTGATCTTTTCTCCCACTATTTGCTTTGAACCTTTCTCTAGGTACTGGAGTCTCATAGTTGTACAACTCTATATTCTAGAGTAAGATGTAGTGTTGTGTAGGCCAAAAGAGATTTCATCTTGCTAACCCTTGCTGATATTGGGTTATTGGTTAAGAATTGATGAGCTTGACAAGAGACAGATAACATTGTAGATAGTCAACAAGCAGCAGTAATTTCTTGAATATCGCTTTCAAGTATCATGGAATGTGCAAGTGCCAGATCATCTAAAGTGGCTTCCATTGAAGATCCCCTAACTATGGTAGAAGATAATACAGTAAGTAACTGAACGATGTGAAAGATATTTTCTGGATTGTTAAAATCACAGTACAATGTATCGACTGTAATTCCACTTTGAATAGTGATATGTTGTTAGCCAAAGGTTAGAGTCTCTAGGATGTAAAGTCCATGATCCTCAATGGCATGGTAACTACCACTTTCAAGATTTTGCTCCAATTGAGAGAAAAAACTATTGTCATCCTCAGATTCAGCAATAGTAAGTTCTGTTTCCATATTTGCCACTTGAGGAACTGGCATCATCTAGTGTAATCTCAAATTAGTATACTACTGATTATCATAATGTGCTATATCACTTACTGTAATGGTAGCTAAACCACTGCTCAAACTCTCTAGAAGGTGGTTAGCAACTCTAGTAATATAATTTATCGAATTGACTAATCTTACCAGCAATCACAACTTCTTCTTGTACAACTGGTGGTTGAACTGCAACTACAGCTTGGGGCTCTATCATATGCTCTGGGGTGATATTTCGAATAGTTCTTTGGTCATCATTTTCTGCAAAAATACTATTAGTATTTATATATATAAATGTAGTGAAAATTGACAAGCTTACTATTAGTAACTTCATCACCTTGGGAAATATCAAATGCTCTGATAGACTGAACTCTGAGTTCAGACTCCTGATCTCTGATCGTGTTGTTATCTACTATCTGGTTATTATTACCTTCGACCAGATAGTTAGTATCTCTATACCTGAGTCTGTAGACAGATGTGTGCTTACTGGCAATCCTGACCTGTTGTAGAGGTACCTCTCTGTCTGCTACACTTAGAACTAAGCGCTTAGTTATATCTTCACTGACATTGCCACTAGCAGACAAGTCTAGATTGTCTTCAAACAAAGTCTTAGTATCTACCCATCTAGCAATTTAAAAAAAGCAATAAACATACTTGCAACATCATCTTCCAATTGGGCAACCTCTCTTTTCACTCTAGTGGAAACTATACCATGGGTTTTCAGTTCACTACTACTATTAGTGATGCTGCATTCTTGATTATTCTTACATTTAATACTGTTAGTATAAGCAGTCTTATATTTGGTATAAAGGATTATTCATACCTGCAACCCTTGTTTCTCCCTGCTCAACCTGACTGTCAAGCATATTGGAACCCACATTCTGCATTTCCTGAATATATATAGTATCACTGAAGCGTGATTGGTCTTAGTTTTCTTTAGAAAGAAAATACACATAACAATATTAGTAATAATTCCAAATATCAGAAGTGAGAGAGAGAATGTTTACTACCATTATTTTCAACCTCCAGTCTAACTAGTAGTTTCCTTTCACTAGATTCTATTTCTAGAGGACTGGAATGCTCTGTACTATATAGAATAGGTAAAGTCAGATTTGCTGGTACTAAAATTGGGATTAATAGGGATATTTTATCTATTCAGGACATGAGAAATTGTATGCCTTACCAGTCTGACTTCTCATGTGTAAGCATGTAGGCCAAGTATACCACTCCACATCATCAACATCTGGGAATTTAAAAGTTGAAGATACAGTATCATTTCTGTCAACCTCTGCATCTACAGTTCCACCTGGAGATCTTGAAGATGTTTTAGAAGTCAAGTAACTTCCTTGAACTGTCAAAATAAGAATTGGATATCAGTCATTAAAATTCAAAAGATTGTTTGAAAACAAATTAATAAACTCAATAGGGAGTGAAAGGAGAAGCTGCTTACTTAACTGTGACTCTCTAAGAAAAATCTGCTGCTTGATAAAACCTAGGGTTAGTGTTAGGGTTAGGTACCGAGTGAGTGAAGTGAGTAAGTTGTAAGGGTCTACTGTGTAGAAAAAGAAGAGGGGGAAGAGAAAAATTATTTGGTGAAAGAAAAAAGGTGAAGGGCACAGAGACAAGTGTCAGACAATGAGGGAACGACAGTGATACTTGTTTCATCTTTGTTCTAAAAGACGCATCAGCATGCTGGCCGACTGAGCATTTTTATAGAGGTTGCCTTCAGATATTCGGAAAACTTGTTTTTGTACACTCAGAAGGATAAGGCAAGGATTTTCTTTTGTGGTGTACCAGAATAGCATAGGAATAGTGGAATAATCACCTCACACCATTTCCACAATGGTGGGGTGACTGCATATTATGATGCATATTCGTTGTATAATTTATGTGTTAGCAACTTCACTATCCTATATGAAGTGGTCAATTGGTGAATAAATTCCTGTACATGCCAGAACCAGAAGGATGCCCCAATCGAGTAACCTAAGTTCACCAATCATGACATTGCATACATATTTGTATGCACACAGCCCCTAGGTATGTTTCCAAATTCAGCAAACTAATATGAATGAAGAAAACTTACCTATTTGGGAAATATTTTACAATTTCCTTTTTGGTAAGGGCAATGGACTTCCTATTATGGAAGTCATCTGTGCCAAGCCTTAAGTCCCAGTCCAAGCCACTCACGTGATGCCACATCACGTGCCTGCTCTACATGCCACATGCCACGAATGTCACAACACTACCATTACATGATGCACCACAATGCCCCATTATAGGCTGTTTTTCACTGTTATGCTATGGAGTTAGGCCTAACAATCAGTTCCCCACTGGGAACCAATCTCAGAATCTCAGAAATCTGTTCTCCCACTGTGAACAGATTTCACATTTTCACCAAGAATGTGAGTGAGAAACTATGATACTAGTATTTTCAACTGTATTTGGTAATAGTTAGCCCAATTATGCAGTATATAATGATGAAGCTTGGTCTACCATTTCACCTTTTGGGGTCTTGGCAGTATTCTGTTATTAAAAATTACTTTAATAGTACTGTTCTACATATAATCAACCTTTTTTGGCAAGATACTAGTCTGATTATTTCCACTATTCCATTTTATAGCATTTTTTCACTTTTCACTCACTTTTCACTAATATGTTAGAGTTAGGGTTAGAGTTAGACCTACATTCTCATCCTAGTTAGAAAATTTCTTCTCCTCAAAATGGCTATCCTTTTTTCCATAGACATGGTATCCTTATAGACTCATAGAATGACTCAACTCTTGTAATCTCTCTATAAATAATTACCATGCTATATTCTATTTAATTTATTTAATTGCTAGAATCTTTATCTTACTGTTCTTTTTCTCATCATTTCTTTCTGTATTTCTATATCACATTTTTTAAATTACTATTCTGATGCCCAATATCCTTTCAACCCTCAAGTTTTTCCTTGCTCCTCTGATTTATCCTATAGTTCTCTGTCCCTTGTATTGAGCTACCCTCAAGATTCTACTACTTTTCTTACTATCTCCTTTTTAAACTAATAAGCTAGCTTTCTTTGCTATGTAATTATCTGGATCTTGCCACCTGTGAGCCCTCTGTATTCTCCTTTGCCCTACCATAGCTATCAATCTCAATTACAAATATTCTTTTCTTTCTCTATTCCATACTTATTTTGTTTTTGATTCTATATTTAACCTTCCTGATTCTTTTCTGCACAATTTATCATATATAATATTTTTATCCCTAGAGTTATCACCTGCCTTACTTTATATTTTTGCTCTTCCTAAGTTTCCAATTTTTTATTACATACTTGATTTTTATATTATTAAATATTTGATATAATAAAAGAATTAATCTTTTTGCAAGCAAGTTCTTATAATGTAATATTAGCTTCAATAAACACCCCTTATTCCTAAGATCATAGTCTCCTATTCCTAAAATACAACTTTTATTCTCATTGATCTACTTGCCATTACAATTACATACCTTGTCTATTACCAGTTAGTTCCTGACTGATCTGCATTGACTTGTCACATGTATAGTACAATATGAATCTCATTAATTTTACAAATAAAATCAAGACTGCATAGGACAAACATAATTCAACTCTCATAGTCCAAGAAGAACAAACTAATAAAATTTCACATCATGTAGATGCTTCATCTTGAACTCTTCTGTAGCAAGATAAGGGGAGTAGATTATTACAAAGTCCTATAAGGGCAGACTAGAGATTAAAGGAGCAGTCTGGTCTTACTGGCATTCACTTTCTATCTAGGTTAGCTAGTAAACCTGGTATTTACCATATACATACCTCATAGTACGAAATGAGTAGCAGCAATGGTTATAGGCTACTAGTACAACTGTAATGGAATCCTGTTTGTATTTCTACCACCCAACTGGCTTGACAATAGCTAAGTGTCTACCTAGGTTGATACCTAATAACATTGCCTTATGTGTCTTCTTTCCTAGTTGGTTAGGCTTTCCTTATGGGTATTATTTCCTTGGTTCACATATGATTTTCTGCTTGTTACTTCCCTATTGAGTATTTTAGTTTTCCCCCCATACCCTACTAGTTTAGGACAGTAGTAGCGATTGCTTGTTTAGTAACTTAGTTGGATTCCATTACTTGTTTTGTTCGTTATATCATGTCATCTTAGAGCTACTATTTTGCTCTCGCTTTAAACAGGATATCTTATTATAGTTATATGTTTTACATTATAGTTTTATATTTAAAGAGAGTATGATCCCTTAAGGATTCACTCTCTCAAGCCTCACAAGATACTCATCTTTAATACTACAAGTTGAATGGTCACTCTACTAGTCCCAATAACCTTCACTATTCCTTATTGAAGATATCTCCTTTAATGCTTCTTCTACTATCCTATTAGGATTTACAGAGTTTCTCAAGACTCTGGTGATCCTTGGGAGGAGGTTACAATAATTATGCAAGGTTATAAAATATGTTATTGAGAACTGCAATCTAAAACTAGTGCCATATCTGTTACAAATATTAATGAGGTCATTGCTCTAAAGTGTATGATACAGGTAGACAAGATCAAATCTGTAATAACTGGAGCAATTGCAAGGTGCAATATAATGTGCAAAAGATAAAGAACTAGTTTGAAATATTAAAATAACTTAGTTTGAAATACATACCAGAATATGTAGGTGAAAATCAAGAAAAAAACACAGTGGAAGGTAAGACTTTCAATCTACTGAGAGTATAGGCTAATGAATTCAAGGATAAATTGACATTAAAGTAGAAAATGTTAGAGCAGATTTCCATTATAAATTGAAGTTAAATATCAAGTTAGAAGGAGTCTATACCATAGGTCTAAGAATGAAAAAACAGAAGAGAAGAGGAATTAAATATAAAAACATTAAAAATGTGTTGTAAAGTATAGTAATCATATAGTAGGCTGAATTAGATTAATAAGGGTAAATCCTGCATAGGATTTGCTGGGTAAAATGAGAGATAACTAGAGAAAAAGGAATAATGCATTTTTCAGTAGAGATATGAAAAAGAGTGAAAATATTGAGAATCATTTATATGATCCTTGAGCATGATTAATTAAGAATAGAGTTTATAGCAGTCAACTTGGTTTTCAGATTACAAATCTGTATGTGCATATAATAGGTAAGCTATATATTAAGTGTAAATAAAAGGTTCATGAGTGGCAGAAAGCTACAAGATTAGGATTAAAGTATTATTAACTACAGCCAGGATCAAAACTAGAGCAATTATAAATATATAGGCTCTCTATAAAACAATATTAAAGAGGGAGAACAATACCCACAATCAAATAAGTATAGATACTAGGTAAAGGACATCATGCTAGTAAAAATAAGGAGGCAAAGACCAATGCACAGAACCAAGTGGAACAGAGAGCTATTTACCAAGATAACAACTTAGCATGTACTGGAATATATATTACTACTGTATTGATAACAGATGGAATGAGATTAATATTTTTTGATATAATAAGAGTCTACAAGATTAATAGTTCCACTTTGGCAATCATAGCAATGTCAAGTATAAATAGTAACTTGAAATTCAGATTTTTAACAAGAACAGAATATAAATTAGACCAAGGAATAAGGAGAAAATAACAAGTCATAAAATGAAATCAAAAATTAAGAGGTAGTAAGCAAAAGACTATGATACAAGTAAATCTAGTAGTGGTATCAAAGGAGTGAATATAAATTATAAATATCAATGAAACTACTGGATCTAATATGAAATGATATTGTAAGAATGATTAGCAAGCAAACACAGATATCAAATACTCAAAATGGAATAGAGTTCATTAAGACAGTATTATAAGAAGAAGAAATTGAGAGAGATATATGGAGAAAATAACTTACAGACAAAAGAAATACAATCATAGTGTGAGAGAGTTCTTTGAAAGAGTTGTATTCAAGCCACTATTGCTAACTAGAGAGTATATTGAAAATATGAGATATGAAGAGGCTTTTGTCTCTTTTTAATATATGCTGGTTTAATAGAAAATATATTGCATTACTCAAGTCACCAGATTGCTCTGTCACTTCATATTATGGACTCAGAATCGCTCATCCTCAGATACTTTAGCCAATAAAATCTACCAAATGATCACCGTTGCGTCAATAGGGAAATTGGAAAGGACACCTTAAAACAAGACCATTACTCTAATTACATGTATAATATATGCTTGAGGATCTGGGTAAGCTCACAAGGTAAATTTCAGATACTATCCATCAAAGTTATTATTTCCACTCTGAATGATACATCTATTAAGTTTCTCATGAAAGCTTTGACAACACCGATCAATCATTTCCTGAGGAAATATTCTCTAAACCTCAACTAAGGTAGTCTTTGCCTACTCTACTATTGCCTGACTGGGACCAGTAAACTGATAGGTAGCTATCTCATTTATGCAATCACTCTAGAGCCCTTCAATCTGGTTAAGATCTGGTGATCTTGGAGGTCATTGAAAAGTAATGATTCCTTTGGTATGGTGTAGTTCATGATCAACCCTCAGCACAGTTTGATGGATGGGTACATTATCCTTGACAAGATAGGTGACAGGCATACCAGTTTGTGCCTGAAGCTGGTCAATGCAGGGATATAGGAGAGGGTTAAGGATTTGGTCACAATAGGAAACCCAATTAACACTACCCTTACTACGGTATTGAAGCTGCTCCTCCTTGAACTCATGCTGTAGAGCACACCAGCATCACTTTCTCCACCCCTCTCTTCCTTTTCGAATATTTTGCGCTTCAATATTTCTATTGATTGTGATCAAGGCCTCATACTGCTATGTTCCAGGTATCAATGCCTCTGCCTAATTTAGAGTCTGACGCTGCCACTGGGTGTCATTTTCTTGGTTGAGAATCTTGCAATGTCTTTGCTGGTTTTCAACCATATCCTTTTCTCATACATGGCAAGGACCCTTATAGCCTAGGCAAATAGCACCTCAGAACATAACTCATATTGTCCAATCATCTTGCTTATCATAGAGTACCCATTAGTTTAGATCAATCCCATACTTTCTGGTTACATTTTTCCAATGTCTTGTGGAGTTCAACTCCACCTACATCTTATCTGTAAAGACAATATATTCCATTGCCACCTTTAATGCCATATGGGCAAAAGCCAGGTGTCCCTCAATGTGATTTCTTGTCAAAAAGGGCTTCTGGGTAGCCTTCCATCGAAACAAGCCATGATGATTGGGAAATACCTTCTCAAGAGTTGACCGAGCAGCATAGATATTCAACTCATTTGCAATATCTGTAAAAGGCATCTGCCAATACTCTTCATCCTTCTGTGACAGCTCTCCCAATATGACACTTTCTGCAGAGCCTTCCAGAAATCTTGCCAGTCTTCCTCCACCATGAATATCCTCAAGGCAAGACAAAACATCTTCAAAGTCATGCTCATCTACATCTCACTCCTATGAAGATTAGTTACTACTAAAGAGTTATCATTCAGAGGAGCATGTTTATACTTTTGCCTGATTAACCATTCTCTTTGCAGTCCAAGCATTAATATAGACCTGTATTGCTATCTCATCAAAACTAAGTCAAGTATGCCAATTTAATGCTAAAACCACAGCTCTCTTTAGAAGTGGGATATGAGTGATAGACTCAGGACCTAGTGGCATTGCAAACTCTCTTGCAGAGATCACTGCTCATTGTCTTACCTGAGTTTTCAGTCAAGGTAGTCTTGACTCTTGAGATAGTGAGCTTTCTGAGCTAATATGCAACCATTGCTTCCCAACAAATTTTATTGGCTAAAATATCCAAGGCTGAACAATTCCATAATAGCAAGTGATAGAGCAATCTGGCAACTTGAGTATATTTAATATTATTATTCTGAATGTGATAATTATAGTATAGAGTCAGTAATAATAGTTAGTTCAAAGTAGATAGGGAAAGAGTATATATTCTATATGTTAATAATGAAATATTATTCCTGGGTAAGATATTCAGTCTTAATAGAGTAAGCTGCTTCTCTAATCTAAGATCTTTATTAACAGTGTCCTGATACAGTAAAAGTAAGATTAGAATTTATATTTGGTCACTTGTTGGCAAGTAAGATAATTCCTGTCAACTATGAAAGTTCTTTGATGAAGTATTTACTATTTGATTGGTCTTATCTCTATATTGGACATAATGAAGATCCTTATATAGAGTTGGCAGTAGGAAATTCTGATAAAGAGCAAGTAGATCTTATAACACTTAGGTAGATTTAGAAATTATGTGAGAAGAGTTCCATGAAGCTAGAGTAATATACATAAATGATATTTTGAATACAAGGTTAGTGACTCAGGTGTGCTCAGTATTGGAATACTAGCAGATGCCCCCCCCCAAACCTGGAAGGGGGTCTCTAGGTGAAAGTATAACATGGCCAGTTTTCATAAATCACCTATATATTTATAAACAATTGTAGGATAGATATGAAGGGATGCAAACTTCATTATTGGAATACAGAACTAAGAATAATAAATCAAAATAAGTATTAGATAAAATAGAGATAGAATAGGATAGAGGATAATAAAAAAAGTAATAAAAGTAAAAAAAAAACAAGATGAAAGAAGAAAAAAGAATTAAAGAACAGAAAAGGGGAGATATAAGAGAGGGGAAAAGAAATAAATGAGAAGAACTTGAAGGGAAGGAATGATAAAAAGAGAAATAGTTGGAAATAAAGGAAAATAAAAAATAAAAAATAAAGAAAAAAGGAGGAAGGAGGAAAGTGTGAAAGAGTGGCAGAAAGTGAGAGAAGGGGGAGGAGGAGGAAACAGAGTAGAGGGAAAGTGGGAAATAGGAAGTGAAGTATATAAGACACAGTAGAAAAGTGCAGCAGTGAGGAAAACAACAATCTCAAAGAAGGACCTCAGGAAAGACAATGTTTGGTGTGATTGATGGCTGATCACTTGAAGTTAACACAGTGAGTCCATTTACAGAGGTGACTCTGGAAAGAGCAACATAGAGTTGACCATGAGTGAAGGCACCACTTCGAAGATCTACACCAACTTTCTGAAGAGACTGTCCTTATGACTTATTAATAGTTATAGCAAAGTATAACTGAACTAGAAACTGGTTACAAATGAGAATGAAGGGAAGATCATCTTCATTTGTTGTCAACTATATATGGGGTAGTAATTGTACTTCACCATTCTATTGACCACCAAGAATAGCAACTTTGAGGCAATTGTGACAAACTGCAAGAACACGCATTCTTGTCCCATTACATAACCCTTCCTTTGGACTCAGATTATGCAATAAAATAATTGGATGTCTTATTTTTAGTCTGAGTTGAGATGGTGGAAGTGTGGCAAGATCAATACTCTGCACATATTCAGCAGGAAATGGGTCTACTTCAACTGCCTACTCAGTAAGATCAATAGAGTTCATTGCATGAAAGGTGTACAATTGTCTAGGTATATCATCGATAATCTTTTCATTGAAATCTCCAACAGTATCATTCCGATAGGCTAAGATTGAACAGCACATAAAGATATCAGGATTGGTAGCAGAGGAAGCAAGAAGATATGGTAGATATATTATGTTGCGTAATTCTTCCATTTTCTCAACATGTTGGATGTATTGTGGCAGGTTTAGTTGTCCATAAAACTCTGGAGAGTGAGTAATTGATGCAAGAAATATGTCAAAATTCTGGTTTAGTTGTCCTTGAATAACTCGCATATTCTCAGTAAGTTGAACAATCTGTAAGCAATTCCATATTGAGGCCTTTTGAATACAGACTTGGAGTGTGACTTGCTTGGAACCTCTTCTAACCACAGGCAGAATTTGTGAAAAGTCATCACCCAGGATCATTGGAATTCCACCAAATATTCTGCCATCAACCACATTATAAATATCATTCAAGGTCCTGTTAACAGCTTCAAAACATACCTTATACTGCATCGGTACCTCATTCCAAATAATTAAAGTAGTCTGATGAATGAGTTCAGCAAGTTCTGAGTTTTTGCTGATATTACAAACAGTATTTATATCATTGCTCAAAAGAATTTTGAATGTTGAATGTGCTGTTCTCCCACCAGGTAATAATTGAGTGGCAATGCCAGTTGAGGCTATGCAAAGGATGATTCATTTCTGAGACTGAAGATGACTGCAAATGCAATTGTATAAAAATGTCTTCCCTGTTCTAGCAGGTCCATGAAGAAAGAACGCTGGTAAATTTCCTTGATACTGTTGATTAAAGAAAGCTCTCATTATACTATTGTAACATTCCTTCAGACCATCATTCAATCTTTCCAACATTTCATGATACCTAAGCTCCTCACTCTCAATATCATAATCTTGTTCCTCTGAAATGAGATAGTTTCCTCTAATTTCATTGTCAAAACTCCATTGCAATTGTGGAATAGGGAGCTGAAAATGGGAAAGATTCTTGTTATATTCTTGAAGAATAATCTGAATGAGATATGGTCCATAGTCTCGATGAATGTCTTGCATTCCATCTGGTATATCAGGAGGAACCGGAATAAATCCTTGGGCTAATTTGCATGGGTGATCACATTCCAGAATGAGTATTTGTATTGCTCCCAAATCATAAGGGGATTTACAATTATTGTTTGATGCAATGCGGTACAAAATAGCTGCCTCAATGCCTAGACAGTTTCAAATTGGCTTGTCTCTGCAAATGTGGAAATCCATTCTCCATCATCCTCCAGTAAACCTAGAGCCAAACATGCTCCCTTAAAGGTATCATGTAAAGTACCTGCTACTGTCCATAGATCTTCAAAGCTCTGAGGTCCTCTCATTACAGTCAAGAGAAGATGTAAGTAGTACTTCTTTCCCTTGAAAGGACTGCAAGAGAACATTCTACTAATAGTTGAGCTGGCATTTAAGACTCGTAGTTGCCAATGCTTTTTTGGAATGTATCAATAATATGAAGGAAACTGATGGTAGAGATATTAATGAGTCTCAGGGTGCTGAGTATTAAGGTCAAAAAATGAAGTTAATATTGTTTGTGAAGTCGCAATTCAATCTTGGAGTTCAGCTGCATCAATTCCTTCTGGAAAGTATACTGCCTGCTCTCCAGGTAAATGCACAGCAAGGTGCATGACAACTGGTAATTCCTCATGCACCTAGAATTCAAAAAGTCTCCAGACTGCTTCAGTAGGACTGACATATCTTCCACTCAGGTATTGTTTCACCTCATCCCTTTCAGACTATATTCTAATAGTTGCCTGGTTACTACCTTTATAAATATATTGATGGACATATTTCACTACCTGCACAGAACCACAAACTTCAACATTGATATGTACTCTGTATTTCCAGGTTAAGTAAGGATTGTAAGGAATGACATATTAATTATCCACTGTGAGAAGAAGGCCACAAGTAGTTCCTTGCCCAATAATATCAAACTTTCTCCCTAAGTCTTGCCTCCAATAGAGATGATATCCATTTTCTTCGACCACACTTTCATCCTGGAATGCCCTTGGATACTTCTTGGTATATTTCTTTGCAGTATGATTTTGACCCTCTTTCATACATATTGCACTGGTATTTTTCCCAGCACACATTGTATGAACTATGGAGGTACAAACAATTTGGAACAACTCTTTTCCTTGGTCTGTACTGTCATCTGGAAGCTCCGCAGAAATGATTCTATCAATATTATCTGCATTTAGGAATGTTGCATCAGTCTCCAAAAATACCAAAAGATGCTTATGTGGTAACCCTCTCTTTTGGTATTCGATTGTCCAAACATCACCTCTGCATTTCCCAAAAATGTTCCCTTTCTTGATTTCCTCCAACAATGCACATTGTTTCATATAGAATACATGAGCCACCAGATCAGGCCTATCCACTCCACTCTGACCTAGTAGTAACTCAAGTGTAATCTCTTCCCATGTTGGATTTGCAGTAAAGGTGATAAATAGTCAAGGTCTTCCAAGATGTCTCACTATTGCCATACTGTCTTGGAATATGTGTCGCATGAATCAGTCACCACTCAAGTAGCTTCATGGTAACACCACTATATAGCTCACTTCAATGCTACCTGTCAAAGGATACTTAGAAAAATGAGTGATATTTTATGATCACATACAAACTATTGCTGGTGATACCCCCATAATCTGGCTCACTTTGGGAACTTTGGTGATGCTATTTTCTATATATATATTATTATAGCATTCATCTATACACTTCCAGCATTTACCCTGTCCTGCAAAATATTTTTACAAATAATTATTATGGCATTGGAAGCAGAACTGAGTGAGATTTCATGATCCTACCATACCTATTTATTGTGGTACCCCTTGCAATGTCAATCAGTTATGCACCGTTTGAGGCAAAACCTTTTGAATCTTCTATTTTAGTATTTCCCTGCATTCCCTTCATTTCTTGGCATATTTTATGCAGTATTTATTGCTCTACAGCTCTACTATCTTGGTATTTTCAGCAGTACCACCTATGACCTCTACCAATTCTGCCCCAATCCTCGTGTAACGTATACTGCATTTTGATAATGTACCTTGGGACATTGTCTCAAAATTATACCCCATTTCATCAAGTATTCACTGTGCTATACCAATTTTAGTCCCATAGTTAAAGTGGTATTTAAAGTGGTACTCCTCACAATCTTCCTCAAATTTCCACATTTCATCATGAAATTTTCTGAGGCATTCATTTTAGTATTCCTTTACATTCTCCCAAAACTTCATCAGTTTTTATTTAGTGCATCTATCACAGTACTGCTAATCCTATTTCAACAACATTGTTTCCCTACTATTTTCCCTCACTCATGCCATATTAATCTCCTAAGTCAAAAAAAGGGATCTACCTACTTTTTAATCTATTCTTTTCTATTATACTCATAATTTTCTCCCCTACAACTATGATACTATATAGCTCATATCAATGTTACCTGTGAAAGGATACTTAGAAAAATGACTGATATTTTATGATCACATAAAAACTGTTGCTGGTGATACTCCAGTAATCTGGCTCAATTTAGGAACTTTAGTGATTCTATTTTCTATATATATACAGCCACTAGTCAGAAGTGTTCGTGAAACTTGTTTTTTGGCTTACTAAGCTACCTTGCCAAAAATGCCAGATTGTGACCATGAATGTGAATGGTATCACTGTTACGGTCATAACATACCCAAATAATTTATACTCCGGCTGTGACTACCTGCCCCATTATCTTTTAATTATGGTTTACCAATCTGGATATACAAAGCACTCAGTATCAAAAAAAAAAAGAACTCCTAAAACCTCACGAAGAGAGAGGTCGAATGTTGAAAAAGGCATGATTATTGCCTTTTTCTACTGCCTCTGGAATATTGCCCTTGTTGCTCAACTCATTCGCCAGCCTTGGACAACAGTTAAAAGCTTCCTTGTCCAGGCATGTGAGTGCCAGTCAGTGGAAAACATCCCTCACCCAGGTTGCACCCCTGTTCTTAGCCGTCAGCAATGTCACACAATCATCCGAGCAGCCAAATCCAACCGGAAAATGACCAGATCTGATTTCAGAGATAGATATGCACCTGGTGTATCACTTTCTACTGGTAAAGCCCCCTACACTGGTACTACTCTGAGTGATAGGACATGATTGACTAATAAATAAACTGTATATAAAATAGTAGATAGAGTACTCAGAGAGGCCAATGTCAAGAAATGGCTAGCCAAATCAAGACCCAAGCTCAAGCCTGAGCATGTGGCAAAGAGATTGAAATGGGCTACAGTTCATAAGGATTGAACAGTGGAGGATTTTGAAGCAGTTATTTGGAGTGATGAGTGCAGTGTGGAGAAATCCAAGGATCCAAGGCAGCAATGGGTTTTTAGAGAACCTGGAGAGAAGTGGCTAGCTGATTGTATCCATCCAAAGGAGAAGGATAAGGGAATTTCTCTCATGGTTTGGGGCTGCTTTTGGGGTAAGAGAAAAGCCCTTTGGTTCCTATTACCCAAAATGTCAACAAGACCAGGTATGTTAGGCTCTTGAGAAGATATCTTTTTCCTGTTATTCATCAAATGATCTTCTTTGGTATGCGAGATATCCTCTTTCAGCAGGATAATTCTCCTGTTCACAAAGCTTATAGTGTTATGCATCAGCAAAAATATTATCTTGCACCTGGTGTGTCCTGTGCGTCTGACGCACAAGGTGCCCGTAATGATAACTGTTAACTAGGACATACAGTTGAGCCAACATCGTATCCTGACATTGAGTCGTGCGACTGGTGCGTCCTCATGGTGTCCGGGCACGGACCCCTATGGCAGGTGTGCCCTGACAATGTCTGATTCTGCGCTCTTGCATCCTAACAACATCTGATCCTCAGGTGTTGCATCCTAACAACATTTGATTCTCAGGTGTTGCCGACATTTTAACATCTGGAAAGTCCCTTTTTTTCTTTTTTTTTTCGCTTTTATTGTTCTGCCATCTGTGTCCAAGGTCCCATCTCACAGGTACCTGATCCCACATCTCTGTAACGTCATTTATGGTGAAACGGCTCTTAATCAGGATCGGCTCAGTGCCGATGGTGCAATGGGCGCCATATTAGGAGGGGGTCTTAGCACCTCTGGCGATCTAAAAACAATTAAATTCAAGCATTATCTACCTTGCCAGAATCAAAGATGATATACTTATACTAATAGAAGCTTAATTAATTCTCCAACTGACTGAATTCCTTTAACTCAGTGACAATTAATGTTTCTTCCTCACCAAAATTACATCCTGGAGTACCCCTCCACCATCTTCACTACTAGTATTACCACCAACCTCGGACGCCTCCATTTCTTCCCAAAGGTCCTCTGCTTCATCTGACACAACTACCTCAATAATGATCGGTACTGTTGCGTGTGATGGAGGACACATAATGGCTTACGAGGAAATTCGCAATCATGTCGTAGTGTTTCCACGTCATTGTTTGTGGGTGTTGCTTGCATAATCCTAGTATAAAATGGGCCTCTGGGACCCTCAGGGGAGGACGAGAGAAAAGAACAGGACATCCTCAGGGGCAGGACAGGAAGAATATTCTGCTTGTGAGATTGAGAATAGTTCGAGCTGTGCTTCACGGTAGTTCAGGGACTTTTGCACTTTCCTTCGTTACATTTCATTTTTCTTTTCTCTTCTACTTTTTCAGGTCGTTAAGGAATAAATTCGGGGACTCAGTTTACAACCACACTAGACAGAAGTGGTGAGCGTTTTGACAAGACAGAATACCTCTGTCCTCTCAGGGGTAAGCCCATACATTATCAGCCGCATAACAGATAGCAATCGTTACACTGTGGACCCACATTCTTGCAGTGCCAATACCCACCAAAGAACCCTGACCCGCCCCAACTCGATAACAGTACCATTGCCCTCCTGCTTTCCCCACCAGAAGTACTAACTGGAGTAACAGTTTTTGCTGCCGGGTAATATTTGAGTAAGCATACCCTGTGGTTAGTAATCTAAGTGGCCTTGGTCATATCTACTCTCTCTCACTCCTCCTATAAGATCAGAACTATTCCCGGTAATAACAGTAGCTTCCATAAGCTTGTACTGATCCTCGGTATTTCTTTCTTTCCTTTTCCTATTAGCTACCAGTACTGTCGGTGGGCCTCTTCCATGACTACCTTGTTAGCAATTGTTTGTTGGAAGCCTTCAGAAAGGTCAGATAATAGTACTTTCAGCTTCAGGGAGGCAGGTGTAGTCCTTGTTACTAAAGAAGCTACTGTTCACATGATATGACTGACTACATGTAATGTTTTAGGAATATGAGGAGACACTTTACCAGCCAAGTTTTTTCCTGATGTAACCATATTTTTCTTCCGCTTTACCATTCCTATTACTCAGTGAGGATTAAAGAGAATTATTCCTACCACTTCTCAAGCACTTAGGATACTTTCTATAGTAAATGCTAGTCTCTTATTAAGTATAAGAATTCTATTATACTATAGGTTAATTTCAATAAAAAAAAGAAAACTGAAGTAGTGTAGACATATCAAGCTAGTACTAATAGTAAAAATTCTCCTTTGTTTATACCAGCATGCTTTTTTCAAATAAAGCTATTAAGGCCAATGCTGTAATAGTGCTCGAGGGGCTAAACAAGCTAACATTCAATGAGTGCAGAAGGGATGTCTAGTGGGCAGGAAAGTAGAGAAGGAGGATTTTTGCTTTCAGGTAATAATCACAAAATTGCCAATTGAAATAGGAGGTGTAACCATCCAGAATGAGAAGATGAGTTATTACCTACACTATATAGTTAGAACTCACTTAGTAATTGACAGACCACGATTCACTGTTGTAGGATTTACCTTTCCTTGATTTTCATATCAAATGCCTCCTTCTGTTACGATCCTCTATATGATCTCTCCTTTCTTATATCTCGCAACAGGTAACGACACTATTGTTAGCTTTCTTATAGGGATAGTACTTACCTATCTCCTATTGTATTCTCCTTCCTTCGAGAATTCTGATACTAGTTCTCTTACGCTATGTCTTAGATATTGACCGTTGCCAATACTAAGTCCTTATAGCGTTAACTAGTATTCGTTCTGTCTCTTCTTCGTGTTGGTTGGTCTTTGTTTGTAAAGAGCGTAAAGGTGTTTTATTGATAACTTATAAGATAGGAAATAACTTAGGTGGTTGCATGAAGCACTAACTATCAGGTCCTACTGACCTCCTTATATAGTTCTTCCAGCAACCCGCTTACAAATCAAATGAGTCACAACTGTGACTCATACACTCACGTAACATATAACCTCATGACCATACTTGGTCATGCGCGAAAGTCCCATGACCTTAAAGGGGTCATGTGCGAAACCTCATGACTCGTATAAACGAAGTCATGCCTCTTAATCCTCATGACTCATAGGCGTACCTATGAGTCAACGCTCAACATACCAATCAAATTCAAACATAAACAACTATGACTCACAACTGTGAGTCATGTGAAACCCTATGACTCGTACTTGAGTCATAGTGCAAAACATATCATCGTATAACTCAACTGAGTCATGTGAAAACCCTTTTTAACAAATGAAACCATTACAAACCATGCCAGGTTTGTAATAACTATCACCTTTATGCTGCATGTTAGCTGGAAGGTAGAGATTCAGGTTAACTACAAGAATAAATGGAGAGTGATCAAGTACATTCTAGTACTTATTGAGAGAAAGTATTGCACATTATTTTACTTCCTATTTATAACTTTGTTAACACAATACTATAATTCAAGGTATTTTTAACCTATCATAGTAATTTAAGACTGTATAGTACTATATACGAGAGTCATGATTGATGTCTCCTCTTTCAAGCCATGAGAAGAGTGAAACAAGTAACCACACCTTAACCAAACATGATCCAACCAAAGTAAGTCCTATTGCAGAATCATATTTGCAATCACTTGTAGTTGTAGGTATATATTTACTTCTCCTAAACTATACCAAAAGCTATCATTATGAATAATTCTTATAACTTCTTCTGCCTTCTCGCATTCTCTCAACCCTGATCCTCCAGGAAGTAAAAAGTAATCATTATTTAGTCTAAATGAAAGTCCTACAAGGTAAGGTTTTAGGTTTTCCAATCATATACCAGAATAATAGTTACTAGTCTAACAGGTTACAATTCTGGTAAAAAGGGAATGAAGCTGGTGACTGGGATTTATAGTTTTCTTTTTGAACATTGTAAAGAAGTCCTCATGTAATTATGTGTGGATTATCCCAGTGGGTTATTATAGTTACCTGTACTACAACTGCATTCAAGGTAGGACTACCTTTAATGATGTGTTGTAGTATAAGATTACATCCATTTTTCTCACTTAGTCTATTGTCTTCTATTTTAAGATACCTAAAAAGATACTATTCGTAGTATCAGAAATGGGGATACTATTTCTATTAACCTCATACAAATATCTATTGAGCTAGGAGTTTCAGAGATCTTTCTTGATTTTTCTAATTCTTACAGAATAGAATGAAATAAATTTTCCTGTTATGCAAAGCATACCATGGTGATCAGCTATGGACACTTTCTCTGCAATAAATGGCATACCAATGTATAATCTCCTCTGTTATCTGGATATACTGGAACTATTTTTGCAGACCCCTATTGCTTTTCTCTTAACCTTGCTATTTCTCTCTCTATTATTTCAAACAATACTTGAGTAGTTTTAAGCTTCCATATTATATCATCAACTTAGACAGTGTAGACCTTTCCATGGTTATTAATAACAAATCTAACTAAAACATTCTTTTTAATATTCTTCCAACCATTAGCTGCAAATGTTACCTCTTTGCCATCAAAAAAAACCTTTAGTTCAATTTACTTGAGCTGACAACTAGTCTGTATAGTAAAGGACCACCCAGCATCCAATGAGCTGGGAGTGGAACCCAGGAATATAACAGGTAAAACACCTTTCTCACCCCTGGATCCCCAATCCACTGCTTCAGCAGATTTGTTGAAATTGTTACCTTATTTACTTCTAATTGAAATGCTTCAGTTTCGCTCGAAGTGAATTGTGTACAATGTTCAGTCCTGAGATTAAACCTTTCTTGATAGAGTGGAAGAACATTACTATTATTATATGACTGACTTTGGAATAGTAGTATTTCTAAGGAATTACTAATAAAAGATAAGTAATTTATCATTTTCAACTTCAGGAGTTCTAAGTTCTATTATGATTTTACTTATTTAATAATAATTTCAAGTTAGTTAACTATCATTTCAGTCTCATACTCCAAGTTCATATAACTAACTCCCTTTACTTTCGAATTTTTAATCTGCATTACTAATTCTCACATCTGTGGGGTTGTGCTTTGACATTATAGAAGAATATGAATCAGCATTGTCTTTTTTCTTGACAGAAATGAGTCTTGAATCTTCTGGCTTTCTACTCTTTTTTTTTTGATTTATTTTGATTCTTGTTACTGTACCAGACATACCAGTTAGGACAGTCAGCTGTCAGCATTCTATATCCCATCCTATAAAATCAACATTATTGTCAGTGTCTACATGCTCTGTCCCAACATTTCTGATCTGTCAATTCCTCCAAATTATGGAGAAACTTTGGCATCTTGCAGTTTTTTTTATTTTTATTTCATTATGATTGAAAGGAACGCATTTCTTCTCTAGTCTTAAAAAAGTCACAGTCAGACAGTTTAAAATTTGCTACAAAAAGAAAAAAAATAAAGGTAATCTTATTTGTTCTACAAAAATCAAAAAAAATACTTTTATCCCACGTATTTTTTGTGTCAGTATAGCTTGTGCCAAATTCCTGGACCTGTTTTTTTTTGTCACCAATTTTGTTTGTCCCAACTGGTAATGGTGGTACAGTATTAGCTTTTCACTTCTTCTCCCCCCCAAGTTATCTTCAATTTTGATACATACCCTCTTTTAATAAATCTGTTTCCTTTTCACTAGTCAAAACTTGACTTGGTAGGCAGAAAAATCATCCATGACACAGCTCCTCTGATATTTGAAATAGGCATGATACCAGACTTGACAATATCAACCATTGGATTTTTTGGTATCACTAAGGTAAAATGACCATTCTTTTCCATTTTCACTAGCTGGGTGGCGTCTTGTGTTTTTATTGCTTGCTTGGTTAATCGATATTAGTATTTACGAACTTGCTGAGTTTTCTCTCCTCACATATTTGCTATATTACAAGGGATACCAAGCCTATTTGTCCCCTGTCACCCCCTGTCACTTCTTCTTCCTGACTACCCATCACTGACCAGTTGTAACAACACTATTGACAATGACAGGTTGGGCAGGCAAATATTTTTATCTCAACCCAGTTCTGTTCAATATCCTTTTCCCAACTGTTACTGAACGCATTAGCTACTGGATGATCACAACAAATTCCTGCACCATTATTTTCTGACCTCCGAAATCAATAAATCTAAGGAAACAAACAGGTTCCACGAAGTCGCCACACCTTCACCCCAGAAGGGAGAAGAGAAAAGAAACCTTCCACACCAGTACTACAACGACCCAAAATGTCTACCAGAAACGATAACGGGAAGTGACCGGAAGCACCCGAAGAAGAGCATTTCTGAGCAATAGACTCAGTCTTAATAGTCACCGATTTGTCTAACATTGGATTGGAATAAGATCTATAGGATGATTGATGGTATGCCTCATCGGATTGGGGCTTTGATTGAGAAAGAGGGTGCAAGAATGAAGTATTATGTATAAATTGATATTACAATACTGGAGACTTTTTTGAACGCGTAATGAGAAAAGTTTCTGCTAGTGTCAAGCCACTTTCTTGTCGTGACTGTACTGTAGGTTCCCTTTTTATTTTATTTTTCATAAACCTTTTGTCCCCTCTAGGCTCTATTCATCAACATAAAAAGTGAAATTACGTGTACACCAGACAAAACCTAACTAAACACATAAAAATACTTATCACCTCATCCCCAGACCCATGGCCCTCACCTGCACTCCAAAATGCCCCCTTCATTGCGTCCTCAAAAAACCTCAATTTTTCCCCAAACCTCATCCCGCCACTCCTGGGTAAGCCTCATCCCTATTTCCATATCCATCCACATACCCCACCTCATATCATCTTTCTTCATCTCTGCAAACTTTAATCTTGCCTACTCCTCATCCATCAACTCAACCCTCTTCTCCACCCCCTTCCCTTTCCTATCCTCCGGTGCCTTTCTCTCATCTGGGAAACCTTCTGGATACCCATCCCCTATCTTCCTAACTGACACCCGTGCGTGTAATTTCTCCTTCTTCCTCTTCCTCTTCTTCTTCTCCCCCTCCACTTTGGGTACCTTGCCCACCTTCTTCTCCTCAACCCTCCCGTCAACCATCTTTATATCCTCCTCAGCCACCATGACCTCAGCCTCAGCCACCTTCTCCACCCTGTCTCCCTCCTCCTCTTCCTTCTTCCAACCCCTCAGCCTCTTGCCCCCAGCCAACATCTCCCTCAATTTCTCTATCCTCTCGTTCACTGCTGTCTAGGAGAAGTCAAAAAGCATTCAGATTTAGCAACCAACAACCGAACAACAACCAATAACCCAACAACAATCATGCCCCCCAAGTCAACAAAGCTGGAAGATCTCCGGAAGAAGTGCAAGTCCGTGGGACTTGACACGACGGGGAACAAGGCAGATCTGGTCAAACGCCTACAGAGCCAGAAGATCCATAAGGAGCTTTCGCCAAAGGATGAAGATGACCCGAAGTGTGATGCTATATTAGTTACCAAATCGAAAACTGGAAGTGAGGAGGAAATGAAGAATGAGGCCAGAGATGCGCTTAGACACGTGCTACAAGAGGAGGAACTCGAGGTTGATCACGTGAGGGGAGAACCTTTCGTCGACAATCGCCGTGGTCTTGACTTGGCAGCTTTTCTGCAGCACATTCACGTACTCGAGGGGAGAAACTCTGCACTCGAGACCACAAACTCTGCACTCAAGGAGATAGCGTCTACGCTGAAAGGCGAGGCGAACCCAGTGATCCCAAGCAGCCAGTCCGTCCGGCTTTGGGTACGGCCGGACTGACCCAGGCTTTTTCCGGGATGGCCGGGCCGGACTGTGGGAAAGCGGCTTTTCAAAACTAAAGCCGGGCCCGGCCTGGGTCGCCTGCAGGCTTTGTATGTGACTGATACATTGTGATTCCACATACGCTCGATATCCATGGATGGCCTGGGTATCTGTGGGTTATGCAGTCGAATTAAAAATAAGTGGTATGCGAAAAGCTTAGCCTGGGCAACTGCAGGTTTTACTTGGGCATCTGGCGGTTTAACCTGGGCATCTGGTAGCTTCGGCTTGGGTTGCCGAACCTCTCGGCCTGGCGGTCGCCTGGGCGCCGCCAGGCTTTGGCGGCCGGAAATAATTTAAGCCGGACTGACCCAGGCTCTTCAGAGTCATGGCCGGACTGGCCGGACTGCCGACCTGCAGGCCGGACCATGGGTCGGACTGGCCGCTTGGGATCACTGGGCGAACCTACTGCAGGGCCAGGTGTCCACATTGAAGCTTTCAATACGGGACTATAGTCGGGTACAGAATAGGTTTATCAGCACCTTCAAGCGCGACAAATTAAACAACGTGGCCATGTTTGACATCAACATCATTCAAGAGGGCAATACGACGGCACATGGAGGAGATGCTGTTGTGGATCCCTTGCTATATGAGGGCCAGGAGGGGCGACGTGATACCTTTGCGTTCAAGGAACTTTATGGATTACACCCTGCAGATGTAGTGAAGATTAGTGAGTAATCTTCACTATTTTAAGTATTAAGGCTAACTTCTCCAGCACACAGGGAAACCATCAATATCCTGAACATTCATGCCGGGGTGCGAGCCGATAGCAATAAAACTGGTACCGATGAATTCTACCAGAGATTTGCTGAGTTTGTCCAGCTGTTCGAACAGTCAGGTTGTAACCAGAGCTATTTGAATGTGGGGTCACAGTGTGCAGATGTAGCTCACGCATACTGGTTACTTCTGGCCTGTCAGAGGTATAAGGATCATGCGTGAGGGAGCACTATGGTGGCAAGGGGAGTTCCACAGGTGAGGTGGTAACGATTCTTTGGTGAGTCAACAAGGGGGGAGGGGAGGGTTCTCACATGGTGGAGTGATGGACAGATGAACGAAGAAAAATGGTAATAATAAAAACACTTTTTCCATTGTGATTCCCGACCCTTTCCACCATGATTTTTATGACATCGGTATAAACTCCAATTGACAAAAAGCAAACTGGGATTTGAAGAAAAAACAAATAAAGTCAACAATAGAAATCTAGCATATTAAAAAAGCATGGAGTCCCATGCCCTCCTCCATGAGAACAACGTGTGGTATTGCAATGTCCATCATGGTTTACAAATGACTTTGGCTATGAGGGGGGTCAGCAAACAAGCCATACAAAATCAACATTTGACAAGACATTTTGTATGGCTTGTTCGTTGAATCCCCTAATACCGTCTTAACTTGGATAGCAGCACATTACCTCAGGACGTCAAGATTACCTCTCTAGGTAATGCGTTGTGTTCCTGTCCCAGTGTTTTCCTGTCCCAGTGTTTTCTCCTCTCCCCAGTTGAGTAGGAAATTTAGACGTCCTGAGACAACATGCTCTTATTCGTGTTAATACAGTAGTCTAGCCTTAACCCCTCTTCAACACAACAAGAAAAACAAAAAAGTGATCCCCAGTTTCCCAAACAAGATCTACAGTACCTACAAGCAGCTGGCACTGTAGGCTGGCAGGCAGCCATAGACCCTTGCATCAGATCTGCAACCAGCTATCAGTGTAGTCTAATTTAATATACCGATAGAGATGTGGCATAAGATTAAGCTTTGGCATAGTATAACAGGAGTACTGTCGGAGGCCTCTCATATAAGGTGTTGAGAGGGCACTCCTCCTTGATTATGACTAAGGAATATAGATAGCTATAAATACAAGACTGGGACCCACTGTCCATGTCACAAATGAAGCCCATTCAGTTTGTCGTAATGTACCCATAGGCCATCTGCGAGTCCAACAGCTCCGTAGGTTCACTTTTCTTTTCTTTTTTTCATAAACCTGGTGTCCTCCATGGGCTCTATTCATTGACTGAAAGGTGAAATTATGCATGCACTCGACAAAACATAACTAAACACTGAAAAATACTGAAAGCTTCATCATCACACCAATGGCCTTCACCTGCACTCCCAAATTCCCCCTTCATCATGTCCTCAAAAAACATCAATTTTGCCCCCAATCACATCCTGCTCCACTCCTGGGTAAGCCTTATCCCCATTTCCATATCCATCCACATACCCCACCTTATATCATCTTTCCTCAACTCTACAAACTTCAATCTTACCTCCTTCTCATCTGTCAACTCAACCCTCTTCTCCACCCCCTTCCATTTCCTATCCTCCGGTGCCTTTGTCTCATCCAGAAAACCCTCTAGATACCCATCCTCTATCTCCCTAACTGACACCCCTGCCGGTAATTTCTCCTTCTTCTATGCCCTTTTCTTCCCCTCCCTCTTCTTCCACTCCCCTTCGACCTTGGGTACCTTGCCTATCTTCTTCCACTCAACCCTACCATCAACCATCACTATATCCTCCTCAGCCACTACCAGATCAGTCACGTCAGCCTCAGCCACCTTCTCCACCGATTCTCCCTCCACTTGCGCCTTATCCCTCTTCCAACCCCTCTCCCTCATGCCCCCAACCAACATCTCCCTCAATTTCTCTATCCTATCGTTCACTGCGGTCTAGGAGAAGTCGCAAAGCATTCAGATTTAGCAACCAACAACTGAACAACAACCAACAAGTGAATAACAACCATGCCCCCCAAGTCAACAAAGGTGGAAGGTCTCCGGAAGCAGTGCAGGTCCACGGGACTTGACACTATGAGTATCATGGCAGATCCAGTCAAACGCCTAAAGAGCCAGAAGAGCTATGAGAAGCTTTCGCCAGAGGATCAAGATGACATGATGGGCGATGCTATATTAGTTACCAAATCGGAAACTGGCAGCGAGGAGGAAGTGATGAATGAGGCCAAAGATGCGCTTGGACAGGTTTTGCAAGTGGAGGAACTCAAGGTTAAGAACGTGAGGGGATAACCTTTCATCAGCAATCAATGAGGTCATTGTCATGCCCTTGCTGGCCTTGCTGGGTCCATTCGTGCACTTGAGGACAGAAAGTCTGCACTGAAGCAGGGAGTGTCACTACATGAGCAGGGAGCGTCTGCACCTAGAGACCAGATCAAATTCCTGTGGGATGAGGTGTCTATATTGAAGCTTTGTGTACCACAATATAGTCATGTATGGAATAGCTTTATCACCACCTTTAAGCGGAACAAATTAAACAGCGCAATGGAGTCAGATATGGATATCATTCGAGTGGCCAATACAATGGCACATGAAGGAGATGCTGCTCTGGATACCTTGCTGTATCAGGGCCTAGATGGGAGATGTGATACCTGTGCATTCAAGGAACTTTATGGATTACACCCTTCAGATATAGTGAAGATTAGTGAGTAATCTTCCCTATTTGAAGTATTAAGGCTAACTTCTTCAACACATTAGGAAACTATGAATATTCTAAATATTCATGTGTGGTGGGAGCTGATAGCAATAAAACTGGCATCGATGAATTCTACCAGAAATTTGGTAAGTTTATCCAGCTGTTTGAAGGCTGAGATTGTGATGAGGCCTATTTGCCTGCTGGGTCACAGTGTGCAGATGTAGGTAGTACGTACTGGTCACTTCTGGCCCGTCAGAGGTATCAGGATAGCCCATGAGGGAGCACTATGGCAGTGAGGGGAGTTCCACAGGGGAGGTGGTAACGATGCTTTGGTTGGTCGACAGGGGGAGGGGAGGGGTCTCATGTGGTGGTCTTGGACAGATAAATGAAGAAAAATAATAATAATAAAAACGCCGTTTTTGCGTGATTGCCAACCCTTTCTGTCATGATTTTTATGACATTGGTATAAACTCCAATTGACAAAAGGCAAACCAGGTTTTGAACAAAAGACAAATCAAATAAAAAAAAACGTGTGGTATATATAACATGATTCCCAGGGAAGCAGCTCACGATCTAGAACCTGCTCACCCTTGATTGCACAATCTGAATCAATTCTGGAGGTGGTCCTAGCACCACTCCTGATCAACCAAAAGTCAAAATTAAACATTATATAAGTTTGAAGAACGAAAAACCATTGTCCCATGTCCAAGGAAGAAATATTGAAGCTCCAAATACACAAAACAGATACCCAAGCCAGATTAACTCCACCTTAATGAATGCCTTCCCCTAAGCCTAATTGCCTCCCCCAAAGCCTAATTGCCTCCCCCACTACCACATCACTACTTTCTCCAAGTCTATCTCCTGTAACTTCTAAGGCCTCCATTTCTTCCCATAGCTCGTCTACTGGATTGGAAGCCAATGCATCAATCACTGGAGTCCCAGGGGCAGTACTGGGGGTAGTGGCTGCTGGAGACTCTGCTCATCTTTTTGCTGCCTGATGAGTTGCCATGGTACGTGATAACTTCTTCGCCTTTTTTGCTGCCTTGGCAGCATCGACCTTTTCATGCTGTTCTTGTAGTTGTAGTATGGTCTCTGAGGTAATTACAGTAGCTTCCATTAGTTTCCAGTGGTCGGAGGTCTTTGCAGCTTTTTCTTTGCTTATTAATTCCCAGTACAATCTGTGAGCCTCTTCTTCCACCACCTTGTCCGCAATTGTCTTTTGAAATCCTTGTGACAGGTCAGAGAGGAAGGCTTTGAGTTTTTGGGAGGCAGGGGTAGTGCGGGTTACAAGAGAAATTGCAGTTCATGTAGCCCTACTTACTGCATGGGGGGTTTTGGGTACCGGAGGTGCCATACCTTGCCCGTGATATTCTGAAAGTGAGACCTTGGTCTCTTTCCACTCCACTGCCCCAAGTACATGTTGTGGATTGAAAGGTATGATTCCCACCCACCCCCAAGCAGCTCTTATATTTTCTGCAGTAAAGGTAAGCCTCTGGGCAGGCATCAAAATTCTAAAAGACTTAATATTAATTTTGCATAGTCAATATCTTAATAGAAAATTACTTACGGTAAAAACTCTCCCTTGTTTATACCCGCATGTCCCTTTCACATAAATTCATCTAGCTCATTGCTATAATATCTTTGCAATGGGCTGAATAATCCTACATCTAGAGGTTGCAGGAGGTGGGTGGAATTGGCAGGAAGGCAAAAAGGGATAATCTTGACATTTAAACAATAGTCAAAGAATTCCCAATTAAAGTGTAATGTGTGTCCATCCAAAATTAATAGCCGATACTCCTTACTGGTACTACATAGTTAATCTAGTTAGAATATTTTTTTCATCTATAGGTTGCTTGTATGCTTGCTTACCAATCTCATATTTCCTCATCAAAGACTTCCTTTAACCACAATAACCCGAGAGCTTCATTGCTGTATCCTTTTTCCGAGACTCCAAATGTCGTGAGATTTTTTTTTTTTCAGCCTAGCATACCATCCCATGTAGTATGCCTTGCCTGTATTTATGACTATCGGCTGCAGTACACACCCATCTTGGGATACCGCCTCTATAACTGTAACTCACTCCCATGACCCATCTTGAGTCAACTGCACCACCTGGGGACCCTTCTCACATATTACCTTGCAATGTAAGGCAACACCCATCATGAACCCCTTCTCATGCATGTTGTAAATATTAGAGTAAGATATATTGTAGAATTTGATTAAACTTTGAAGCTAGAGAAGTAATTAGTAGGAGTCATTATCAGAGGTGTCTAGTAGAACTTATAAGATCATACCTTATTAAAGTAATCATTTATGACAAGAGGATTACTTGCTAAAGCTCGCTGACAATCCAGCCTGCAGCTTAACTTTGCTGCTAAGTCTGGGTGATGGCTGAGAAAGCAGGTTATCTAGTGACTCCCAAGCAGCCGGTGTTTCTCTTGCTGGGCAATGATTGCTTCAGCCATACTCTTCACTACTGCCAATCTCACTGGGTGGCTGCACTCATCTAATCTCTCACACCATCATGCCACTGACCTTTCCTCATACTTACTCAATACTTGCATTTTAAGATGTCCAAATACCTGACTTTGCCATCCATTCAGCCTTCTGGGTAGAGTGGTGTAAGCGATACCATACTTCTGGGCAGAGGAGCGAATAGAGGGCTTTTGGCTGTGCTGGTAATGCTTGAGCGCTTCCTGAAGCTGCAATTCACCCTCATCCTGATTTCTTTGTTTGATTAAAGTCATGGCAAAAGGTTTGGAGTCTTTTGATAAAGCAAAGCAATGCCAACAGCTATCGAAATAGCAAGTGGGGGATGTTGTTGAACCAGGCTTGGCACTGAGCCAGATCCCTGTTGTGAGCCGCTTCCCCCGGAATCACATTATATTAAAAAAACATACAGTCCCATGCCCTCCTCTATGAGATTAACGAATGCTAGCGGAATGTCCATTATGGTTTACACATAATATGTAGTCTGAACCTCTCTTCCTATGCTGGAGCAAACCATGATTATACAATATTGTGCAGTTATGAAAAAAACTTTTATTGAATCTCAAGAGTCTTTACTCTCCAAGAGACTGACATACAGTAACTCTTACTGCACTGTAGACAGTAGGATATGTACCAAAATAATTTAGCCAACCTAGCAAACTCCATTCCACAACGTGTATGAACTACAAAACAAATAAAATAAAATAAAATAAAATAAAATAAAATAAAATAAAATAAAATAAAATAAAATAAAATAAAATAAAATAAAATAAAATAAAATAAAATAAAATAAAATAAAATAAAATAAAATAAAATACAGGAGATAGAGAGAAAAGTCATAATTTATTTGAAGATAACTCTTGGATCTATAATCATGCAACATGAGTAAATCATGGACTGGAAAAGGGCATTAAAGGTAAAAAACCTATTTGTCTCCCATCTGCAGCAATGCCATTCTTCAACAACCTTTGCTCCATAAATATCTGTCAAGTCTTCTCTAAGTTGACTCTTTGATTCTTCATTATTCTCAGAACTTCTTTGTTTAATGTGAGGTCTAGGCCACTATGTGATTGTCCAGCAGTAAGGTTCCCGGAAAGGTTGAAATCATTGGAATGAGAATATGTTAGCAGGACAGAACAACTGACTAACCAGCTTATCACCAGTATAGACTGACTAGTGAGTCAGTTCAAGTGTACCTTAATCTAGTGTCAATGTCAGATTAGCAAGAAGGGATCAATATGTAGTAGGTATATTCAGGGATCATGTTGGTTATAAGAGATAACCAGTGGGAGCGATAGATGTAAAGTCCTGTTCAATGGTTGCGTAGTTAGACAATATGTAGTGTTTGCCATATCAATGTATTATCAATGGGATGGTGGGGGAAAAGTGAGTAGAAGGGGGAGAATGGAGGAGTACTTAACTGTCATGATGAGCATCAATAATAGCCTAAGTCCATAGTATATAGTTGTTGGTAAGAGCCATGATGAGCAAGCAAGTGAGCGGTGGGAAGGAAACAGTGTGGGGGATACAAAAAAAAGGTTTAAAAGGAAAGGAGAGAATGTGCAAATGTACCAGTAGGGTGCAGTGGTTGTGCTGGCACCAAATGCAGTTGATGGAAGAGAGAAATAAGCAGAGTCTTAATATATAAATTGTAGGAAGACAAATCATCTACTGCAAGCAAAATTATGATATGAGTTTAATTGCTACCAAGCCTATCACAGGACTAAATCACAACTCAACAGGGAGACACCCTCATTCTTTCTACCCCCTAAATTGCTAAGATTCAAGAGTTCCTAAACAAGACTGATATCTCCTCTTACTCCTGCTTTCCTCACTCTTTCTCCTTCCTCCTTTCTCTTTCTTGATTTATCACTAGATAATATTGGGGTCTACAGTGCCAGAATTCCTGCTACAGCTTTCCCCAGTACAAGCTATAGCTCACCTCCTGTCTTGCCTCAGTATTTTCTTTTACTTTTCTTTCTATACTTAGTCAAACCCATCAGCTGAGGTAACACGACTCATGTCATCACCACACAAGCCAGCTGAATGATTGAGCCAGCATAATAGTGGGTGTAGAGAGTGAGCATAGTGGGGCAGAGTGAGTAGTTGTATGTTGTGATAGGCTAGATCAGAGAAGACAGTACCATAGTACCACAAGAGAACGAGGCAATTTTGTTAGAGAGAGGCTGTGATAAATAAAGGAACAACTTTGTCCTATTTTACATGTCTACAGAATAGCCAACAGCTATAACAAGCCAGCAAACATAGTAATGGCAAAAGGACCTTGAAGGGAGTGACTAAGGGTACATCTGGTAGCTTTTGGGTTTAAATAATTCAATAATCAGGAAACAAGTAGCAACCGGATAATAGAGTTATACCAAGTTGGCATATTAGATAGAATTGAAAGTCACAGTAGTGTGTCTGATCGATACAAATAATAAATGCCAAGAAATGTACATTATCTGCCTATAGTGATATGCAATAGGACTCTTTGCTGTACTGCAAGATGGTATAGGTACCTATGATAAGGCCTATATTGCACAGGATTGGAATAAGTTGGTTTACTGACATGTTTGAGTGACTGTCAGGGCAAGCATTGTAGGAACTATTTAGAAAGTTAATTTACATCAAGCCTAGGCCAGTGATTGACTATATATATAGAAAATAGTCTTAAGCATTATTAGGTAGGGTTGTTTGATAATAGTGTTTCGTGAAAAATGGGTTTTTTCTATTTTTTGGATACCTTTGTTTTGGCCACATTATTACAATTTGGTTGTTCTCATTTTGTGTCAACCAGATATACCACTTTATGTCAAAATAGCATTTTCACTCAAAACTCTATAATCATGGTCAAAACAAAGTTTTGAGGTGGTAAACAGATGGACCCTAAATTCTATATCTGTGGAACCTCCATCAAATTAATTTCTTTAGAGGATCCCCCTATACTCTAAACATCATCTACCAAAACAGAAAGTTCTCCAGGATAATGCTGTATGCATCCCTGCCATTAAACCTCCCTCAACAAACCCCTCAGCTGCTCCCTCCAAGGGCCAGTTTGCCTACTGATCATGACACTACCCACCTGATTCTCCATCACCTTTGAGAGGCTTATGGTACCATATAGTAATCAATAACAAGAACTAGTATAAACACGAAACTGACTATATGGGAAAGGTTTCTGGAAACTATAATACTTAAACCTATTTTCTTTTTATCTAGTGTGGCAGATATATAGGGATCTTCTGTTCTTTCTCATGTGACATTTGATAGTCTTCATCGGGCTCTAATTTCAAAAACTATCTTGTCACTTATAATGTGTATATGCTCCAGTAATATTATCCTAGTTAAACCTGTATTTCCTTCACCACATCAGTTTTATTTGTTCTTGCTTCCTACAGTTGATATTCCCATCAGTGAAAGTTGGTTTTTTCAATAATCACTCGACACATAGCATTATCAGGTGAATCATAATAAATTATGAATTGTAAGGGGAAACTATTGCCAAGAACAAAAAAAGTTTAATATGAAAAAAACAAATGATAATTTATGTGATAATTCCCCCAGAGTGGAAAATGAAGAAAAAAATGGAAGATAGCCATTGATTGAGGACCAAGGCTAATACTAATCCTGAATCAAAGGAAACAGAAAGACATAATGGAAAATATAGGGAAGTGGGAAATGGATGAGGAATTGGTATTCTGGAAATACAGAAGAAAAGAGGAATTGAGCATTAACCTTATTACAGTAGTGTCAGTTTAGTCAGCACACACACACCTTATTTTTTTGCAGGTTTCAGCAAGACAAAACCAAACAATATATTACCCATTGCGAATCATGCCCAAAGAAAGATAAAAAGGGAACAAGTTCTACTTAATGTACAGGTCCTATAAATGATATATATCATTTTGTATGCCCTCCAGATCATTGAATCATAATAGTTATGCATGCAGGCATTGAATCATTTAATTTATACAATTTGGTCCATGGGAACTCCTCTCATACTGTCTATGCAAGGGACACTCATCTTTCTTTATTTTGAGGATGTATATTTGGCTTCCTGCAAGTCTCTCTAAATTGTCACTTGAAAAAAAGCCAAAACTATTATGATAGGATTTAGATTAGGAGAATTAGCAGGTCATGGTATATGACTAATTCTGTTCAGATGACAAAATTTGTTTGTATTAGCTGAATTGTGAACTTTGACCCCATCCTCAATTGTCTAAATTCCCACACTGGTGCTACCATGTAGTTCATAGCTTGTAAGAAAATTTGGAATGATGATTTCATTGACATGCTGGATAGAATTCATAGCTAGTGTATCTCTTCCATGAACTTTCTCCTTTGGGCTTCGTTTGCAAATTATAAAAACAGGAGTATGGTTACTATATGTGAATGCAGCTCAAATATTTGAGAAATCTTATTACTAGATAGATTAGGTTCAAGATATTTATCTTCAAGCTCAGTACCTGATGATCATTGAACCTTTCTTCATGATTCACTTCTTCCTACTTGAATTGTAATTTCATCAATGTAAATATACTTTCACTATATATATTTATCCCAATATTTTCTTATACATGCAAAGTTAAACTGTTGCCACTTATGTGCATAATTCAAGTAAGGCATTTTGCAAGAAAAAAAGGCTCAGTATTTCATCATGTGCATCACATTATGGACAGTAGTATCATAGATGGACATTTAATCAAGAGTCTATCATTGCATCAGATAATATTGCACTTAGATTGATTTTAAAGGCTCTTCTCAATCATCTTTTAGCTTGCTTATCTACTGCTTACTTTCTCCCTTGACCTGGAGGAGGATTGACCTTTTGATGGTTCATCCACTCATGCATTCATCCAAAACCTCTCTAGCTCTACTTACTAAGAAGAATATGTTTGCAGCAATAGATCTCCAGCTCTCACCTTTTGCTCATTGCTTAATCACATTCAGTCTTTTGGGAGTTGATGCCTGGCATCACTTTCCAATACTATTAGTCAGCAAGGTTGATACAGAGATATTTGAAGATAGGATTGAGAAAAAGTAAGGCTCTAGTTTTGTCATAGTGTATACTTACTTAACCAACATGATTGTACAAAGCAACTCTAGTATGATTCATATAGCAGTAGGAAAGAATATTGCAATATTACTTTTGATGGTCAAATGTATCTGAAGTTAACAGGAGAATTTAGTAAGGTACTTTTGGTAATGAGTTTGTGATCATTTTAGTGAGTGAGAGTTGCTCCCCATTAATTGACTTAAACCTCTATCATCCTATCACCAAAGTGGATGACAACTATATACTATAGAAAGCCCAGCCTCACAGATATCATTCACATCTGGTAGCTCCATTCCTTCCAATCCATAATGCTCCTCACTCTATTCTAAACTACTCCTTACATCTCCTTGCATGAGTCCATAATGCTCCTTACACAAGGTTATCAGGAAGCTCTTGATAACCTCCACTACATCACAACAGTATCTAGGGCTAGAAACCTTATGTATCCCAATAGATACATGAGCCAAATAAGATTTTCAAAGGTGATTGTGAATTGCAGGGGGTTGTTTCAAAGTCTGTACGTGGACTGGAACTTGGAGTGATGGGCCCTGTGAGGGCTGAGAAAGGTCAAACAGTTTTGGTGAGGTGTATTACTAGACTTGGTCAATATTAAGAGGAGCAGTATCATAGAGTGTAGGTAGATAGGGACTTGAGGAGCCCTGTTGACAAAATGGTTCAAGGAGGTGTAACAGTACTAGTGTAGAGTGCCCAGAACCTTTGTTAATATCTAATAGGTTAGAGAAGAAGTAAAGGTAAAGATATGGGGTCCAAGGTTCTAGATGGTAATGGTTGCGTCTTCCCCCATCTTTTTATATTCTCTCCTTATATACTGTACTACCCATTACAGTTGGGATGGTCAGCTGTCAGTATTGTATGTCTCATCCCAAAAAAATCACTATTTCTCTCAGTGTCAGCATGCTCTGTCCCAACATTTCTGACCTGTCAATCCCTCCAAGTTATGGAGAAACTTTGACATCTTCCAGTTTTTTTTTTATTTCTTTATGATTGAAAAAAATACATTTCTTCTCCAGTCTTAAGAAAACTACAGTAAGACAGTTTAAAATTTGCTATAAAAAGAAGGAAAAAGTAATCTTGTTTGTTCTACAAAAATCAAAAAAGGTATTTTGTCCCATCTTGTTTTGCATCAGCACAGGCTGTCCCAAGTAGATTTACCTGAAATAATATGTCAGCAATTTTGTCTGTCCCAACTGGTATGGTACTGTACAACCCAAGAGCCTCCTTTTAGAGTACCAACCACAAACTCTAAGATATAACTAGGCTACACATAATATATCACTACAAGGAGCATTTATGTTGTGAGAGTAGCTTGACAACTACTGAATGTCCTTTCAAGGTGGCTAGTGCAAGTACTATTTTGCTAATGAAGTCTATTGTGTGGAGATTGAGGTCATGATGTGCCAAAAGCATCTCGGCTACGTTATCATATCCTTTCTCCGCAGCCCACATAAGTAGCATACCACCATCATCATTAGCTGTTGTATTTGGATTGAGGTCATCGCATTCCAGAAGCAGCCTTACGACTGCTACATGTCGGTGCTGTGTAGCCAAGGAGAAAGATGTTGTGCCACAAATGTCTGCCATATTCGGATCGACATACTTTCACTCCAAAAGGGGCTCTACTACCTCCTCACGCCCCTTCACAGCTCCCCACCCAAGCGGTGTCTGTCCACTCTGTAGCTTTATTTGTGCAAGAATTATGTACTAGGCATCTCCGAGACCTCAGCCTGTTGTTATTTCCTTCAACCATTTCCTTCTGTCCGAGATGGTTACCATAGCCAGGATAGCGTCAATGATGAGCAAAACAAGAAGGAAACTAAATGAAAAGAAAGGTTGGTAAATAAATGGCATTGAGCATATGGAGAGAGGTTAATGCGATTCACATTTCGGCTATCTTTTCCCAGACAGGCCTTAGGGTTAGGGTTAGGGTTAGGCGCCGAGCAAGCGAAGCGAGCAAGGCGTAGGGTTAGCTGCGCTAACAAAAAAAGGCAGAAGTGAAAAGTAGGTTTGGTGATAACGAGGAGGGCGTAGACAAGTGTTCAGTCGTGAGGTGAACAGGAGGCTTGTTTCGTTAACACTCTGGAAAACTCTTCAGTACGCTGGGCGACCGAGCCATATATATAGTTCAGTCCCTCGGGTGTTGGTTACTTGTCTCGCCGTCCTCGGACCGCGAGACGAGGGATTATCGTAACTAAACGAAAAAATCCGAAAGGTGTGGATGGATCGTTGGCAATTATTTCTTCAATATAGTAAGATAATTGCATATTCTTACGGTCGGCGACCTCGTATTCCAAGCGAGGTGCATAATCGTATGGTGAATATATCCTATACGCGTTCGGAACCGAAAAAAATCAAGTTTTATTCTCGTTGCGCATCAATAAAAGTGAAAATCTATCAAATAGCAAATCGCGCAGAGGCTGGCCTAGCCATATAGACTTACTAGCGTACCGACGTGCATACTTGATAAACTCTCACGATCGTCGATTTGCATCAAAAATGTAACAAGTTTTTGCATAAATAATTTATGCACTGTCATGCATAATATGCATGCGCAGCTTCCGGGTGTGTTTCCGAAATCAGTAATACAACGCGGATGTAGAAAACTTACCTAAATAGGAAACATTTTATCGTTTCCTCTTTCGGAAGCGCATGGCGCTACCCGAAAGGGTAAGGGCAAAACCTTCCTAATCGGGAAGGTCACGTGAGTCACGTGATGCCAAGCCTTCAGCCTCAGTCCAAGCCACCGTCACGTGATTACTAGTCACGTGCCTGCGCCACATACCAGCCACAGACGCCACAGCCACAACGCCACAGTAAGCCACTCTATAGCCAAACTCAGGGTCAGATATCAACCATGGTAATACAAAACTCTAGAGACTTACTACAACTCAACAAATTAAAGAAAATTCAAAGTAGTCATTTGGAACTTTTTTTTATATTTTTAAGATCTTCCAAGTTCCTAGATTACCATAAAATAAACCATATTTTAATTCATTAAGTAGTGAAAAAGTTGTTGTGGAATGAAAGTTCTGCCACACCTTAAATAATGTGGCTTTGCTAATGTGTATATCTCATACTTTTTATGGTGAAAAAATTTTTATTATATGTAAATTTCTTCACTAAGGTGTAATTCTCATCATGGACTAAAACTCTAACTTTATTCTAACCTTTTACAATAAATGTTAATAGAAAGATTTTCTTAAATGAAGAAACTTTTCATTGGAAATAGAAAAAGTTTTCTAAGATGAAAAGATTTCTCATGGAAAAATGTATCATATGAAAAATCTCTCCAATGAAAAGTTTTCTTACATGAAAAATTTTCTTATATGAAAAAATTTCTCACATGAAAAAAATTTCTCACATGAAAAAATTTCTCATGTGGGAAAGTGTCATGAAAAAATCTGACAAGAAAAAATTTCTCATAGAAAGATTTCTCATAAAAAGATTTCTCACATGAAAAAATCAAAAAAATTTCTTTCATGGAAAAATCTATTATGAAAAGATTTCTTACATAAAACAGGTTCTTACATGTAAAAATGTCTCATATAAAAAAATTTCTCACTTGAAAAAATGTCAAAGAAATCTCTCACATGAAATAATATATCATAAAAAAAGTCTCTTCAATGAAAAAATTGCTCACATGGAAAGATCTATCACATGAAAAGACTTCTCACATGAAAGAATTTCTCACATAGAAAACACTATCATGAAAAACTCTCTTATATGAAAAAATTTCTCACATGAAAAAATTTCTCATGAAAAAATCTATTACATGAAAAAATCTCAGATGAAAAGATTTCTCACAAAAAGTTTTCTCACATGAAAAAATTTCTCAAATGAAATGATTTTTTACATGTAAAGATCTATTACATGAAAAAATCTCCCACATGGAAAGAGCTATCACATGAAAAGATTTCTCATATGCAAAGGTTTCTCACATGAAAAGATTTCTCACATGAAAAAATTTCTCAAATGAAAAAATCTCTCACGTGGAAAGATCTATCACATGAAAAAATCTCTCACATAGAAAGATCTATCACATGAAAAATTCTCTCACATGAAAAGATTTCTCACATGAAAGAATTTCTCATATGGAAAATTCTGTCAGGAAAATATCTCATGAAAGCATTTCTCAAATAAAAAGATTTCTCATATGAAAAGATTTCTTACATGAAAAGATCTATTACATGAATGCTATTCTAATATAAAACTAGAAAATATCACTACAACTTAGCAAAGTGTTGAAAATTTGTATTGGATCACAGGATAAATAGTTTCAGAAAATGTAAAACATCAATCATCCAACTATGAATCACAGTTCAAATTAAAAAGTGTTTAAGTAAAGGTAATTTTTTTAAATACTACAGTCGAGTTAATTTGTTGAGAGAGGGAAATAACAGGGAAGATGGCAGCAAATTAGATTTTTGTTGGGTATAGAGTAAAGCAGATTTTCTTGAGATGAGAGAAAAATTAATTTTTCTTGCAATGAGATTTTTTCAATCAACCTTTCATGTGAGAAAACCTTTCATAGAGGAAAGTTTTTCACATGAGAAACTTGTTCATAGGAGAAAACCTATCCTCTTCAAAAAACCTTTATGTGGAAATTAAATCCTGAATAATCTTTTCTCACCTGAGGTTAAATCACCTGCAAGTAATATATTTGTATGAAAACTTTTTCATTTCTAAAGATATCTTATATGAAAAATTTCTTTAGTAAATCACTTTCCTATATTAAACTTCCCATACAACAGAATGTCTGATGGTCATCTTACATAAGCAAATCTACTTTATATTATCTGTCATTAGTTCTTCTCACTTCCTTACTTCTACCTACCCTCAGTTTTTTATCTAAAAGAATTAAACCTTCTCTTTTGAAGAATCTTTTCTACTTCTTATTCAACTCTTTCAATCTATTATCATGTCTCAAAATCCAAGAGGAAGACCAACAAAGTCTGCAGAGCAGAGAAAAAGAGTCAAGCAAGTCTCTGATAAAAAGAGATATCAGGAGAGAAAGTCCAAAGTCCAGAATTTAGAAACTGCAGACTACATACCAGATCCAAGTTCATCCACCTCAAATACTATAAATGAAAAGGTATGAATCTGATACCCTTCAGTTATATATTCAGAGTACTAATTTCAAAATTCTTACTAGTTGGTATTGCAAGAAGATATCAATACCAAGCAGATTCAATCAAGTTTGAATTATACTACAAGACATACCAGATTTAGGTCTCCTTCAGTAAGTAATCTATTCTATTATATTAGCTCTAGATGTGGTACTAATATTGAGTCAATCTTTAACTAGGTAAGCTTTGAAGAAGATGTAATTGATCTAATGTCACAGGAGCAATTGGAGAATATAGGAAGAGAAGATACAGAAGAAAAATCCCTACATAATGTAGCAAGATAGCCCAAGGTACTAGGACTAGAGCAAATCTTTCATGATATGGAAATTGAAGAAGATCCAGCATTTCATAATATGCAAATTACTATAGAGAAGGAAAATGAGCCAGATTGGAGTTCAGCTGTTAGTAATGAAGGTAAGAATAAATCTCTTTAAACTTTTAAGAATAGCTAAAACTAATACAACTAGATAATGAGGGAAAAAATCTTGGTAAGAGTAATACCTTAGTTAATTTGTTACTCTTCTAACATTTGAAGTTAGGAGAAAATAAGGAGGAAGGTTATTATAATAATAAGTATCAAGACTGGCAGGAGAAAAGGAAATCTGTTTGGCCTAAGGTTCTAGGCTTAGAGCAGATATTATCTGATCTGGATATTAGAAGGGAGGAAGCTTTAAGTGAGGTATCAAATACTACTTTAAAGAATTATAGTAAGTCTTTCACCTATATTGTAGAAATATTAAATGTTCTAACAGCTATAGATGTTGAAAGAACAATACTAGGTACAAGATATTCTATCTATTTTCTATTTTCAAGCTAAGAATAAATTCTTTTTTATAGAGGGTATTGAATTAGAAGAGGAGGATTATGTGGATGATGAAAACCAAGTAAAAGATACAAAAAGGAGGAAAGAGAAAAAAGGTATGTAAAGAAAAGAAAAGTGATGAAAAATTAAGGCTAATTATATTGCAATCATAGTTCTAAGATTATCACATATAAGTGGTAAGTTGATGGCAGAAGATATTAAAGAGGAATAAAGTACTAATAGATTCAGAATATGAAAAACTGCCAGACTTGATGATTGGAGAAGATAGAAATCTCAGTTCTACTAGAAATACTGGTTAGTAAGAACATTTTCACAGTTATTAAAAACATTTTTTACTAATTCTTTGAAAACAGGAGACATTGAAGTATTCTCAGATAATCTCTCTAATCCTGATAGTATCTATCCAGGTATGTTATTTTCTATAAACAATTTATCCCTTGATAAAATCTTTCTACTAATAAAGAATAAATAATAGCTTCACCTCTACCATACTCTCCTGACAGAAACTCCCAATCTTCAGCAAGACCCAGCAATGCACAAATCATTGAAATATCATCAGATTCTGACTCTGATATTTCTCTCCAGAGTACCAATAGAAAGGAAATCATAACCTATCTTATGCAACAATATTCCAATAATTTTGCCTGCTCTGAGCACCTTCCTATTTCTAGTTGTACTACAACAACACCTCTTTCCTGGTCTCTAGCTAGAATTACCCAATTGTTTGATCAGAATTTACCAGTGGACTACCCAGAACCTGGTAAATTTGGATATGGTGGAAAGATTACCAGTCAACAGTGGTTGAGTCTACTATGTGGTACCTCAACTACCAATTCTCTACCTCCAGTACTTGAGATACCTACACAAGATCACAGTTCAACTTCTACTACAACATATGATATTGACAGCTTTATTGCTAAAGTCAAATGCTTATCAGTAGCAAAGAAGGGTCTCAGAGTTCAGTTTTCTCCAAGTTGTCTGAGAAATATTTCCACAGATGTTCATCTTTATTCAAAGATAGAAGAAAGATTACTATCAGGAAATATTAAGATCTGTCAGGTTCCTCTTCACCATATTCCACATTTTTATCTTGGTCATCTAGCTTCCTCCCTGCATCTTCCACTTTATGTCTTCCTTCCAGCACTTTGGAATAGCAACCTCAACAAAAATTCCTACATCTCTAATCATCATCTTCAACAATGGATGGACATAGGATTTATTCCAGCAATTCTTAAACATTATCCTCCTGATATCCTTCAACATTTACCTCTTTCCTTCAATGCTGCATCTATGAATATTTTTGCAAGAGGGAGAGAGTTGGGAATTCAAGATGCAAGATTTGAAAGTGGGAAAAGACAGGAGCTTCATTACTTTCTCTCAGGAAGGTATTTGCAAAATGTTTGGCAGGATATGGTCAAATTTTCACAGAAACCTGGCTATACACACTTTCAGGGAATGTTTTTATTGGTAGATGCAAAAGACTTGAAACTGCACTTAAAGTCTTCTACCATATCTGGTTCCTGGCAGTTATTTTCAGAACTATTGGAAGGAGATCTTGATTTTACCTGCCTTGATAAGAACTTCCAGTTCCTAGACTTGGGACAAGAGGTTTCATGTCAAGAGGAAAGTGCAACATGTTTTTTCAGAACTTGTTGTTTGGAGAAAAGTCTAAGGGAAATCAGAGAAAAGAGTCCTGGGCTGAAAGCTGCTATCTATTCTTGGGCTTTAACAACAGCTACAGGAAATCAAACCTTGGCATACTCCAAAACATCTTCCCAATATGAGAATGGCTTGATATATTCTCAATATTATTCACCTTTAAAGTCACTCTTTGATGCAGGTGGTACCTACCCATTTCAAAATTCTAGCCTAGATTATCTTTCCCTCAGCTCAGAAATTTTGAAACTTTGGCAGTCATCAGGTACTGGTGGTGCAAGATTTCAGGTTGATGTGGAGAAATTGGAAAGATCATACACCCACTCCAGAGACAGAGTCCTCCTTGCTTTGAAAGCAGCCATTCAGCAAAGAAGATCATTTTTTAATAAGACAGGAACATAGATTGTCTTTCCAGCTATTTCTTGCTCTGAAGGATAAATCTGATGAAATAGTTTTCTCTCAACTTCCAGATTGCTGTTATCTGCAGGAATCTTGTGATATTTTTCACTTTCTTTATGGAAATATTTTAAGATTTGGATTAGGCTTGGAGTATACAGCTACAAGGTTGAGGAGATCTAGTTTTGAACAATCTCAAGATTTAGGAAGGATTTTCAGAATGTTCCTGCAACTGCAGAAAGCCTCATTTACCAATACTCTGCTACAGGCTCAAGGGGATCTTTGGAGAAGTCAAACTGGATCTGGAGAGAGGACACTTCCTGGTTTAGCACTGAAAGACCAACTAGCAACATATGGGTTCTGTTGGTTAGCTCCTTCAGTGATGGATTCGAGTAAGTGGGTATTTGGAAATATTCTTTCACAATCCAATACCTTTAACTATATCCAAATTCATCCTACAGCATTACATAAGGCAAAACATTTGCTAGATCAAAAGACTCAGTGGGAGATATTAGACAAGTTTGGAGTACTTTTGAAAGATATTCAGGATCCTTCTAGTCAGGAGACATACAAAATTCTTGCTTTTCTGGGAACACTGGTGATTCAAAAATTTAGAACAGATGTTTGGACAGCATTGTTTAAATTTTGTGATTCTGAGTGGAAAGAAGAATCTGAATTGAAAAAGGAATTAGCTCTGAGTGGGCAGCTCCCCTTAGACTATGAAAATGTTCTTGCCTTTGCTCCTACAAGGTTTACTAGGATTAAGTATTCTAACAAATACAAGTTCAGCCTGCAAGAGAGATGGGAAATCCTGTTCCACTCAGAAGATAAGTGGGAGAAGCAAGAGTTGAGGAAAGCATGGAAGAATAAACCCTATCGTCTCTATTTTGAGAGATGTTATTCCACTATTTCTACAGTCTGTGATGCAGAAACAGCAAAGTGTTGGGAGTATCTTCTTGTTCAAACACAATTTGCAAGATCAAATTTTCTTCTACCATCACCAGCCAAACATTCCTTCTTACAGAAACAGTCACTTCAGGGTCAATTATCTAGGATCTACTGGGTTCCCCTACAACATAACTCCTGGGCAATGTCAAATACCTTGAGAACATTACCAGTAAAAGGATCTCCACAAGATAAATGGAATAACTGGAGTGTGGACTATTATTGCCCAATACCAGATGAGTATGAATCTCCTACTGAATTGTTTATGGGAAAATTAAAACCTTTGCAGGTGTTGCAAAGATTTCAGAAAAAGAGGAATATATGAAAGTTTTCTTATTAATGTATATTTTTATCTATTTCTATTTTTCTTGTTTTGAGAGATGTTTCTATTTTTCTTGTGAAAAAAAGTTTATTTCTTTTGTTGTAAGAAATTTTCTATCTCTTGTGAGAAAAATTTTCATTTCTCCTTTTATCAAAAATTTCTATTCTTCTTTGTAAGAAAAATTTCGATTTCTCTTTGTAAGAAAGATTTCTACTTCTCTTGTAAGAAAAATTTCCACTTCTTTTTAGAAGAAAAATTTTTTTTTCTTTTTATGAGAAAGATTTCTTCTATTTCTTTTTATAAGCAAGATTTCTTCTCTTGTAAGAAAAATTTCTATTTCTTTTTATAAGAAAAATTTCTACTTCTCTTGCAAGAAATATTTCTATTTCTCTTTGTAAGAATAATTTCTACTTCTCTTATACAAAAAAATTCTATTTTTATTGTAAGAAAGATCTATAGCTGAACTCAGGGTCAGAAATCTACCATGATCACATAAAACTCAGAAACTTACTACAACTCAACTAATCAAAGGAAATTTAAAGTCATTCAATAAAATATTCTTTTATATTTTCAAGATCTCCTAAGTCCCTAGATAACTATAAAATAAACTACAATTTAATTTATTAAGTAGTGAAAAAGTTGTTGTAAAATCAAAGTTGTACTATACTATGAATAATGTGGCTTTTGCTAATATGTACATCTCATACTTTTTATGGTGAAAATTTTTATTTTATATGTAAATGTTTTCAATAATGGGTAAATCTCAGTATGGACCAATACTCCAACTTTACAGTATAGTTTTCCTTAAACTATAAAGTTGTATGAACTGACCATACTTGCTCTACTGATAAAAATAATAAAATTCTTGATTTGTAAAGAAAGAAGAATATTACTATGAAATGAATAGTTAACTACCAGGTTGGGCATTTAGAAAGGTTTTAGAAAAGGGTTCAGAAATGAAAGGTTTTCTTATAGGAAAAAGTTTCCCTAATCAAAAAAAGATTTTCACATGACTGAAAAAAATTTTCTTAGAAAAGTTTTCTCTGTTCAAAGAAAATTTCTTAGAAAAAAGAATTTCCTAGAAAAAGATTATCTTAGAAAAAAAAGATTCCTAGAAAAAGAATTTCATAGAAAAAGAATTTCATAGAAAAAAGATTTTCTTGTAAGAACAAGTTTCTCATGTAAAGAATTTCTCTACTTAGAAAAGATTTCCTGACATTCAGTTTTTCTCATACAAAAGATTTTCTCACTTTTCACTTTTTCTCACAGGAAAGATTATCTATCATTCAGAATCTTTACTCACATAAAAGATTTTCTCTCAAGATTTCTCAAATTTAAAGTTTTCTCTCATGAAATAATATATTAGTTTCAAGATTTATTCTTTTGACTACTCTTTTCATGTTCAAGATTTTCTCTTAAAATAACTTTTCTGATAAGAGAGATTTTCTCTTGAGAAAGGTTTTTGTAGAGAAAAAGTTTCAAGTTCTTACATTCAAGATTTTCACATATGAAAGACTTTCTTCAGATTAAAATTCTCTCATATGAACATATTTTTCATAAAAGATTTACTAATTTTCAAGCTTTACTTACTGGAAAGACTATATCCTATTAAAGGTTTTCTCCTTTGCAAGAGTTGTTTCTTCTAAGTATTTGAAAGATTTTCTTCTTAGAATACATTGCATAGAAAAAATTTCTCATGTAAACAACTTTCTCATACAAATGTTTTTCTCACATTTGTATAACTTTTTTATAAAATGTTTCTTATCATATAAAAAGTTTACTAATATGATAAATTTTCTCTGAGATCTTTTCTTATATGAAAAACTCCCTTCACTTATTCCTTTTCTCACAAGATATCTTCTCTTACAAAAACAAGTCACTTGGAAGAATATTTTTTCAATTAGATGAAAAATATTAGTTTTGTACTAACTTTTTCTTATATGAATGTTTTGCTACAGTAATACTCTCTATTACATATTTCTTTTCTAGTAATAAATAGTTTCTGTATAACTTCATATACTGGAGTAGTTTATTAAATGTTTAGAAAACTTAATATCTTGAGTTGATTCAATCTCAAGCTCAGAATTTATGATATACTATGATTCCTGCTTATAGTTATATTTAAGTTGTAATTCTGAGAATTTTCTTGTAATACAAAACTAGAGAAGCACACAATAACTTAGTAAAGTCAAGGAAATTCAGATCTGATCACAAGATGAATACTTTCAGAAAATGTAAAACTTCAATGATCTAATTATAAATTGAAGTTTGAATTAAGAGGTCTTTATATATAAGTAAATGTTTTTAAATACCACAGTCTAGTTAATTACTTGAGAAAAGGAAATAACATAGAAGATAGTAGCAAAATAGATTTTAGTTAGGTATATAGAGTAAAGTAAATTTTTCTGGAGATAGGAGAAAAATAGATGTTATTGAGTCAAGAAAGAAATTAATTTTTCTCTCAAGTCAAGAAAAATTAATTTCTCTCTCTACTCAAAAAAAATTAATTTTTCTCTCAAGTCAAGAAAAATTAATTTCTCTCTCTACTCAAAAAAAATTAATTTCTCTCTCTGCTCATGAAAAATTTAAAAAAAAATATTTACTCTTCTCTTTCTCTAAAAACATATCTTCCTTTCTCTCTTAAAAACAATAAACTATTTCTCTTTAAATTAATTTACTTCTTATACTTCATTAAGTCTGACCATACTAGATTAATAGTAATAATATTTCAACCTATGAAGATCTCTCTGAAGATAGCACATAATAAGTAAACAGCAACTAAACAGGAATAGAAGAATTACAATAACATATTTTTCTAATTTTCCAAGATTCTTCTTTGTAAATCATCAACTAATTCTAATAGTTCTTTGATCTTATCTTGTTGACCCTGCTGTATTGACCTGTTTTCCTCTTCTAATATTTTGTTCTCCTTCAAAAGAAATGCTTCTTTTTCTGTGATTGCTTGTAGTACCTCCAATAGTCTCTCTCTCTCTTCTTGATTCTTTTTATACTCCAGTCTTGCAATAACAATATCCTCAGGACCTGCAACCTCATACTATTGCTTTACTAATTTCAAATCATGACTTTTCATGTAAATTGAAAGCTCTACCTGTCCTTGGAATCTAGAAAGTGTATCTGTAAATCTTAATTAGTAATCTTTAAGAATAGCTTTCAAATTCTATAACTTACTCTGATTCTGAATAACATTTTGAAGTTCATTCATTTGTGACCCTGGTGGTTGAGTACTTGGAGTAAGTGATTCTGATGTAGAGTGTGAGAAGGACCAAAATCTGCTTTGATTCAGCATATCAGGGTACTTTGATTCAGACAACTTTATTACATTTTAGGAATTAGCTGCCTAGATGATAATTGCTTGTAGGTTTTTAAACTCACAGTTTTTACAGAAAAGGGTTCTGATAATAGGTAATGAGGAGCTGGAGGTGGGTGAGAATAAATATAAGAATCTAAAGAAATATAGTTAATAAACTTTATATTCAGTAAACAGAGAAAACTTTCTTCAAATAATTACCATTCAGTATAAATTTCTCCTGTATATTACTTCCACTATCATATTGTAAAGAGCTACCTGAACTGAGTGATTTATCATCAATTAAGGTTTGAGGAATATGCTGTATTAGAGAAGTAGAGATTGGTGTACTGGGTCTCTGGATAGTCATAGGAGTCTGGTTCTAATTAGAAAATTATATTAGTAGGATTTCAACAGAACTCTTGAATAGAAACTAGGTATAATACTTCAGGTTCAGTCTTACTAGAACTAGCAGGCTCTGTTGGTACTAGAGAGCTAGGAGCAAGGATATCTAAGGATTTAAAGAAAGATTTCCTCAGAGTTATAGCATCTTGAATATAACTCTAAGTATTTTGTTAGTTTTGTTTTTAATATTCAGAATATAAACTTTGCAAGTTATTAGATCACAGATGAAAAAAAACATTGCATAGAAACAGAATTGTTTATAATGGAAATATATGAAATAATCACTAACCTCTATACCATCCCACTCTAGACTTGCAATATGTAATAACTTCAAAGTAATTCCTTGCCTCAAATAGTTATAATCTTTTACATCAATACTTTCTAAACCCAATCCCCTGATACCAACAGCTAAGAATCTGCTAAATGATATCCACCACCTAATCCAGTCCTGTCTTTCAAGTTGATCTTTAACAAAAAAAATGCAGAAATCAGTATTTCTTCCATCATTCAGAAAATGATATTCATTAGTTATAATAATTCCAATTTCATCATCTAGAGATTCAATATTAATATAAAATATAAACATACTTGGTGGTAAAAGATTACTTACAGACAAATTTGCTTAGCAAATTCTTTATCATAAAGAGTTTTCTTTTCTCCCAGTTCCAGTATTTGGATCTTATTGGTTCCAATATATAGTTGTTAATATCAGTTTCAGTGTTGAATAAGGTAGACTTGTATAGAGCAGGAGGCATGACTGAAAGTTGTAAGAGTAATGAAGTTGTAAAAGTGTAAAGTTCGAATTGAGTAATAGGGAGTTGAAAATAATGTCAATCAGAAAGTTAAAGTTAACTCTAAGAAAGGGAAAACAGTAGTTATATATAATGTCAGTAGTATGCCAAGAGAATTATGAGTGAATATATTTTATATCAGATATAATATAATATTAATTAAATTTAGAATTAAGCTATTTGGTAAAGATTCTGTATATATACTTTTATGTCACACTATTTTATACTTAATATACTCTATTTCTCTTATTCCAGGTTCTAGGATTAATAATAATATCTTTCCTCAATAGGAAAGTAATATTATATAAATTTCTAATTAAATATTAGTAATATTTCTTTGCTCCAGATTATGTCTGATATTTATATAGGAAGACATACCACCCCAGTTTGTTTTCTGACCTTCTTAAACTACATCCTATAACACTCTACTCCTTTATTCTTATTATCCTCCACCTAGTATCTTAGTTTCTTATCATCCAATATCTCCTGACAATACTTCAGATATGACTTCTAAGGAATCAATTTTTGCTGTTTTAGAAAGAGTTGAAGCAATGGAATTACAATCAAATTCAGAGTCTCAAGGTTCAACAACTTTTATACCTATTCTTTCACTTAAGTCTAATGCTCTAGTAATTTTCACAGGTTCCTCAAGTCACATACAAACTACAGTGGATATCAGAGAAGTGTGTTTATAACAATATGTTATAAAAGTAATAATCAACTAATTTTTTTCATGGATTGACAGACTCCTGGAAAAGCTAAGAGAAGATTTTCAGAAGTGACAGAAGGCTCCTTGAGTGACCTAGTTGGTAAGTTTAAAGTTGATTGATTTTTAAGCTATATTCAGTCACTAATATTAGCTCTTCTAGTTATATCTACAGCTCCAGTGCAAAGAGAGGATGTTCATGTAGAACTAAGTAAAGAGCAATATCAAAGGGCAGCTTTGGGAATACAGTTGGAGGCTAGCAACCACTATGTTTCACAAATATTGGATCTATGGACAGTTATTAGGGCAAGTATTCCTGAGGTTAGTAGTTAAAGTTCTTTATATTGTCTTTGTCTTGAACAGTTGCAAGAAAATTGTCTTCTTTCAAATAGTTGTCTACACAAATGATTGTCCTGAAAGTACTCTCATAAGTGAAAGATTTACTCTTGTGAAAAAGATTTTCTTCAAGAAAAAATTTATCTTCTCATAGAAAAAATTTACTTCTCATAGAAAAAAATATATTTCTCTCAGAAAAAAATTTCTTTTTCTCCAAGAAAAAAATTTATTTCTCTGATAAAAAGAAATTTATTTCTCTCAGAAAAAAATTTATTCTTCCCCAAGAAAAAATTTATTTTTCTTATTGAAAATTTCCCTTTGTTCTCATGAAAATTTCTCTTTTATCAATGAAAAGATAAATTGGTTTATGAGAAAATCTTTTTTCCTTTTTTCCTTTTATATTAATTCTTACTTTAAAAATTTCTAACAAGTTAATAATTCTTTAGTTTCCTCATCTTCCTCCTCCTAAGCTCTTACATTCAGCATCAGATAGTTCTACCAATGAATTCATTCAAACAGTGAGGAAAGTTACTGAGAAGGACTCCAACAAGCCTGCCTTGAGAACCTGGGACAAGAAACATGTTTTGCATTGGTCAATTCTACAAGACATGCTCAGTACTGTGACTACTTGGACAATTGACTCTGTTTTGGACTCCTGGTTCTCTATCATATTTTCCTTTGCATTTTCACAAGATAGGGAATCATGTAAAGTTGCAACACTTTCTTCAATTGTTTCAACCATTCCTTCCTTATCAAAAAATGCTATCACCATGCTCATACCTACCTGTTTTAATGATTTGTATTGTTTCAACTATTGGCATCTCTTGGACTTTCTTTATTTTCCTCTGAATATTAATGGGGATCATTGGATTCTTATAAGAGTTGGTATTCAGACAAAGATTCTAGAAGTATTTGACTCTACAGGAGTAATGTTAGAGGATAACATCCAAAAGGTAAGTTAGTCCTCCTATTTGAAATTATATTTTCATATTAATTAATATAATAGCAATTGCTTTTTTTTTTAATACAACTACAACTAGCTTCTTGGGAAGATGCTAAAAAAAAAAAATTAGTTTCACAAGATGCTCAACCACTTCTCATCAAGAGTTGGACATTTAAGCAGCCTAAGGTATAGTTCATTTGCTCTGCATTTTCTATCTTTTACTAATTTAAAGTAGAAGAACCACCCTAAGCAAGGAGAAAACTCTCTTGATTGTGCTTATTTTGTCATGCAAACTGCTTATTTGTTACTTAAAGGACAAGAGCTAAATTATCACCAAGAGGATATGTTAGATATCAAGAGGCAAATGGTTAGTATCATGCTTGCTAACATGGAACTGGTTGGTTGATACCTGTACTTAAGATACTCCTATAAGCTTATTATATTTTTTCTTTCTTTGAATTTCCATGAACTTCTATACCTATCTAGTAGGAATATCATATTTAACCAGTCTCATCACATTTTACATTACTGAAATCACTAACTTTTATTTGCTTGGCCACAGTCTAACAATATATATATATCTCTCCTAATTCCTTATACTTTCTAATTCTTTCTTTCCCATATATACCTTTTCTGAAAAGTCTCCCCAACCTTCCTCCATTATTTTTCACAACTTCTTTACATTATTCTTTACTATTTCAACTCATACAATGTCTACTTCTCAGCCAACTATTCAACTTCTAGCTACAGAAGATCAGATCAAATCATATGTGATTGAGCCTATTAGTGAGTCTTATGAGAATTGGAAAACTAATAAGGTTTATTTAATAAAAAATACTGTCATCAAATTTGTCTGTAAGTATAAATTTTCTCCATTACATCTTCTATTTAATTACTAAAAGTATATTATCATAGATGATGAGATTAAAGTAATATTAAAATCTACTTTTGGAAGAATCAGTGATGGGAAAAATTCTACTTTCTGTCTTATTTATAACAAAGAAGGGAGATTTACAAAGATATGGCTAGAATGGTGGATTGAATTTAGCAAGTTCAAACCTCTTAACATAGAGGGCAGGAATTTGAGCAACATCAAGAAAGAGGATTACAACTATCTGAAGCTGGCAATAACAGGAAGATGGTTGATGGTAAAACCTCTAGATTGGGGAGGACTTGAGGTAAGTTAAATGTTCATTTTTTAAATTTTAGAAAAAAAATTTCTCATCAAGATTTCTGCCCCATGAAGAAAGATTTATAAAAATATTTCTACTCTGAAAAATAGATTTCTCAAGAAAACTTTTCCTATATGAAAAGAAAAATTTCTCATGAATATCTTTCCCCTATGAAAAAAATAATTTCTCACAAAAATGTTCTTCCTATGAAAAATAAATTTCTCATGAAAATCTTTCCTCTATGAAAAAAAAATATCTCAGGAAAATCTTTCCCCCATGAAAATAAAATTTCTCATGAAAATCTTTTCCCCTGAAAATAAAATTTCTCAAAGTTTTTTCTCCCATAAACTTATAAAGTTTTTTTTTTATTTCTACATTTCTGTTCATTTATCTTATACTATTTCTTTTTATTCTATATTTATTAACTAATATTTATACTTTAGAAATATGTGGAAGATGGTATTGCTTTAAGAAAAGGGTTACCATCTTCTTCAACAGAGGATTCCTCCAGCAGACTTAAAACCAAGAGGTCTAGAGCTAGTACTGGTACAGCAAGCCAAAAGGTATGTTCTTTTTTTTATTATAATCTATCTTTCACTAGTTATAAAATAACTCTTTTGATATTAACCATTACTTAGAAGAAAAAGAGCAGAACTCAATTAGATACTGAACAAGAAACTCAACCACAAACTGAACCTGGAATTGATTTAGAATCTGCAGATTTTCAAAATCAATCTAGTTTTTCTGAGGGGGTGGGTTTTGAGGATATTGGTATTGCAAGAGAGGGGTCTGTCCAATCTGATAGTAAGTATAAATTAATATCCTTATTTCCTTCTACTAAGTTTTCCATGATACTAATTTGTCAAATTTTCAATCAGTACCCATCTTGAGATCAGATTACCCTGGTAAAGCACCAACTCCTGGTCTTCCTCCATCTCATACTACCTACAGTCCACCTCCTGCTCCACAGTTTCTTCACTCAGACCACTTTTCCCTCAAAGAGGTAAGTTTTTAGGGTTAAAGTAATTTTTAAATTGTAATTTTTAACTAATAGTATTTATAGTTTTGTCAAGGAGGTTATGCAGATCCTCTGGATTCCTCTAAAGCTTTCTCTTTACCACAGACCTTACCAGAAGATCTTGATCCAACCTCTAACACTATAGGTAAGGAGGTTAATCTTCTTAAAGATGTCATCCAAAACCAGAGTAAGTTTTTTTAATTTTTTCATTAAAACAATTTAATACTAATTCAACTTCATAGGAGCTCTAGCTGGTTACAGAAACCACTTAGAATTTGCAATCTACTTGAAGAATCAAGGCCTCAAGCTAGTTAAGCAAGATGCTGTAATAGCAGGTCCAGATGAAATGGTGGTCTCTAAAATACAGTATCAGCAGTTGAAGAATGACCTGTCTTCATTGTCAAAAGATGTAAAGGAAAGAATGGCTAGGAATAGTGTCCTATAGTAATGCTACAATGTCTTGCATGCTCAACTTCACACGGCACGGCTCAGGTCACAGTACCACCGCTAGTCCTATTGTAGCTTACCGAC
>ML120383.1:0-20895 GCA_003788595.2 Choiromyces venosus 120613-1
CATGAGTCGCCAAAGGTGCCCTCTCATATATCCTACGGACAGCATCCGGTCGGACGGACGGCGACGACGTATATGGTGTTATGCTGAAGGTGCCATTTATTGTGGCTAAAGTGTCGGGACGCAATTCGACCGTAATACCGTAATGACGCCCGGTCCCTACATGGGGGCTGCAGGGGTATGGTAGAAATAATCCTATGTAAAGGCCGGGTAACTTTGGCCCTTTTTTCCATATGCCTAACAAGTAGTATCTAATGGAGTCTTTGGGAGATGAGATGACTAATATCTTATTTCTGACTATGGGACTATGATAGGTCATAATATCACAACAAGTAAAATGAGGAAAAGAAGTAGCTATTCAATTAAGTATATTTAAGAATAACTATCTGGTGAAGTCTGTTGTCCAAAATACCAGACTCAACAGACCCTTTAAATAATATGGTCATTCACTTATTGCAATATAAAAATACAAAGATTTATCTTAATCGATATGCCTTGAAACCAAATACAAAATAAATATCATATCAAACAATAAAGTAAAACAAAGATAATATCAAATGATATATCTTCAAACCAAACACAAAACAAATATCATATCAAATGATAAAGTAAAGCAAAGATAATATCAAACAATATATCTTGAAACCAAATACAAAACAAACATTGTATTAAATGATAAAGTAAAACAAAAATAATATCAAATGATATATCTTGAAACCAAATACAAAACAAATATTGTATCAAATGATAAAATAAAACAAAGATAACATCAAATGATATATCTAGAAACCAAATACAAAACAAATATCATATCAAATGATAAAGTAAAACAAAGATAATATCAAACAATATATCTTGAAACCAAACACAAAACAATTATTATTTCAAATGATAAAGTAAAACAAAGATAATATCAAACAATATATTTTGAAACTAAATACAAAACAAATATCATATCAAACGATAAAGTAAAACAAAGATATGAAGTACCTATACCTATTACAGGTACAATTAGTAGTCAAACATATATTGATTGTATCCTTTGACCCTAACTATATCCTTAGTGGTAGTTTTTACACCAATAAGGAACTACCAACTCTGGCTACATTTATCTTCAATATGATAATGCTCTGACTTATAGTTCTTGTACAACTACTCAAGCTACTGAGGAGATTGACTTAACCAACTATTTTCTTCCTTGGCCTCCAAACTCTTAACTGCCATTCACCAAGAGTGGGAAAATCTTTCTCCCAATGACATTCAATAACGTATTTGACCTAGTGTTGGGACACTCCCTAGTTATAGGACACTACATAAAATGTGACTACTTAATTGAAAAACTGTTGTAACTCAGACAATATTAAATCATATAAGCTACAAATTGATATGTAAATAGCCAGTTTCCATCCCAATAACCTCTATCAGATTAATATCCATTGAACTAATACAGCTATATGTATGAGTAAATATATACCAAGAGTGATAATTCATGATTGACTTACAAGGTTAAGGTTTTTGGGAAGAGAAAAAATTATAAAATTATTCTACTTCCTGGCACAGGTAGAGATGGTTCTGGGCCACAATTGGCAAATAGTAGCAGGTTGATCAGAGCTCTGTTGGAGTCAAGTCATTAGATTTGGTGAAAGTGAATATTATCTGAATAGAAGACTTACTTTATTAGTGGCCTGATATAGTTGATTATCAACCATTTCTTCATCACTGCTAATCTCAAAGTTGTCATCATCAGAGCTGGATGTGATGGCCTCTTCAGCATGGTTCAGGTAAGTCTCTCCTCTTTGATTGGTCTTAGATTGTATCTTTCTCCTAACTTGACCTTTGGTCTCCTTACGCTTTGCCGCAGCTTCTGCCTTTTTCTTATCAAGTTCCATACGCTTATAATATAGCCTCGCCAAGTGCTTGGAGCTTAGTAGAAGTCCACCACGTAGTTGCCTTCTATCAGCTTTGGCCGGTTTTGCTAGTTAGTATACCTTTGCAACTTCTTCCTCTGCAATAACCTTTGCAGCATTGATAGTGCGAGCTTCTTTGATACATTGGGTCAAGAGATCCTTAAGAGTTTTATTGGCAAAAGTTTCCTCTATTTGCTGATTACTGAGTTCAATACGATCGAGCTCAGGGGCTCCAAATACTCTTCCTGCTGATAGACGAAGACCGGGTTGTCTTGTGGCTAGAGGAGTCTGGGGGACCATATTTGCCTGTAAGATAGGATCTCTTAGGATATGATTTCTGTTGAATGGAATCAGCCCACAGGCATGCCAGGCAGACCGGATAGTCTCTGGCTGAAAGGTCTTTTGCCTTGCTCTCTGAAGCATGGGAAAGATATCACCCTTCTTAATCATACCATATGGGCCTTACTGACGTACACGATCTTCTAGCTCTTGCTTGTAATAGGTTGTAAGTGGGCTGAAGATGCCAAAATCGAGAGGTTGAAGAACATGAGTCGAATGGGAGGGAAGACAGAGAAGATGAATATTGTGGTCGATAGCATACTTGACAAACTCATAGTTCTCCACATGTGTTGAATGTCCATCCAAGACAAGAATACAATGCTGGTTGATACCATTCATAGGATGAGTTCGTGGTTCGAATACTTCCTGAAACTACCGAAAGGTGATATCGGTGTTGGTGTACCCTTTGGGGGAAGTGGCAAAGAGAGCATCTTCCTTCTCTTCGATCTCGATATTTGTATGGTGTTCCATCAAGTGAGCATTTGCCTTGAAGATAATCAGTGGAGGCAAGACTTTGGCTGCACCTGAGATGGCTTCCACAAGAGTAACCCAATCACGACCACCATCCTGGATGATACTTGGATTTCGGCATGAGGTACGGCAAATCATGGTACCTGCTCCTCCCAATCCAATTGCGAATCCCTTTTCATCAGTATTCCAAGTGTCCTTATCCTTGACATGGAACTTGCACCGAATGTGATAAAAGCGATCAAGATGCATCTTAAAGGAATCCAGGTCTGTGGCCAGAGCCCTCTCCCTATCCAAACATCTTCCTACTTTGGCATCCAAGTCAGGATGATGACCCAAAAAGTGGCTGAGCCAATGCTCTCCAACTTGGTCTCTCGAATTCCATGCATGAAGGAGACTCTGAACCATTTAATAGACATGTCTGCAGCAAGTTGGAAATCCGTAGTCATCCCACTTCTTAATCCATGCACTCAATGCCTCCTCCTCGGAGATGGAGAGAAGCTGCTGGGTTTTGTGAGCTGCCTTGGCTGGGGTTGAATGTTGTGAGATTCAATTATGAAAGATCGATTTTGGTACTTCAAACATAAGAGACAATTGGCGGAGTGAAAGGTTGGGATCAGCCTCATGTGCCTTCAAGGCTTCTTGAAGATGCATCTCCTTCATATCCTTGGGAGAAGGCATTAGTGATTGTGTGATATTCGTAAACGTCTAACTTATCGAGAGGTTTGTTGCTTCGTATCTTGTGTGAGAGAAGTGTATGTTGCAGAGAACAGAAATGTCTGACACTTGAAATCAATGACTCTAATTAAATAAGAGAGAAGCTCTCACACAGCCTTAGGGTATCATAAAACAGACCCCAAGGAACGTCCTCATACTAAAATATTTCCCACTTTACTTATTTTACTTGGTCATTTTTATCATCAATATTGTTGTTGCAAATTATGTATATATTACTATTTTAGACCAAAGACTGATATTAAAATAGAGAAAAGGGGAAATATTTTTTCATAGGCTGAGGCTAGAGTTCATCATCTACATTCTAGTGGAGTGTTAAATTATTTGATATCCAACTGGAGCTGTTGTTTACATTTCAATTTCACTGGTTAGATTTTAAAGTCTGTCCCATAACTAGGGAGTGTCCCAACACTAGGTCAAATATGTTACCTTATATCCTCAATGCCTACCCAGATTTCTGAGCTTATTAAAGCGCATTGTAGGCATACTCACTTTTAGTTCCCTCTTCCCAGCTCTTCCCCCCTACTCATATGCACCAAGGATTATTATTATTATTATTATTATTATTATGTTCCTTTTTTTTTCCTCCTTATCTCTGAGTCCTCATATACAATGGTCAATGATTGGAAATTGATTTTACTTAGGGGTTAAATTGTTAGAGTTGACAAAGGTGAATAGTTGATGGAAGATGATGTGAGAGTGGATATAAGCAAAAAGGTACAATAAATGATTGCAGAATGTATTTAATGATTTAATTTGTTCAGATGTTGAAAGGCAAGAAATGGATTGGTGGAGATAGTTTACAGGCACATTCCCATTATGGAAGTATGCAGGCAAATGGGATCATACATGAAGAGAAATGTATAAGTGTGAGAAGTGATAGAATGGTTGTGATAATTTTCTTACACTCTATATATTCTTATTTTTTTTTTTAGTTTAGTGAAAAGGATGAGCGAATGACATTTCTAATTATTCCTACCCTTTAGTATAGTCATAGTCTACAGAGGTATAGGCTCAAAGTTTTGGATATTGTACTAGTAAGGACTATGACACTAGCATGGGGAGAGGAGGTAGTAGTTTGGGTTTAGCAGCTGGGATAGTGTTTGGTGCCCAAAGGTAGACTTAACAGTGAACAATTTACTTTCTCTCAAGCTATCAACTACTCAAGTACTTTAATAGAAATTAAGTTCTGCTACATATTATCAAGAAAAAAAAAATACAGTAAAATCAACTACTTAGGATACTGCAGGATTACTTAGTTTGTGTGCTAGTAGCATATATCTTAGTAAAAAAAAAAAAAAATTGTCCCCAGCCTTTATCATGGGAGGAGTGCAGTTCAGAACTATGCTTCACTCATAGCAACAGGAGATCTAATATTTCATGAAGAAACTATTGGCATCAATAAATGCTTGATACCTTTCTAGCATATTGTTATGATCTGCTATAAGACCTCTCCTATCTTATATCTTGCAACAGGCAACAAGTCTATAGTTAGCTTTTCTGGATGTAATCTTACTTGTCTTCTATTGTATTCTCTTTCCTTTGAGAATTCTAATACTTGTTGTCTTACACTACATCTTAGATATCAACCTTTGTCAATACTAAGTCCTTATAGTGCCAACTTGTATTAGTCTTGGTCCTTCTCTCTAGTTGTCTGATCTGTATATAAAGAACATAAAAGTGTTTTATTTGTAATATAATAGATAGGAAATAACTTAGGTGATTGTGTGAAGAACTAACTATCAGGTCCTATTAACCTCCTTATATAGTTCTTCCAGCAACCCGCTTACAAATTAAATGAGTCACAACTGTGACTCATGTACTTGCGTAACATATAATCTCATGACCATACTTGGTCATATGTGAAAGTCCCATGACCTTAAAGGGGTCATGTGCGAAACCTCATGACTCATATAAACGAAGTCATGCCTCTTAATCCTTATAACTCATATGTGCACATATGAGTCAACACTCAACATACCAATCAAATTCAAATATAAACAACTATGACTTACAACTGTGAGTCATGTGAGACCCTGTGACTCATATGTGAGTCATAGTGTGAAACCATAACCTCGTATGACTCAACTAAATCATGTGCAAAAACCTTTAACAACTGAAATACTATGATATACAATCATATGTCATGTGAAACCATTACAAACTATGCCAGGTTTGTAATACATACTTCCTATCAGCTCTCTAAACTCATGCTGTTTAATATTGTCCCAAGCCTCCTTCACAGTATCCCTAACCTATCATGTGATATATTTTCTGGGAAATTATCTTGTGGATAATTCTTCATAATATGCCATACCCTTTCAAGAGGATTTAAATCTGGTAAAAAGGCAGGCCAATGAATAACCTGAATTTCTCTCTCTTGAAGCTCTCTTGCTGTTTCCCTAGCTGTATGTCCTGGTGCCCCATCCTACATAAGCTGTAGATAAATCACATTGTAGTGACATAGTTCCAAATACCCATGAATAATTAGAACAGTATGGGCACAGTAGCTTTCAGAATTAATTGACCTCTAATCTTTCTCCCAAAATATACCTGGACCTTGTATATCACCATGAAAATAATCCCAGAACATCCACCCTTTCCTTCTTTGGTACTTTTCTACAATACATATAGGTTCCCACTCCTCACCAGCTCTCCTAATTACCTAAGTTTGAGTATTCCTCCCACCAGTGACCCAGGTCTCATTAGTCCAGAGGATAGAGTACCATTGTTGGAGGGTTCAGTTGATGTACTCACAAGACTATTGAAGTCACACAACTTGGTTTCACTCAGAGATAGGAGATTTTCTTAATACTAATTGCCTGTGAAATCTTTCCTTAATTAAGGCTGTCAGGATGGTTTTCTTTCCAACCCCAAAGTCTAACTCCTTTACCAGGTGCTCAAATAAGAGGTGCTAGTTATGGGCAGAGGCACAAACATATTCAATCAACTCCTCAATTTGAGCTGTTGTGAGGAGTGGTGGATCACTGAATTTCTTGACTGGTGTAGCTGGAGTAGTACAGGTATATTAAATCTGGTGCCAAGAAAACCAAGTTTTTTCCTGAATTGCTGTATACCTTCAGCTAATTGAGCATAATAGTTGGCACTCTTACCTTTGATCTCATGTCAAATGCAAGATCTTTGGGTAATCAGCATGGATAGGTGGCATCATGGCTTATCGCTTAGAAGAAGACTTCAGGTTCTCAGTAACCTCAGGTTTCTAAACTGCAAGAGCAGTGACAGGATAAAGCTGCAATCAGTAACTTGTAAGCTATCAGGCTTCACTTCCCCTCTCTTTCTTCCTCTTATAGTTATATTGAAGCGACAAATAGACAGAAAGGTCTATAGACTAAGGGCAATATTAAACAGGATAATACAGTGAGAATTCCAAGTGGTGACTCAGCTGCTAGGTAGAGAGTGTTTCTTTCTTTTCCTTTTCTCCCAGTAATAGAAAGTCTAGGGATTCGGATAAAAGGACAAATTAAGAAAATGGACCAGGCTACAGGAAACTATGTACTGTTGTACCTTTCAACCATAAATTAGTTTTTTCATTGCTAACTAAGATATAGTGAGTATTACCTTCAGGAAATTAACTCTAGAAACTTTGTGTGACTAAAGTATGTAGTATACTGTTAGGCATATGGAAAAAAGGGCCAAAGTTACCCGGCCTTTACATAGGATTATTTCTACCATACCCCTGCAGCCCCCATGTAGGGACCGGGCGTCATTACGGTATAACGGTCGAGTTGCGTCCCGACACTTTAGCCACAATAAATGGCACCTTCAGCATAACACCATATACGTCGTCGCCGTCTGTCCGACCAGATGCTATCCATAGGATATATGAGAGGGCACCTTTGGCGACTCATGGGAAGTGACTCGGAGGAATTTGGTTAAGTTTTGAGCAAACTATTACCTTGTACATTAGCAGTTAAATATTATGGCTGATAGGTGATGGGACGATTTGGGAAGAAACCTTAGTGACCGAATATCGTGAGCCTATGGTACCGACGGGTAGCCATAGAGCCGAGCCTTTTGCTTTGAAAGAAGTAGTGCCCCAAGAGGGCCTACTCGAGAATCGGTATGAGAGGTTTTCGCTGGATAAGCTATTGGCTCGATCCAGAGCAAAAAACCCTATATATCCGATGGGCCTTGTGATGCATCAATATGTGACACAATGGCCGCGCTCATTCATTAAAGCTGATCACTTTATGTTTTGAGGCAGAACAATTGGTATAGTTGCCATTAGGGCGGCATACTCAAATTAAGTTCATATAGTGGAGAGATCGAAGGCTACCTACTGGAGGGGTGTTCACACCCCCCAGAAACAATAGGAGTTCGAAGAGATCAAAGCTAAGCAAGGCAAATATTCTCAGGGTCAAAGGTGTTCGCACTTAAGAAAGTTAAGAGGTTTTCGACGGAGGTACTTAGATAGTATGGGAGTTGGTTGTAGCCCGCGATAACCCAGACGCGGAATATAAATATCGAGGTACTCCCAGCTATCAGAAACATCAAGCAACGGAGAAGAGATCTTATTAATATATTTATTACCTTACTCTTGAAAACTATTATTACACATATCCTTTATAAATACTTCGGGAAATACGAGCCTACCTTAACGATCTTCGTTTTATCCTACTTTACCTTATTTCAAGAAGCTTACGGCCTAGACCTACCGGCCCTATCTACAGTTGGACTACCCCATAACATATACTCATTGTTGTGTTGAGGACTTTGAACCTCCTATTGATGAACAAACTTCATGTTCATGAAAAATTTTTACCTCACCCCCCCTTCAAGCCACTATACCCAATAGATACCTCCTGCCCCTGCTAGCACGAGACCCCCTGCTAGTCAAATATCCAAAACTTTGGGCCTGTACCTCCATAGTTTGCAGCTAGGATAAAGACAGCAATACAGAAAGGAATAAGTTCCGCTCTATATCACTTGGTGCACCACATCCACTTCATGATGTCTGGTTATATAATAAAACTTTCCAGACAACCTTATCTCCCGATCCCTCAAATCCCTGTTTTGCCACCCTTAGTTTCCGATTTTTATGGACACACCCGAGTACTACATTCCCGGACGGGGGGCATGACGAAACCGGGCGGGTAACGAACAGGGGTATTTTATCCCTTTGTTCGTTCCCGTTTTTCAGGCCCAAGCACACCTCAAATACCGGTAGTGTGTAGATAAGATCTTGGACTTACGAGAATCGGTAAAGAAAGGCCAAGTCCGCCGTGACCGGGCCAATAAAATACCAGAGAATATCGACGACCCACGCTCGCCACTCACTACAGTACTGGTACCGGTATTGAACCTCACTATCGAGTTAATAACTTGGGGTGTGTGTGGGCTCGAAAACGAACGAAGGGATGGGCAAAAGGTGAATTGGTCAAAGTAGGGTAACCAAAAATTTACTTGTGAAGCATCCCTGTTCGTCATCCGCCAGGTTTCGTCGTGCCCCCCGTCCGGGACTGTACGTCATAACTATCCAACAGCCAGGCACCCCCCCCAACAAAAAAGAAAAGCTCTATCAAACTGGAAAAAAAAAAAAGCCCGAGGATAATAATTTATTTGAACCATTAGACTACGCCGCCCAGCATCAAGTCCCTTCCCTTCATCCAATCCAGTTCCGTCCCTCATTTCTCCACAAAGGCAAAAAAAAAAAAAAAGGGCCTTATTCTTTCCTGCTGTTTCCTTTTTCCCTTCACTTCCCTTCCTTCTTTGCTAAATCAGTTACGAGAAATAGTTCAAAGAGCTTATTCTGACTAGGGATATCTTTTGGTGAGTTTGTTCTTTATTTTCATAAGATGGCTGGAAGTTTATAATGGAGTGCATGGAGGGCTAATGGCGATTGTGAGCAGAACGAACGAACGAAACAAACACAAGAAAAAATGCCTTTCACCTACAACAAAGGATTTGGCGGGAGGAGGTTCGGGTGGGGCGTTTCTGCGAATAAGCACGGTGTTAGGCCGCATGCTAGGTTTAACTGCTGTGGGTTTAATTGCTTCAGATAAGCATTTTGTATGGAGTGAAGCTACGGTGGAGTGAGCAAGCAAGCTAGGAAGCGGTACCAGTGATGGGAACCCTCATACTTTATTTGAAGCAGGCGGGAGTTCATATTCTCATTTTGTTCTATTTTCGCTTCTTGTAAACTATACTTTTAATCCCAAGCAAACATCACGAACAATCACAAACCCTCACTCGCGGAAAGAGCCTATTGGATCAGTATTTGCACCTTATCAGCCCCCCGGCAGTCACCACGGCCGCAACAACCCCATCCACAACCTGGATTTGAAGGCCCAGCCTCTCCGCAACTCCCCTGACCACCCCCTCTAACCCGACCAACCCCGCACACCCCAGGCAAACCACCCCCACATCTCCGCCTTCCAACAACTTCTCCGTAGCATGCTCCATCCTCCTCTCCAAATCCTCCTCAGGCACGGAGTGCAATTCCCCCGCGTTCAGCCCGGTGCTCTGGACGCCCGCGAACCGTTCCCCACCACCCAAGAACCCGTGCAGCCCATCGGTCAACAAGCCCTCCCAAACCTTGCCCGTAGTAACGATCCCGAATTTCCTCTCCCGCGGCAAAATATGCAAAGCATGTGTCACGCTAGCTTGGAAAATCCCGACGACGGGCTTAGCCGTGTGCATTTGCAGCAATGAGACAAGCGGGTGGTCGCTGTAGCACGCTATGACGAAGGCGTCGTAGGAAGCCAATTGTTCGGAGAGTACCGGGAAACAGACGTCTGCACTCTTCTGGGAGCTCTCGGCGTCGTCAATTGATGGTGGGGAAGGGGGCGGCGCGGTGAAGTAGGTGTACGTTAGAGACGGGAGGTTGAGGTTTTCGACGATTGGCTCGAGGGCTTTAGTCATTGAGACGCTGGAGTTTGGGTTGATTATTAGGATTGACATTGCTGAGTTTTGTGTGGAGTGGTGAGTATTAGTGATGCGTGTGTTTGTGATAATATTATGTGGTGTTGACGTTCGACGGCGGTGCTTGGAAAGTGGTTGCTGGTGAGGTGCGATTGTAAAGATGTCAGCTTGATGCGGGGAAAGGGCGGTCTATGTGTGAGGCAAAACCTCCATATTTTATCACATGCTGGTTGGCCCCAGGGTCTTCAGGGCCCTAATTGACGTCAGGATGCACTTATGCTTCACAACTTCAGGGCCATTTTTCTTCAAAGTCAGTTTTAATGTACTCCTTTATTATGATAACAATATAATTTGTTATTTGTTACCGTTTCAATAGAAGCCATAACCATCAGTGGCACCCACAATATCGTGACTACTGAGTATACCGGTAACCCAAATTACAAGAGAAATTACATACAACGATAGATATCCAAAAAATAAAAATAAAACTTTTCTGGCTCATCCCCAGCAAAACCAGCGAAGCCTTAGTACAGAGACTATCGACGAGGCAGTCAGGAGAATTAGTGCATGTAATAATAGCACCTAGAAGCCAACCATGAGGGAATAGTAAACATTCAGGGGAAAATAAGAATATAAGGAGGGAATGTAACCCGAATTACCCAACAGTCCTATATCTATCCAGTTTTCCCGCCTAGACTCCAAAACGCCGCACGAAAGACAAAGGCAACCAGACGAAACGCTCCGTCTGAATAACCACAATATTAACAACTGTTGTTGAAAGAAGAATCTAAACGGGATTCCATGTCTCTACTCCCCCCCACCAATTCGTGCCTGCTTCTATGCCTGCTGCAGCACCATTGACGCCGTTGGCTTCCCACTGAGCGTTCCCGGCCATTTCCCTTCCTTCCCTGATCATTTCCTCTTCGTTCCCGACCACTTCCTCTCCGTAGGTTCTGCCATGGGAAACGCAGTTGAGACAGACACATGTATTCCCGCATGTGCATTCAGTCTCAACCTCAGAGCACGGCCCAATCTGATAGTCCACCAACACAAAGGCACTAGGTGAAACTCCGTTATCAGGGCCCCCGGCGGAGCTCTCCCGGTCTGGTGATGGCGAGGTCTGAATGATTAGACCGATATTCGGGGTCGCAGTGGAGTCTCCGGCTCCCCCCACCCCGTTTACTGACCCGTTAGGATGGGATTGGGGGAGGGTAGGTGAATTCGACTGTGATTGAAAGGGACTTATTTGTTGATCATCGAATGCAAAATTGCGAAGCTCTTTCACATACTCGACAGTACGGGGATTAAACGGGTGGCTGATACAACCTAGGCAATTGCACTCAGGCCCACATTTGCATTTTGTCGATTGCTCAGTTTCTTCGTTCCCGCTCACCATCTTGAAATCTGGGACGAATCCAGCTTCTGACGGCGGAAGAGGGGGCGGCGCAGAAGAGAGCCCCATAACTCTGAAATAGTGTAACCAGGCAAGTTCTCTGGCAGAGACAGTTACAGTTGAGGTCCCAGAGGGTTGCGGCAGTGACGCTTCGAGGGCACTGGCGGTGTCACAAGCAGGACTATACTGTGCCGAAGGAAGAAAATGCGAATTAGGAATCGGTATTCGTGGCAATTCTGGTTTGGCGACAAAATTACCGCCATCAGACGGGTGCTGATTGAAATTTGTTGGTGGATTCTGTGATGCTGAACGGCTATTGCTGCAGCATCCACCGCGAGGCTTGGCCATGGTGGGAACATCTATCGAAGGAGCCTCCCCAATGAACGGAAGATCGAGAGTCGAATCCCAGTCATCTGCGGGCACCATGCCATTACCCATATCGGGCTTTGGTGTGGAAAATCCGTTTGAGGGCAAAAATGTAGCATTAATAGCAACTGGGAATCCCCGGCCTTGGATAGAAACCTTGGGATCTGGTAAAGAAAATCTGCCCTCAACCCCGTCGGTAAAGGAGACCCCATTCGTATATTTCGATCGCGCATCACAATGATTTGTAACATTCATCAAACCCGTCTCAATCATATCATATTTCGACCCCTCCACTTTAACATCTGGGCTCCCCACTTCCTGTTGTACCTTTCGCAAAAGCTCCATTGCAGTATCATCCCCAATCAAACTCGCTCTCCTTGCCATTTTTCCATCAACCCCAGCTACACTTTTTCTCCTAACTCGATGGCGTGACCCCGCGACCTTATTCATAGAGAATGTCGAGCTGCCTTGGGGTGACACCGGCGAAGGTAAGGTATTCGCTTGAGTGTATGAAGGTTCTTTTGAGGCTGCACATGATGCATGTGACTTAGAGGCAGAATCGGAAACCCCACACACACATGAAGTAACTAGAGCGTTCATAGATGTTAGAATCCGATGCGCACTCACCCGAAAGTGGTTCTCCAGAGCAGGAATGGAAGTGCAAGATTTTGCATACCTTTAGGAATTGCTACCGATGTGATCTCACAGCTGCAACCATTTCCATGTGTTTCCCCATAGGTGTTCGTCTTAGCCATTGCACCCCCTCCGTTCGAAATGGCGCCAGGTGATGAATGAACAAAGGTCCCAGGAGATGATGAAGACAATGCATGAGGACAGCTGCTCAACGGCCTTCCTGGTTTACGAACCTTTACGAGGATTCGATCGGTGTGATTGCATTTCGAGGAACGGTGACCTCTCATACAAGGTTCACTACAGTACCCAACAGTTAGACATAATTCGCTCGTCGGACATTCGGCCGTGAATGAAAGAAAAAAGCAAAGGGAAGCTGCAGAAGACGTGGGGAACGAGAGCGGGGAAGTCACATACCATGAAAATTTCACACCATTTAAGATCGGCATTTCGAAATGTTTGTGATTGAAAATGTTTTATTATGCCGATAGGAAAGTGTCCAGGAAGCCGTCACAAAATACTTTCCTTCTGTTCTCTGATCCTGCAGCTGTACTTCGAGGTACACCGATGGGATCAGTGAGGATAGCAACGGCCTTGTGTCAAAAAAAAAAAAAAAAGTAAGGCGGACCAAGCAAAGAGCAAGGTAATAAGATGATAAGGTAGTCGAGTAGATGAAGGTAATGGTGTTGTGGTATCCTGGCTGTGCGAGCAGCTTACCGCGTGCGTAGCTGATATGCTGACTCGGATCTGTGTGAGGGGTCGGAGGATAGTTCGTTTGTGGGATGAAAGGCTTGATAAGATAGAGAATTAGACTAGTAGAAAGAAACCTTAGTGGTGGAGGAGGCTCAAAATTTTCCAGCGGTATTGGATGTGCTATCCTTAACAGTCCTGCTCGTCAACTAACCAATTCGGAATTTGGTCACGCTATTCAAAAACAAAATTATCTCTGAAGCTTTCAGAGTACTCGTACGGTAGAAGAGGTATTTGTTGATCCCTTCGCTCGTATGATCAGAAATAAAACAAAAAACCGTAATGACGAAAGTAAATGTTCGGATGACTGAAGCCCTTCAGTCAAGCGATCCAGAGAGATCCCTTTGTTAAGTACCGTACTCGTTCCTGGTAAACAAGCGATTGGTTCCCGCACGACAGCTTCTGATAGTGTACTGTATGATACCACTCGACGATCTGCCCCTGTGGTCAACTCGTTTGTTCCTGTCTTCCTCCATAGGATCCTGTCGCTCCTTCAATTTTTCCCGGACCCTGATAACCAAACAGAAACCTCCGCTCATGCTGCAATACCGCAAAAAAAAATATTTTATTAAACGAACCTTCTCGATAAATCGTGAATTAGGTCCCGATAAAGAAGGATTCGGTCGATGGAATGTGGTTGCGTTAGATAGAGCCAGTTTCCACCCTTTCCGTCGTTCTCTTGTGCATCCCCCCTCTTCACCCCTTATGCCCTGTTGGTTATAAAGTGGTCGGCAGCGGCCCTCCCTCTACCTACTTTTTGCTTGTTCTACACCTTGAGTTGCCTTCCATCCATCCCGTTCAAAAATTAACGGGACACTTGGAGGTCTCTTTCAGACCAGTCAATTCGGCAACGAGACAAGTTGATTGATGCTCATTGCTCAAGGATGGGCGGTGAGAGTGAGCAAGTTTCACGCCACACGTCAAGGTGCAGATGCGATGCGGTAGGTGCTTCCACACTAATGTGGTAGGAATTGCTTTTCCATTCACATTTTTGTCAAGAACTCCTTCGTGGGGTGAAGCCTTCTTTTATTAGACTATATTGCTTGTCCTGCTGTCACATCAGACTCCCATGTCAGACTAACCCCTCACGAATTCTATCTCTGAGCCTCATTTACCGGTACATTGTTTCCCATCTCTCTCAAGACAATCCATTCTCCCATACCAGTACGGCATATCTTGAGAAGGATAACTATTTTTCTTGCTATTTATCCGAACTTTGGCCTCCACCCCATGGCACCGCATCTATTGGGACGATTTCTAACTACTTTATCGAGCCTGGTTTTCACCTTGCAAAGCGGGAGGGATCCACAAATGCTGGTATTATACAATATCGATTGTGCAACAATTTACCCCACCAGCTGCCCGCTTTTGTCTTTGACGTCCACGTGCATCCGCGTTCTTTCTGAAATATTTTCTCTCCTCCCCAACCATCGATTGATCTTGTCTGCTTCCCCACTTAATCCCCGAGTCAGTCCTAACCGATCCCCCGAGACAGCTTCACACTTAAATACCCGTGGTCCTTTTGGGACGGAGATACAATACAATCCTTACTTTACTGTATTCCACGCCATAGCGAGCGCCCGGCATAGCAAGCCATCCACCCAAATATTAGCCACCATTTAAATCTCAACTGAGGTTCAACCAATTACTTTTCCCAGACTTGCAGATGGCTCGCTATGCCGGGCGCTCGCTATGGCGTGGAATACATTACTTGAGGGGATCCCACTTGAAATTGTCATATTTCTCTGCCATCAATAACCCACGCACCATATCCCCGGTCTCCTGCTATGAGGGACCTGGGGAACAAAACTTTCTCTTCCCCGCCTTTGAGGGATCTTTACGGTACTTGTGCCGGTAGCCCACCCACCCACCACTTAATAACGCGGGAGCAAGCCAAGTCGTAATGGCCGCCACAATCAACCGGAGATTCCCGATCAATTGCGGAAGTTATCTTTAATGCGCAGCAGAAATACAGGAAGCTAGCGATCAGAACTACCGAATTTCGTGGGTAAACGACCCGTCAGTTCCATTGTCAACGCAGAGGAGGGCCAAAAATTGAAGCGAATCATCGATTGGCAAATTGGTAGGGTATTGGCAGCTTGCAGTAGGGTTACAGTTTCCTAGTCTTGCCTTGGGTAACATTTCTGCTCATTCAAGTAACGGTTTCGTGTAACGATGTTATTTAGGCAGGAAACCCGGAAGGAGAGTGGTCATTTCATGGATACAGGATCTCGGGCCAGTTCCCTTGAACACATATATTACCCTCTTTTTTGCAAGTGAGCACCCGGGAATTTGTCACTGAATTGATTCTATGTGTTCTCGATAGATGACTAGAAGTAGTGTAAACTGAGGCCGTAGTACAAGTACCATAAAGTATTCCGGAAGAATTCGATACTGGTGGTGCCATAGGCAAACATGGTTCATCCGAAATCTCACCGGACCTATCATATCATTGCCTATATAGAATTCCTTCTTTCCACCAAGTTAAGGGGTTAGAAACCAGAATTCTCCGATTACTAAAGATACTACTCACGCATCTTTGCCAAGAAAAATGCCGGCTACCGAATTATCTTGAGGGGGTAAAGGCAAACTTGAGATTCATTCTCAGTTCCTCAAGATAATTCGGTAGCCGGCGTTTTTCTTGGCAAAAATGCGCGAGCAGATAGTACACTAGTCCCATCGGTTTATGTAAAGAGACGTCTTATGTTCCATTAAGGTCTACCAGCAAGCCATCGTAGATTACCAGATACTCAATCACGGATACTGTGCTGTTTCAGTCTTCGATACTTAGGACCGTTTCCAAGCAGTTCACGACGGCATCACACACTCTCACTCGACCCGAAGCGCAAAGCTCCCCGTCTGCTCCTCGAAACAAGAAATAATCTAGGACGCTAACACAGTTCCTCCTATGATCTAAATCCGTAAACCGAGAATCTCGAGAACTATCAAACATGCAGAAATCCTAAAATCTATTCTCCCAAACAAAAACAAAAAAATGCCCAAACCTATAGTTAGGTAACATCAATGCGCTTTTTCGGTTGTAACTGATACTTAAATAGTCAAGACATGCCTTTTATAAACAATTGACTGATCAAGAAGGGGCTGAGGGTGTTCCTGGAGCGAAATCACACCTTCGTCGATGACTCACTTGGGATCAATAGCTTTTTAACCTCTGGCTCTTTCGATGATAGCTATATCCTTGAGTAATCACTGGCTAATAAACCAGGGCCGATTTGTCGCCTGCATGGTTCTGATCTACTGGCTGACAGATTTACTTGAAAAATCGTGAATATCCGGTACCCACCATCACCCAGCACTAAAGTTAGTATCTATTGTTATGGTCTGAATTATTATTATTTTTTACATTACTGGTACAGTGAGTTACATGTCTACTCCCTCTTTATGCATCTGCGCTACTCCCATCCATGTGTTGATATAGGCTACCGTACATCCCAGATAGCACCCCATCTTTCTTTCCTATACTGTACTGTCTCCTACAGTAAGAATGCTTGATCCGATCATCTGATAAGCCTTCTGATCTGAGAGCCATCTAATCTGATCGCCTTCTTCCTTCCTTCTGCTCTCACCCCCTCGCCCGGCAAAGCTTTGGCATCTCTGGCGAGCCGGACGGGAGAGAAGAACGGAAGGAAGAAAGGAAAAAAAGTTAGCAGAACGTTTCCAGGAGCGAACACCTTCAGGAGCAAATACAAAATCTCGAGGCCCCGAGTACGCTCCCCCCAGCACCACGGTACCAGAACCTCCAATAATAGTCCGCAAAAAAAAAAAAAAAAAAAAAAAAAAAAAGGGCTGCGCGCCATGTTAACCAACGCATTAATCGGACTGACTTAAGTCATTTCTATACCGACAAATTTGCCCGTCCTGACCTAAGTTAACCTGACTTACTCTACTGCTTGTATCATAACTTAGCAGCTACTCGGGTATGGGCGTTAGTGATGAGACGGACAGGGGTTTGAAGTACGGGCGTTCATTAACATCAGAGGTAAAAGATGATTTAATTTGGTAGGCATAATGCCATGAATGGTAAGAAGCTCTGACATCTTGAACCCCTGTCTGTCTCATCACTTACGTCCATACCCGAGTACTGTACTGTTTGATAGCAGTGGATTATGATCATCAGCTCCTCCTCTACAGCTACCGTCCAGTAATGCTTTACCGACACCTTAATTCCTCCAGGGAAACATCATAATATCATACTTGCATAAATTTCGCAGCCTGTGCGCCTGTTCCCCACGTTTCAAACAGACAGACAAGCAAACTAACGAACACCACAAACTTCCGCTACAACTGTGCTATTCTATTCCATCATATTCGCTTTCCGCGCGTTAAGCTGAAACTCGGATCCGGGTCGAGAATCTCGTTTATTTCGCTTGCCTGTTTGCCCTGGATTAAGGTAGGGTAGAGTAGAGTTGTTAGCAGTGGAGGTATGATACAAGTAAAGTAAGTTAAAGTAAGGGGAGGAGAGCGAAGCGCTTGGCGATCTCGGTTGCTTTTTTACTTTTTTTTTCTTTTCCTTCTTCTCCTTCGCCTTTGTTTTTATTTTTTTTCCATAACTTTCTACTATGATTATACTGTAACATTATGCGGCGCTGCTGTTGCTGTCTGGTTCTTCAATTAGAGGAATTTTTGTTTTACTGTAGGTGAGAAGAAGTAGAAGAAGGATACTGCGCGGTAGGTAGGGTTGTTGTTTCTGGTATTATTATTTCTTGTTGGTGATGGTGGTGGTGCGGGTGTTTTGATTAACTTTACCGAGCAGGTACTTACTTGCAGGAGGTTTAAAGTTAGTCAGCGTTATGCAATGTTTTTATTTATTTTTATTTTATTCTTGTCCCCTCCTGCCTACCTATTCCTCTCCTCGAGAAGGTACTGTAAATTTGAGGATATTACATGAGATGCAGGATTGTTATGCAGATGTTGTGCAATACGATAAACTTTCTAGTGGAATTTTTATTTTTATTTTATGTACTCAAGCAATCAATACATTACGGTGTGAGTAGAGTATCACCGTATGATATGCTGTCGATTGCTTACAGCAGATATGTCAAGTTAGTTACCGTACCGGTACTCTACTGTACTGTTACGCCTTTCGAGTAGAACTAGCTAACTGAGCATGCTCTTCATTTTTTTCCTGTACAGTATACTGTAAGGCAATGTAAGGGCATACACACAACTACTGCACTTCTATCATAGATTCATCCAGAGCTGAACCTGACAGACTGACAGAATGACAGACATAGTATAACACAAACGGTCCTCAAGCACTAACTTACATACACACGATAACAGTACCAGCTCCTGCAAATCCTTTTTTTCCCCCTTCCCCCCCCTCCATCCCTCCATCCATCCCTTCCTCACCCCAATCTAATGCCGTACACATAACTTGCACTTTGTGCATAAAATAAACGCTGCGCTATGCATGACCGAAGTCGGGGGTTGGGGTGTATTTATTCTTCACACGTCCGGTGGTGGGGCACAGGGGGGGAGGGTTGTTCCTAGGGGTACAGTACAGTCGAGTTACAGTACCGTAAGTAAGTAAAAAATAATAAAAAAAGTCAAGTTTAAAGGAAATTTAGGTTTCTCAAAAGCACATTTGTAACAGATTGACCAAATAGTTAAGCCCTTTTCTTAGGTCCAGTTGATTATTTTTCTTTTCTTTTCCCTTGGCTTTTTTTTTTTTTTTTTTTTGCCCTTTCTGTTCCAGTTTTTGCTAAGTTCGGTAAGCACCCTGTACCGGACTGGATCTCCTCTCCCTCGGGCAAGCAAGCAAGTTTCGGGCGGTAACTGAGTTACCCGTTCTTTTTTTTTTTCTTTTTTTTCTTTTTTCCTTTTCATAAAGGTACCCGGACGGTGCAGTGACAGGCCTAAATCAACCAACTTTACCAAACGGTAACGTACGGTATTGTAACGGTACGGTATTGTAATTTATTTATCTATTTTCCTTTTTTTAGAACGTTAGAGGTTGATGGGGGTGATGGGGAAGGGAGGGATGGGCCGCTGGATTGTGATGTGATGGGATGAATTAGAACTACGTTACTAAATCGGGATTAGAAGGGAGTTGTTGTTGTTGTTGAGGGTGGGAAAGTTTCAGTTGGTGACAGCCCTACCCGAGACGATCTCTATGGTAGAATTTGTTTTTTGTTTGGCGAAACAAGAAATGGGGAAAGCCTCCACCTCCACATTTGCTTCCACCACCACCACCAGCACCACCACCACCAACCCCCTCTCATCCATCCACCCCCCAGCAAGGGGAATATTGTCACAAGAAGTTAGCTGGGTGGAGGGATGAAGGAAAAAATGGGAAGGGCTGGGGCAGGAGAATTCACTTTTCGGGCTTTTTCGCTAATGAAATGCTACTCGAGTAAACGGAGACTCGATGTGCAAGTAGACTAGAGTTACCGTACTTCAACTTGCACAATTTGATACTCACTCGTTGAAAAGCTTCTAGCGGTATAAACTCTAGGCAGCGAGTGAGGAAACCTTTTGTTCAATCTTGAAACCTTCGTGAGATTCTTATTTTATTTTATCTTCCCTTCTCACTCTCTCGGATCTTCCCTCGCGAGCTAAAAAAGATGAGGGAAAAATAGCTTCTAACCCGTGAACGGATGGCTAATGTTACAGCTTCTCCCTTCCCCAATCTATCTATCTATGTAACTTTGTATATAAATATAACTTTTTTTTTTGTTGAATTTATTTTATTTTAATTGTTTTAATTTGAATGCTTGTAATTGTAGGTGTATCGCAGCAGCTTATGGGCTACTGGAAATCTACTAGAGCTTCCCTTTCTTTTCTTCTTTTTTCCCATTTGTCGCTCTCCCACCCCTCTTTCTGCTGCCTCCCCTGCTTGATTGCTTGCTTGGCTACCTACCTTGCCTCCCTTCGATCGAGCGTGAGCGAGGCATTGAGATGTTGCCGCACTGCAACTCCTTGTTCCGCTTTCGCGTAAATAAGAAAGGCATGACAAAAGTCGAGGCGCCGAGTTGCATGCATAATTAATCCAGCTCCGATTTGGAGGGGTGGGATGGTGTGGGAAATTTGCATGATGCATGCAACTAGCAGGACATGATCACTCAATCAATAAACTTGAAGAACCTATGAGAGTTTCTTCTGGCTAGGAGAGAAAAAAGTGAAGTGAGACACTGCACCGTATGGCGCTCTGAGACTGGTAGTGGCAATTTGAGTCAAAGTAATGTGGAAAGTAAAGCGGAGGCAAGAAGGGAATCAGTCAATCAATCAATTGATCAAGATTGCCCTACTTTTGCTTGCACTTTCTGTTTTGCTTGTTAGAATAACTATATTCGTTGAAGATTATGTACTAGTACAGTACAGTATGCTGCACAGTAACACTACCCCAAAATTTCACACTCTCTTCCCTTTCCCTCTCTCCCTTTCCCTCTCTCTCCCTCTCCTCCC
>ML120383.1:20920-57697 GCA_003788595.2 Choiromyces venosus 120613-1
AAAAAAAAAGAGAGAAAAGGAAAAAAAAAAGGAAGAAAAAAAGAAAAAAAAAGGGTTAAGAAAACTGCCGGTGCTAGCGCCTGAAACCCCGTATCTGACTGCGTGCATAATTTTATGTCTGACCAACAAACAAGTACTGTACACTGGCTCCCAAACATGAATTCGCCTATATAACCTAGCAGGCACTGCCCCACGGAACTTTTCTGCCCACACCCAGCCTTTCGCAACCTCATCATCATCATCATCCACACACACCCATACACATTCAACCCCACCATACATTGCCTTACCTTGCCCTACCCCTAGTAAAAGAAAAAAAAAAAGTTCTTGATTGTTGAAAAGGAATTGAGGTCAAGAAGATTATTGCACAGCTTATTACCCATATCGGAGCTTTCTTTTTTATTTCATCTTATACTCCTTATACAACTATCAATCATGAAAGTCGAGGAAGCGGAGCAGGGCAGTACTTCCCCGGAAAATGCATCGTCAGTGTCGAGCTCGAAGAAACGAAAACATGAGGAGGCTACTCCAGAGGAGAAGCACGAATTGTTCCTACATTCGACTAAGAATCCACATCTTAAACAGGTTCGTAAACACATACGCACACACTTGCACATACACAAAAGCCCGTCATCATCATCATCATCATCATCATCAATTCCGTCCCATTCTTAATTCTTCCTTCCAATTTCCCTCCCAATCCTCCCCATTCTACGTTACTTTATCTCCCTCCAAAACGTCAAGATGAAAGAGAAGGAGAGTGAGAAAAGATTAATCAAGATCATGAATGATTGAATGATTGAATCGAGAATTGAATGAGAATAAACAAAGCAAAAGCACCTCTATTTTTTTATTTCCTCCTTTTTTCTAAATTATTTTTCGTTCACAGAGAGAGCTCGCCGAGTGGTTCGAGCTGACCTTCCATAAAGCTATCAACCAATCTACAGTTTCCCGGAACTTGAAGAAATTCAAGGCTAGCCTAGCACTAGCAGACGACCCAACAACCGGTAGCAACAATCAAAATGGCCCACCTGCAACTCCCACTCCATCAAAGAAGCAACAAAAGCAACAAAAGCAAGACCAGGCTAAGGAGAAAGAGCAGGGAAAAGAACATCAACAGCCGGAAAAAGAGAAGGAGAAGGAGAAGGTAGACGAGGCAAAAAAGTCCCCAACACAAATCAGTGTTCCAATCCGCTCGCCCCCACGGCCACCTACACCGCCGGTCAAGCGCGAGGACGAGGAGGCAGCTAGCTCCGCAGAACTGGGTAAAGCACTGCACGAATGGTACTCCAAGCAGTCCGACAAGTCAAGTATAAACGACGACTCAATAAAGGCGAAAACAGAAGAGATCAACTTACAGCTACATCCTGACGAGAAGACTCGGAAGTCGATCACCAATGCCTGGCTTTGCTCCTGGAAGCTTAAGCATGCAATCATCCAGCCAGGTGCTCCTGTCAGTCCGGAGATTGAGAGTCGACGGAAAGTGGAGGAGGGAGCGGAGGGGGATAAAGATAGGGATGAGGACGAGGAGATGAAGTCGGAGGATAGCATTAGCAGTACTGCTTCTACTCCCCCGCCCAGGCCCGGCGAGTCGGAGGAGAAGAGAAGACGTAAGGAGATCAAGAGGCTGAGGAAGGATATTGAGAAGAGGGATATTCAGGTGGCGAAGGCGATGATAAGGAAGGAAGCATCGCTTCGGAGACTCGAGGAGTTGGAGAAGGAGAATACGACAGCGAGATGATGGGATTAACCGTTTTTCCTCTCTATCTTGATATTTCACTCCCTTTTCATTTCAGTAGGCTCTTCATTTCATACCTTTTCTTCGCGGTTATCTTTCCATTTCATTTCACTCCTCTTCGGTCATGCAATGATATCATATATTTTTATCTGGGAGGGAATATTTTGTACAATAGGGTAAAAAAGGCGCAAACGACGGGCGGGGGGTTTTCCATATTTTTCCTCTTCTAACGTTCATATTTGTTTTACTGCTTTTGTTTCATTTTCTTTGTCTAGTCTTTTTTTTTTTTGTTTTTTGTTTTTCATCTTTTATTTCGTTCGCGTTTATTTGTTTATTTGCTTTTTATTTGCTTTTTATTTTTATTTTCCGCAGTATCAGTATCGGTATCAGTACCACTATCAATTACAAGTTTCCTACTTGCTTGCTTTCTTCCATCAACCGTGTCATACCGTTACATACAATCTCGAACCCTCCCGCACCGTACCCATGCTAGAATCCCGACCCGTCTGTCCACCGCTATCACATGAAAAAAGACTATGGTACAAGTACAGTTCCGTAACTAGGATAAAAATAAAATAAAAAAACTGAAACACGAGTGAGAACCAATGACCCCTTTCTAACCTACAAATAGCATCACAAGTCAATGCGTACTTGCGTGCATCTAGATATAACCCCCCAACCGGCATATTCTATTCTATTCAAGTCCTCTTCCACTCCGGACCAATATGGTACGGTAAGGTAAGCTATCAAGCTTAACTTAAGACTTAACTTTACGGTACTTGCCTTGTATGCATGCATAGTATTTGCAAAATATACCGTTCGCCCAACTCATTCGGCCACGCCATCCCGGCACGCGATGATGTCCGGGAGGGAGGGAGGGAGGGAGTGGTGGCAATCAATCAAGTAAGCGAAACTTTCGGTACGGCGTGAAGGGAGAAATAAAGGCGGACGGCGGCGGCACGTACGGTTGGCGCCGTCGCAAACGACAAATACTGTAAACGGATGGTATCGGTGTGCTTTTGCTATACTTTGTCCTATGATGGGGAAGGAAGTTATGCGCATGGGTGGGCGGGTGGTGTTTCAGCGGTTGGGGAGGGGATGCTGATAAACGCTGAGGAGGAGGAAGGGGAAAGAGGGAGAAAGGGGGGGTTGGGATGTTCGAGTGATTTTGTATGTAGCGGGTTTGTCTTGGCGGGGGGAGGATGGATGGATGACTAACCGAGGCGATCAATCAATCGGGGACAACGAAACGAGAGCACCCGAGTTCAGGTTTTTTTTTTTTTTCCAAGAAGACGACGGACGACCTACCGTCAGATAAGATACCATACCGTTACCGATCTTGCAATTGGCATTTTGCTTTCCTTTTCCCCTCCATCCTCACATCACACTCATCACGCTTCAATCAATCCCATCCATTCATTCATCCATCATCCACGAATAATTTCTCGGTTAGTTTGGCACCCACCCACCCCTCCCTGACAACTACTATAACATTCTTCACTCATCATACGGCACGATACTAACGGACCAACCCACCCACCCGACCGATAGATTCCCCAGAAGAACTGTATAAAAACAAAAATAAAAACACAATGACCGCATCAACTCAGCTCACCAAACGTAAACCAGAGTCTGAAGGGCTTTTGAATGAAAAAGTTCACTCTTCCCCCCTCTACCCTCCGGGGGGTTTTTTTTTTTGCTGATGTAATGAACAGTGGGACCATTGCCTCGCGAACCTCCTCGTAAAGTCCACTCTCGGCGCTGGCTTCGGCATCATCTTTTCCGTCCTGCTGTTTAAACGTCGTGCGTGGCCGGCGTGGGTTGGTGTTGGCTTTGGTGCTGGAAGGGGGTATGCGGAGTGTGATCGGGAATTCAAAGGTGCTGCTGGGGGTGTGTCGAGGGCTGTTGGGGAGAGGCTAAAGAGGGATTGATTTATGGGGGTGTTGTTGTTTCTCTTTTTTTCTGCAAAAGTTGGGGTAATAGACTTGGGGAGGGGAGTTGGGATGTTAGATTGATGGGTGGAGGGGGGGGAATTGATTGTTGATTGATTGATGATTATGGGGGTGTTCTCTACTCTCTCACATTATTCTTGCCTACCTCGATTTGATTAGATGGTGCACTTTACGATGTGTTTGTTTGATTGCTTGTGTCGTGTGAGTGTGTATTGGGGGTATATATTATATGGGGGGTATATCCCTTTGTCTCGTTATACATCTAATCATCTACATTACAGCAAAGCATACCTATCATCAAACTCTTTTAAGCGTACAAGAACAATGCGACAATTCCTCCAACAACGGCAACGGTCAATCCTCCGATGCTCATGCTACGCTCGCTTCCAGAGGATACGGATCCAGTGGGAGTGGGACGTCCTCCTCCTGTCACGGTCGCGTTTCCGCTAGATCCAGGCTTGGTAGAGTTACTGCCGATGCAGGGAGTCTGAGCTGGGTTGATTGCACTTCCCGGCTGCCAGAGGAGGATCCCTTCGAGCCTCTCGGCGAAGGTTACGTTGCTCATCTTGAGATTCACCCAGTTCTGCGGTGCAACGGGGGTGACATTGTCCCTCCAGATGGCGGTTCCATTGGGCATGAAGAAGACGCTTCCGCCGGTTTTGTTGTAGACGTAGACGTCGTCGAGGCCTCTGACGGCGTAGTACACCGCCGTGGCTATATACCAATTAGTAAAACGTGCGAATGTAGAAGAGCTGGAATGGAGAAACTCACGATCCCAAGACTGATGAGTCTTGTTATAGCCAATTGTGGTATTGAACGCCCATGCAACAGGGTTCTTGTTCAAATCCACCTCTGTGGTCAATCTCTCCCCCCATCTCACCGAGCTGCCGATGAACCCAGGCACGAGTGTCAACTTTGTAGGCCACTGGTTCAGAACATGTGTCGGGTACAATGGGTTATGTTTGACAATGTTAAAGCTGGTTCCCGTACCCGCTGCCTGGACAACGAGTTCTGTGACCTTTTTCTTAATTAATTCAAGTCCGGTCAATGGGGAGATGGCATCGGGCTTTGAGTCCACGAGCAAGTACAGGGCATCAAAAAACCCAATTGCAGCGATGGTTACACTGTTATCTGGGGCTTTGGACAAAAGCGTGCGGTAGAGTGTGACAGGATCAGTGGTATTTTCACCATCATTGGTGTCCTCCGGGAAACGCTGACCGAGCTGGTCAACGTACGCGGGGTACTCAGTGTACAGTGGGTCTTGAGTCTTTGAAACGTTAGCAGTGTATACCTGCTAAAGCGGTACGGGTGGTACATACAGAGTTATCCACAGGCTTACTTATAGCAAGCGGAATATCAGGATGTCCATAGAAGGTATTAATCGCATCAATTGCCGGCGGGGCATATCGACTGCGAATATCTATCAATCAACCACAACCATCAGCCCCCTACTCTCATCCTACCAAAAATAAAATAAAAAATAACCCAATTGCATCTTAACATACCAGAAACAACCCCCAATATCTCAATCTCTCCCCAAGACATGAACGCGTTTGCAATTCCGATTGCATTCGGATCGTCGGACTGACAGACAATTAGTACCTTGTGCACTAACTTAACTAGAAAATGGGGATCAAGAGATTAAGAAGGGGGGATACTCACGAAATTGTAAAAATCCGTATCAATAATAACCTTCTTCCTTACACACGTCCCCGTGGCAGATACTACACTGGCGAACGTAGCGGCTGCAGAAGCAGCCTTGAAAAACACCGATCCCTTCATTTTCTCTCAATTCCTTCTTCTTCGTGTAGAATTACTCCCGCCTGAACAGTGCTGTAGAACAAAACAATGACCATAAGAGGGGGTTATTCGTCTAATCTTTATACTGTTAACACTCCTCCCTCCTTCATCCCCCACTCCTCACGCAGGTAGGCAGGGGACACATGCCCGTGCATTATTGGGAAGGTTTCTCATTACTGTATCTTATCATCATCGCGGCTGGACTGGAGGGAGGTTAGTCGATGGTGGGTGCTGGAGAGTTGTCTCGGGGAGCGCAGCTGGGAGGAGTTGTTGATGCTGGGCTGGGTCCGATGTGGATGGGGATACCGGGGTGGAGTGTCTGATCGGCGAGTTGGTGCTTGTGCAGGTACATATTATACGATGGCGGACTTGCAGTTAGGTGGTTGTGTTAGGATTTTTTAAGTTTAGTTATGTCAAGTTGAGGTAGGGTAGGGTGTGGTGATCGTGAATATGGTATGATAATAGGATGGGTGAATGGTTAGGATTTGATATGGTAGAGGGAGTTCAGCAGAGACATGTTAAGTTAGGGTAGTGCTGGCGATAGAGTAGAGCACCGCAGTTTCTTACTGTGCTCTTCTCGATTGAGCACTTGCCGTTAGCTTTCTCAGTAAGATTTAGTATATTGTACCTGTAGTCCATCTCGCTACTGTCTGAGTACTGGCATTATTAGTAGACCATTGTGATTGCTATCTAAGCTATCTTGACTATCATCATATCAATCCACCCCACTTCTCATACCATGTCACCCTTCCCACCCTCACTCCTCACTTCCCATTCCTAACATCTTATCCATATCATACTCTATCATCAGCAAACCCACGAGTGACCCCCCATGAGCTCAACGACACCCCCCCCCCTCTAATGCCAGAAAGCGGAAAATAAAAATAAAAATAAAAATCTCGGTGGCGCTCCTACTTCGGATATCAAAGGGTTAGGTTCCAACAAGCCGCTTTTTTTTTTTTTTTTTTTTTTGCGGGAATTTTCGTTAGTGGTGGAGGTGCGGCGGCGCTGGTAGGGGGATCTACTCGAGTACATCTACCGGCATCAACCGACCGACATGCATGAATGAACAGCTGAAAAGGGTATTAAAAAAATAAAAGATAAAAAAAAAAAAACAGTTACCTTTTTCTTCTTTTCTTACTGGATGGGGTAGATGGTTGGGGTTTTGGTATGTCTAGGCGGATGTGTTGGGGGATTGCTTACTTATGGTATTTCGTCTACTGTGCTATGATGGGGAGGTTTATGGCATCGTATTCGGGGGGGGGGGTAGATTTGGAGAGTTCAACTTTGAGTACGGTACGGTATTGTAGATGGCGCTAGTTTTGTGTGGAGATCGGGGAGTTGGTTTTTGTCTTAGCTATTTTATTGCTTTGTGGGGCTTTTGGATTGATGGATCGTGCCTGGGCTGGCGGTTATGGTGGTTTGGTTTTTGGAGGGAGATTGGATTGAGTGATGCGTTGGGGAGGTTGGGTTGGGTTGGGTTGGGTCCTATCATAGATTTTTTTTTTTTTTCTCTCTCTTGATTTTCTACAGGTTGGGATATTGCTGTGATACCGGTACTATACTGTAGTTAGAGTTCTGGATCTGGATCTCTAATTGCTATGGTAGTTGTGTTTTTTTTTGTTTTTTTCTTCGCGTTTCTTTCACCCCTCTCATGTCAGCATGGATCTGGGAACATCAACATTAGGAAACTTCAACCTCTAGCAGTTTTCGTGAGAAGTACAGTATTGCACTGTACTGTTGTTCCAAATAGTAAGGTTAATTGAACGCTAGTAGCGCCGTAGCCTCTCAGCTGAAAAAATTGAAGGTGCTGGAATGGGCTTCTCTAATATGTTACCCGATTGAGTCTGCGGTTCAAGCTTACTTACCTTACTTACAGTTCGCAGGCAGGAAAGCGTCATCTGATATAATCAACATACTGTATATTGCTCGGTCATCAAGACATGATGCCCTCTCACCCAACCCGTAGTAAAATAAGCCCGCAATAAGCTATTGCTCTCCTAGGGCAATTACTAAACACAAACTATATCTGGTGAACTACCGTGATAACCCTCCCTCCTTCTGGGCAGTTAAACAACACTTCACGAAAGGCCAAGCATGCGTCACACCAAAACAATATATTCCATCCCGTAGAGTACAGTATCCCCTTAACAACCAAGTATCGCGGGCAATCAAAAAAACAAGCAAACAGCCGTGCCATCAGGATAACGCACAACGCCATTGAACTTTTCAGCCAATGCTGCGTGCGTAGCCGCAGCGGGTCGAGTTTCCATTTGTGTTTGATCGATTCAAGCGTTGGATGGCCAATTCAATATGATACGAACAGAAGATGGTGGTAGAAGTTGACTAAGTCGAGTGAGGGTAAGTGATGCCACTACAACGAACGCCAAGTATCAGGCCTTTTTTGTTCGTTATAGCAGACATCCAGTAAAGCGAATTATGAATATTCCCCAAATTGCTGTCGGGACTTTTTTTTTTTTCAAAGTTGATTCCGAGTATTAAATCATGATTCTCAACCTGGAGGGCGAGCTTATTCATGCCCAGGGGATTTAGGTGAAGGAAATTTATCCTGAACTCATTATCTACAACTTTTCTGAGCCCTTGGACGCTGTATTTTGAGCTCTTGGACGCTGTATTGGGGGGGGGCAAAAGCACCTTATCGTAGACTTCAAGAAGAGCTGGTCTGTGAAGAGCACTTTACATACATTGTTTTCTACTGGTATGAAGGCCTCTCAGGCTTGTGTTCTTGAACATTTACCAAAACTTTACCATGCTATGCCTGAAATACCCTTGTAGATGGGCTTTTGTTCATTATAGCAGATTAAACCTGTATGGAGACAGGGGGTAAGAGTCTGGGAGTTCAATTCGGTTTCGTTGCCCTGAGTAGTTCGTTATAGCGGGGCAATTTGTATGAGCGAATCGAACTCCCAAGGGATTCGTTCGTAATAGCAGTTTTTCCACTATGGGTGCGACTGTACTTGCACAGTACTAAACACTTGCGTGCAAGTAATCCTTCTTTGCAAAATTACAGTATAGTAAGGAGCATGTTCTATACTGTTGTAAATAAGCTGATAACACCGCTTGTAGTATGGTAACCTACGTAATGCGGTAACAATTTTATTAGATGCGTACGTACTACAGCTGTAACACTAGTCCGCACCTGGCATTGCCCCTTATGGAGTTTATGGTTGTGTTTGCTTCCACTGTACTGTACTTGACACTGTGAGGCTTCTATAAGAACAAGTTTATCCCCTGTTTTCCCCATACCTGGTCGATTTTGATACATACCCTGTTTTCACTCACCCCCGCCTTCCACAATATCAGGTTTTTGAATGGCCTTCCGGAAAATAGCAGAGCTTCGATTGCTCACCCATGCTGAGGTGCAATAAGGCCTTTCTGTATTGCCCTTTTACGAAGGGGACGAGAGAGTTGTAATTTTGGCTGCTAACAAAAGTTTGCCTGGTAGGCCTTCTGGGGTTCGCCTATTGCTGATTGTTTGGTTCAGTATATGTGTCCAGGGAAGGTTATTATTGGTGTCTCTCTTCAAAATTGGTATTCGGAACCGAGAAAAACAGCTGTTTCTTAGATTGAACCGGTTATGTCTAACTGCTCGAGAATTTCCATCTCGCTGACAATGAAAGCAGAGCATGTTCGGCGTTTGTATGGATTTTAAACTTACTTCGATCGTCGTTCCAGTTGAAAGGAAATACCCGAGCTTGAATGGTTTGCAGAGACCAGAGCAGAGGCCCTTCTCTTACTGATGACATAGGTGTATGTCTCTGGTTTCTGTGAACGGAACACTCACAACTGCTCACTCGCGTAAAGCAGGCAAAAGACGAAGATACCCACCGGTCTTCCCTCCATGACATAATTTCCACCATTCGGGAGGAACACCGTAGGACGCAGGTCTCATTCATATAGGAGAGAGAAAATGAGACCCCCAATCACATCTTGTACCACTATCATCAATAGGAAACAAGAAATACCCCCCCCCCCCCCCCAAATGCAGTGGACAAAATCGATTCTACCAAACCGGAGTTCACAATCTCATCCCATACCGCTGGCAATAAGGACAGCCTCCTTCCGCCTATTCCCGGCTAAACTTGACAACTTTCAGCACCCCTCAAAGACCCACCACAGAAGCACCAACGGCCCCCACTTGACCGTCCCGTGAATCCATTGTTAAAGTTACCCCTCACTACAATGCCGTCCGATCGAGTGAGCCCGCATGAACAAGGAACAGGTGGGGCACCGAGATGTATTCCAATCCCTTAATATCCTCAGGGAATGCCTTCCGCTGGCTTTCTAGCTAAAAGACGATTGATAGGATGGCGCTGCTATATTGTGACTCTAGAAACTGTTGTCACTTTTGAATTCTCAATTTTTGAAATTTTCTTTTCAGCGTTTAACTTACTAGCTTCAAATCAGCGGCAGGCATTCGGGGGTTTGGCGACTTCCCAACTTTGAAATTCTCAGAAATCTTCTGTCAACTTACCCGCTTGCATACAAAACTCAGTCCGACACCAGGTCTTCTGGCGTTGGGGGGTAGCCAAAACCCCGAACTCTGGTTGAGGTTTTCGAGCTAGTGAACACTAAAAAGATTTTCAAAAATTGAGAATTCAAAAGCGACAACGGTTTCTGGAATCACAATATATGCTGAAATAGGGCTGGGAGTAAACCACGATTTCACGAATTAAGCTTTAGCAATTCGGAAATTTCCCGAACAGCGGATGGAAATCTGTACGGGGCTTATCCCGGATTATTGGGGGGTTCTATACTCAGGAAAGAAAGCAGAATTCGGATCCTTTCAAATCTCTGCTGGATAGATGGGATCCCTTGTTGTGTTTGAAATATAGTTGGGAGAGGGTTCTGGTGGCTCGGGCAGGAAGCAATTAATCCTTGGGTGGTTGGAAATAGTGAATAGTGATATAGGCAAAGAAAAAAGGTATATAAACACTAGGATCTCGGCAAAGTTGTAGAAAAGTAACCGCACCATTCGGCTCAGTCATCAGTCGCATTATCGCCATCATGGTCCAATTAACTTCCTCCATATTCGTCCTGGCTCTGGCAGCTCTGGCAAAAGCTGCTAGCAGAACAACTCCACCGTCTGGCTGCATTGTGGTCTCCAAAAATGCATCATCGGGCCAATTTTCTACTGTAAATACCACCTTCCAAATCCATCTTTATAGGCAGCTGAAAGTTAGCCTCGCAAATAGTTACAAGCAGCCGTAAACTCACTCTCGACAACCTCCTCAGAAAATCAATGCATCTTCATCTACCCGGGGACATACAACGAGCAAGTTCACGTCACTCCTCGCACTGCGCAACTCACGATCTACGGCAGCACAACGGATACAACAACTTACACTTCCAACACGGTTACCATCACGCAGGGCAAGTCGCAGGACGATTCTGCAAGCAACGACTTGACAGCCACGCTGCGGGCTTGGGCTGCCAACATGAAGGTCTACAATATCAACCTAGTGAACACCAGAGGCAGCGGGAGTCAGGCAATGGCATTGAGTGCGCAGGCGGATAAGCAGGGGTATTATGGAGTGAAGCTTGTTGGATTCCAAGGTATTTATCTTAACCACCCAGTACAATAGGGCCCATCTATAGTGAAGGATCGGGCGGTTTGTGGATACTAATTCGAGATATCATATGTTAGACACCTTATTGACAAATATTGGTTATCAAGTCTATGCTAGAAGTTACATAGATGGTGCTGTGTATGTCTTTCTCCATCCATCCACCCGCCAACTCAAACCGTAACAGATTAGGAAAAAAAAAAAAAAAAAAAACTGACTGCCGTAATATCATAGCGATTTCATCTTCGGACAACGTTCCAGAGTCTGGTTTGAAAAGATTGATATCCGCATCAAGGCCGCTGGATGCATCACTGCCAATGGACGAGACTCTGAGAGTAATGTTTCCTACTACATTTTCAACAACTGGTATGCCTCCTCCCTTTCTCTCTCCGGGCAGTTTTACTTGGTTGAAACAGGGCTAATTGAATCGAACAGCAACGTCGCCGTAGCATCCGGATCCTCCGTAGCTTCCGGAGGAACCTACTTGGGCCGCCCATGGCGTGACTATTCCCGTGTCGTTTTCCAGAACACGGCCCTCTCAGCAGTTGTCAATCCCGCCGGCTGGAGGGTGTGGACTGATCAAGACACCAACACTGATCACGTCTACTACCGCGAATTCGGAAATAGCGGTCCCGGTGCGAGTGGTACACGGGTAAGGATATCCCTCCCATCCCATCCCTCACAATTGATCATTGGCTAATCGTGTATTGTGATGATACAAAACAGAGCTTTGGCCAATTCTTGAGCGCTGCTGAGCCAATCACTACATTATTCGGAAGTGATTATGCTAGCTGGATCGATACCAGCTATCTATAGATTATATATAAAAGCCATATACAGTTATACTAGAAAGGAATTCCTACACCTTAACTTCACCAATAATAATATTATGAAAATTTAATAATAAAAACAATTTTTTGGGGGTGGAATGGAAAAAATGATAGAAAGGTGAAAAGAAAAGAACCAATAACCTAATCCCTATCCATAGCCATCTCGTCTGGTGGCCTGGGCACCGTTCGTTCCCATCCCCTCATATCAGCTATCGTGACGGCGGGCGAGCCCGAGGGTGCTTGCAAATCGGACAGTGATAATTTCGTTAACGTCAGGCTCTTGTGTAACCGCTCGAATATGCGCTCCCAGACCCAATGCGTGCCACTCTCCACCCTCCCCACAAGACCAAACCTCCTCAACGTCAATTCCCTCAGAGTGACGCTGTGCAACTCCAGAAACGCAACAAGATCCCCAGGCTCGACGGCGGCATTAGCCACCAAGTCCAGAACGCGCAAGCTCGGCCAGATGTGGCCCAAGTCCTTATCCACCAGGTCCATCCTCAACCGATTATAATTCCCCAACCGGACAACTTCCAGATTCCGCCCGGATCGCAGGAAGGCCTTCAGCGCGGCGTGCACGGGGAGATGGAGGACCTCATTGCCGAGTGAGATGACGGGGACGGACAGCTCCTTCAATTCCCCGAGCACCTCGTACACCTGCGCCATCTTGGACATGGCCACACCGTACAGCATGGAATTGTACACTGCGTCGACGTGCAGCCGCTCGATGGGGTAATCGCACTTATTCAGCGCCTTAATGACAGCCCACCATGCGCGCTCCATGGTGTTCTCGTACGTCCACGGTGCATCGTCGGTAGCGTCGGAGCGGGATACGGTGACGGAGCGGAGGTTTCGGAAGAGTGGGAACGCCTTGCTGAGCGAGAGGACGTCGTAGAAGGTTCCCAGGATGTCCTCCTGGTGCAGGTACTCCTCATGCCGTTGTACCAGGTCATCGGCGATGACGTCGAGGGGTTGGTCATCGGTTGGGTATGTATGTTCTAGACATATGAGGTTATCGACAGCATGTATGCTTGCTTTTTTTTATATTCCACCCCACCACTTGTTAGTATTTTTTTTTTTCTTATGGGGAGCAGTAGCACCAGAGCAGCAGGGGTAAAAATACGTAGATAAACCGGCGGGTGAACAAGGTATTCATAATCTCTTACGTACCGTGAGAGCCCGCTCTGCGAGAGGTTGACTAGCCGGTCGAAGGCGTCCTTGGTGAACTCCCATGTGCGGATCCGGCGGAAGCAGGCCGGGGTAAGGATGTCCTTAAATGCGTGGCAGACTAATCGGTCCGAGGGGTTCGGGGGTAGGTTGAGGAGGATTTTGGTGAGGATTTCGAGGGGGAGGGAGTCCATTGTCTGCTGTACCCTACCCTACCCTACCCTACTTTACACAAGTGTGTGTTATATTATGTAGATCTTGGGTTGGAGTTTTAGGAAGTAGAACCCCGGTATGGAAGAGGAGGATGGAGGATGGAAGGGGGGAAGTGGGGAAGTGGGAAAGAAGACAAATAGATGGAGGGCATGATTCTCTGATAACCGAACTGGGGGGAGGGGGTTTGTAACAAAGGGATAGGGTTTTTCCTGGCAATCAGTACAGACAACAGCAGTGGGAGGGATGAATGGGGGGGGAAGGGGGGAAGGGAATGGAAGGGTTAAAGGAGTTAGTAGGTTGGTTGAATAAGATTTTCCTTCTTGCCTTCCCCATACCGTACGGTATGTAAGGTGTGCATGGTGGAAACAACTCAAACCCAGTGCCGTATGTAAGTAAAACAAAGGCTCGGGCCCTCGTTATTATTTTTATAAGTTTTTTTTTTTTTACTAGTAAAAAGTATAGTAACCTTTTCCTTCCTAACTTAGCTTCCTTTTCCTGGTATAATAAATGCATCGTCGATTGTGGGATGGGAAGTCCCCGGAGACTGCTTAATCTAGCTTGTTCTGCGAAGAGAGAAAGGAAGTGAGGTTACAGTTGGGTTAAGTTAAATTAACTTGGTCCACCCCCATCCATCGCTCATCAATCCTCCCCCCCCGCGCCTCCGGAGTTTGCCGTCGGGCAGAGTGTACGGTATACCGGTAGTTGCACACTCGCCTGCAAGGTGTATTATACGAGTGCTCGAGTTTAGGTAACTTGCGGTGCCGTATTATTAGTAGAAAAAAGGTGGAATATCAGACTGGAATACTATTACTCGAATACAAGAGAATTGCGCTACAAGGTAGAAATCCTGCTTTTCGGCTACCGGTAGGCCATACCAAAATACTCCAAACTCGGCGTTCAAAACCAACGGAGTATACACACCACTTTACTAGGAGAGGGAACTACAAAGCCCTAGTCTAGCCCAGTTCTCTTGTATTCGAGTAAATACGGCATCATACCGTAATACAGGTACATCTACAAGTATTCTATTAAACGGTTATTGTTTGATTGATTGATCAAATTCCTCCTTTACAGATAATGGTATTGTGATACCATTTCCAGGGAAACAATCAATTGATAATCGGTGCCATGTGAAATATGAGCTGTAAGATAAGCATTATAGTTATCGTATTGTTACAATCGTGTGATCGGTTTTTCCGTCAAAGAGATACAAATTTCATAATGGAGAAAGAAGAAAAGAAAAAGAAAAAGAAAAAAAAAATAGAAAGATAAGTTAACAAAAGAGAAAAAAAAAGAAGAAAAAGAGGACTATTTGCCTCCGGGAATGCTATACCCTCTACTCATAAAGTCGCTCTTTCCCAATTTCGTCTTTTCTTCCCCGGAGAATAAACTCTTGAGGTTATCGCTCATTTCGACCTTCCTCCGCTTGTTCTTTACCCTCTCGTCCTCAAGAACCTTGCTTGTGAGGCCTGCGGTGAGAGCGTTCTTGATACTACCAGTGATGCTATTATTATTACTACTGCCGCTCCCACTGCCACTGGCAGCGCTACCCGCCACCGCCGCTGAGGCAGCTAGTACCGCCGGGTCAACAGCATCACCACCCGCTTTTGTATCACCATTCTTCCCAGCCCCGGTCTTATCCTTCTTCCGTTTCCTGGTCTTTCCAGCAGACTTAAGCGCATGTGTAAGTCCCTTCTCGGCTAGCTTCTCCATCCGGGCCTTGAGCTGCAGAAGGTCATCTGGAGCGGTAGGATTTATAGGAATAATGTTATCATCGGTGTAAGGTTCATCGCACTAAGAGCACAAAACCAACAAATATATTAACAACCTCACTATTATCACGTTATAGAACGGTGGAACAAACCTTTAAGCAAACCCCCTCCCCAACCTCCTTCACCGCGCTCTCGGAGAAAGCGTGGCCGCATGGAACAAGGTAGACAGCCTTCGCCCCGGGCCCCAGCTCCTTCCGGGAAACCGGACATAATCGCCCTTCCTCGAATTTGACCTCAACAACGTCCTTTAGAGAGTGTATCCGCCCCTCCAACACCTCCTCCCCGTCGCCAAACGCTTCCACGCCCTTCAGCAGCCACTCTATTATCGAGTCCTTGTTGTACAGAACCCCAGCCGAGTCGGATACTATCGGCTCTGACAGCGGTCGCTTCGAGAGCGGACAGGTCGTCCAGTGGTATGTTTGTGTCTGAGCGTTTGTGTCTCGAAGCTGTGAGTGCGTTTTTTGCTTTGTGGGCGATTTGACGAGCTCTCGTCGGGTGGGGATGCTATTGGGTGTTAGCGGTGAAAATCCGACTGAACGGGGGAAAGATTGGGAGATTGGGAGAGGGATGAAGCTTACCTGCCACCATCATTACCCATTCTGAGAAACGGGCTGGTGCGAAAAACAAGGTAGAAGGGTACGGTAGTTGAGAGGGGGTGGGGTGTTTGTTTCTTTTGCTTTGGTGATGGCGATAGTAGAGGATGAAGCTGCACGAAACTGTGTAGAGTTTGTGAGTCTAGAACGCCGCTCAAATTTAGTTCAGATGCCTGTGCTTTGCTTAACCTTAGTCAGGAATTATGGGTCCACGTGAGGCTTTAGCGTTGTGGCCGGGTAACCTCTTTAGAGCCATTTCTTGGCGAGGGCAGCATTTTATTTAAGGACAATTCAGGGGGAATCACACATTCCGATGTCTGACCCTTTGTTGTTTGGAAGGTCTTGAAAACGCCGACGGAGCTCTACGGGTACCGCATTATCTGGTGAAAGTCGTTTTCACGCCAAGATGTCAAAATAAAGTGTTACTCAAGATTTTCCACAGAATAGCCTTTCTTGGTGGTTCTTTTCCTTTAAACAAATGGCATAGGTCTCGAAAACTGCACCCTGTGGCAAAGGTTTGTGAAAATCCTACCTCTCAAGGCTACTCTCTCAAACGAGCTTGGATGTTAGGGCTCAGCGAGGCGGCACCCTTCCTCCCCATTTTCAACTCTGAGGGTTAGGGATGCTCCAGCCCGACAGGGGGGTTCACCCAATCAACGCCCTTTGAGCGATTTTCACGATGGCTTCAAAGTCTTTATTCTTACCCTCGGTTACAAGACTTTTCTTAGGTGATTTGCTCTCTTCGTCACCCCTTGGGCCCGCTTTCCTTTGTTTCGGCTATTGATACGCCGCCCATGATACGAGCTCTTTTTAGAGCACCCACATTCGCCTCTCCAAAGGCACCCTTTTCTGGAACCACATTCCTTTTTGCGATGGCAGACGGCTGGGACTACAGTTCGCGGTTTGAGGAGCCTCTCGGGGCCCGAGTCCATATTTTTTTTATCGACACCGCCCAGTACAGACACGAACACGATTCCGATAGCCTTTCATTCTTTTTTGCGATTGTTCCAGACGCCCTTTTCAGGGACCCACTACCGCCGTTCGGCACGTAAGACCTAGGAGTTGAGTTTTTTATTTCTCCTAGGCAGCGGTTACTGTAAGACCTGGGCAATCCCCAGGCAGTCCCAATCTGCGGGGTGTCCTTTTGACCCCCAAAATTACCACCCACACCTCGGAACTTCTGTCCGGCGTATCCCGGCAGCCTTGGTGTGGTAACACAAATTTCGGAAGCCCTGGCTCACCCCCAGGCACCTCAGCTTTCCGCGGCCGCTCCGGATGGGAGCTATTCGCCGTTCACGATTCGGCAGCACCCTATCGGCCCCTAACGACTGATCTCCCCCTTCTTGTCCCAGAGGACTTACTTAGAAAAAAACCTGCGGTACGATGGATCCTGAGTCGCCTTGCGGCGGCCACAGGCTCCCCTGAGTCGCCTTGTGGCGGCCACAGGCTCCCCTGAGTTTTGGAATTCTTCGATCGGCTACCGACGCCCCGCTTGAATAACCTCCCGGCTTGGAGACGAGGGCTTGTGTCCTTTTTACATTCGGTCATTTCACTCTTTTGGCGGTTGGGTGGGTTTCTTTTGTGGTGGAGGTTTAGCGAGGCAGCGGGAGGGCTGTTAATGATGCATTTGTGGCAGGTGGCCAGGAGGTGGATTTCTTTGCGGGGGCCTTGGCTGGGGGATGTTTCTCATGCTGTTACGTAGGTGCGATTTGGTTCGTGTAAACGGGGCTTACCCCCGGCGTTAGTTACTAGTGTAGTAGACATAGTAATAAAATTAGGTTACAGGCGGCACCCTTCTTCTCTTCTTTCTTGAAATCCGTTACAACCAACGAATTCCCACTTTTTTTGAAAGAAATTATCGAACCCCTTTACCTGCCACACCAAAATTGGTCACATATTACATTTTCTACTGCCACATCACCAACATCCTCCGGTATAGTCAGAGTTTTCACTGATTTTACAACACCACCCCCTCACTTACGATATCCTCCCTTTGGGTGTGGAGCCAATCACAAGGCCCCATCCTAAGGCTTCCAAACACCTCAGGAAACAAGTTCCGCCCAAAGACCAACTTGATTTCCTCCATCATGGCTGCCCAAGGCTTCCACCCTTACAGCAAGGCCACCAGAGACAACATTGTTCTCAACACCCCCCTTCCGCCATCTCCACTGGGCAACAGAAGCCCCACCAGAAGCCCCACCAAGAGCCCCAGACCTTACTCTCCCTCCCTTTTGCCCCCGGGCTCCCCTCACGAAGTATCCCTCCAGTCACTCCTACCAATGTTCTCGGTTATAGTGCACAACCAGAACTGCCCAAACAGAGCCATCAACGTTGGAAACAGAGTGGTAGCACCAGGAAGCAATTTCCCGACAGTGCGAAAGGAACTCGGCTGCCTAGAATCCTGCTTCGTCCAACTAGCCAAAATGGCAGAGGCACCACCCATCGTCTCCCCCTTTCCAGGATTCCGCACCACCCTCGAGAAGGTGTTCGGCAATGAAACAGTCGATGCCGTCGACCAGGAAACCCTAGCAGGACTCGCCGCCATGGCCTCCTCATTCCACCCTTCCCAGGAGAGCCCGGTTACGGTCTCCCAAATACCCCAATCCTCCCCGCCAGATGCACAGATGGACGAGGCCTCCGTGATAATCCCCGACTCCCAGGCCACCCAGGACGCCCCTATGTCACTAGGCAATGGCCAAAACTCGGACGGAACAGGCATAGGAGACAGCCAACACGCTCCAACCTCTCAAGAACTTCCCAGGGGAGTGAGGTTTTCCTCCCCCTTGGAGATCCCAGGAACCCCTTCCGGAAACCTCACGGTCGAACCCGCACCGACATCATCCTCCTCCTCCCCAATACGCATCCTCACAAGGAAGAATACCGAGTCGAACAAAGGCAAAGGTAAAGAAGTCCAAGAAACCAGCTCCCAGGAAACGGCCACCAGGGAAAGCCCAAACACCATCTTAGCCCCCCTCCTACAGGGAAGCATAGACATAGGAAACGCAAGTGCCACCCCTACCAATGAAGGACTAACACTCCTCCTAGCAGCCATGGAACACAACTTTACCCAAAAAATGGCAGAAATGGAAGCTAGAATCCTAGACGCCATCCGGGCAAACGGAAATGCAAGGCAACAACAGCAAGGAAACGCCCCAGCACCACAACAGCCCCAACAAACGAGGACCCAAGGCCCCCAACAGAGACAACAACCACCGAGAGCCCAGGCCCAACAACAACAACAACAACAACGGCAACAAGTACCGGCCCCGGCTACCCCCAGAACCACCCTCCCAGCGAAAGCGAATAACCCTGCCCCAACGAACAAAAAGCAGACATACGCGGCTATGACGGCGGCTGGAATAGACACAGAAAACTTTGTCCTAGTTAAAAGGAACAAAGGTAAAGCACCGGCAACTCCGACAGGAAACCAAGGCCAAGGGCCCTCAGCCCCCTCCACCCCACACGCAAGACAACGACGACTTCTACTACGCTCAGTGGAGAAAGGTAGAATAGTAGGTGCACCAGGACGCTCCACGGTCCAGATCAGAGATGCGGTAAACGGAGCCACCAAGGTCAAGTTCGCCTTCGCGGAGTACAACCGCAACGACGACCTAGTGCTCACAACGGTCCAAGACCTCCCAGCAGAACCAGCCCTCCAAGACGCCGAAGCGATAACCAAGGCGTTGAATAATATCGACATTTTCGGCTTCAGCATCATCATGGATGTCCCCACAGCCAACATCGTCATCCATAGCATCCCACTAGGAAACGACGAGAACTGGAACCCCACCGATTGGAACACTGAGTCACCCAACTGGAACGACCTCGAAAAAGAAATCTCGGACTTCAACCCAGCTATCCGCATCATGGACAGACCCAAGTGGATCAGATCCCCAACCGCCCTCAAAGCAGATAATAAGCTCAAATCGTCGATCATAGCAACGGTAGAGAGGAACGACTGGGTCAATGCCCAACTAAACAAAAAGGAAGGCAACATCGCGATCTTTGGACAACGCTGCACCTTCGTCAGATACACCAGAAGAGACTCCTCCACCTGTTGCGCGAGATGCCTACAGTTGGGACACCACGCAATACATTGCCGCCTCCCTGCAACCTGCAAGTTTTGCAAAGGCAACCACAACACACTAGACCATAACTGCCCGGAACTTTACTGCACAGCAGGAAAAGGGAGACCCTGCTCCCACACCATCAGGAGATGCATCAACTGCGAGGAAACGACACACTACGCAGGTGACAACCACTGCCCCTCCAGGGGCAGAGCAGGGGGAGTAGCACCCCAAGATAGCTTGGTAGTCCCCGGTCCGGCAGAGCCGCCCCTACAAAACCCCCATGACTAATTATGGCAACCGTGGATATAATTTATCACAACGTTGGCGGGTCCATGAACGTTGTCACAGAGTTACTGAAAGTCTCACGAAAACTTAAACCAAAGATTATAGCATTAGCAGAATGCCCCCTCGAAAACGATAACTGGATACACATAGAAGGTTACACTTGTTACGCTGACACAAAAGCGGTTAAATGGGGCTGCGCCACATATATTAAAAATGATTACGTGCACATGTTTTTAATAGAGAGAGTTAACTCGCAGTTTCTCACCCTATGGACGACAGGCACAGAAATAACGATAGGGTACCAGAGACCCCATAGCTTTAAAAGAACGAACCCAACCGATATGATGACCTACAACCTCGACCACGGCAACGAACTACACAGAGGAAGTAGCAACATAATAATCGGAGATTTCAACGCAACCAACCCAGCTTGGTCGTCCGGTACACCCAACTCAGCGGGAACTAGACTACGGGGATGGATGACGGATAGGGGACTGACGGTAGCCAACCCCTACACGATAACCCACCCCCCCTCGAATCGACACGCGACAGGCACAACAATAGACCTAGTCATCAGCGACAGACACCACAACCTCCGGGTTAAAAACACCCTAATGCCATCGACAGATCACATGGCGTTAATGATCAGCACAAAAATACGGTGGAGGAAATCGCTACTCAAACCGCTAAGGTATGACAAGGCCAACTGGGACGGGATAAGAACGGAACTACTCCTCCTAGAGGAAAACGACGATCCACTACAAATGCAGGAAAGTCTAACCAGGATCATCCTAAAACATACCCCAAGAGCGAGGGACAATGCGAGAGCGTTTTGGAACGAAGAACTCTCCAAAACTAGAAAGGAGCTGCTGACCATGATAAGAAGAGACCCCCGAAGCCCCGACATAATAGACAAAAGAAAAAAATACAGGAAGGCAATTGCGGAGGCCAAACTGCAAGCCAACAGCGAAGCACTACAGGAGGAAACCGATCCAGAGTGCTTCAGGAGCGTCAAACCGAGAGTAACAAAGCAACCGATACCGGCCCTAACCAGGAAGGACGGAAGCATAGCCGCCGAACACAGTCACATAGCGACAGAACTACACACTGCCCTATACGGAGGAGAGCATAAGAGGAAGTTAGAAAACGTCAAGACGAACCCCGATAAACTAGACATCGGAATCCTAGACACCGCCCTAAAAGCTACCCCGAACGGAGCAGCAACAGGACCGGACCTCCTTCCCGGAAGGATAATCAAGGAACTCAGGAAATGCCGAGAAACGCTGTTCACGAATATGATGAACAGAACCTGGGCAGAGGGCATACCCGATAGCTGGAAATCGAGTAACACAATCCTAATTAAAAAGGAGAAAAAAGAAACTTACACGATAGCCAAAAGCTGGAGGCCCATCCAACTCCAATCCATCCTCGCAAAAGTGCTGGAAAGAGCAGCAGTAATAAGGATAGCAAAACTAGACCTACTAACCCCCAACATGTTCGGTGGGAGAAAGAATAACGGGACAACAGACGCAATCCAAGCCCTCAATGACTTAATAACGACCTCCAAACAACCATACGCCTGCCTAACAGCCCTAGACATCGAAGGTGGATTTGACCACCTACGAATGGAAGAAGTATGCAACACGATAGAAAAAAGGGACGCCCACTTAGGACAATGGATCAGACACTGGGCCGCAAATAGGAACACCTCCTATAGATTTAACGGGAAGTGCTCAAAGGCTTTTACCACGGACAAAGGCACCCCTCAAGGCTCTCCCCTATCCCCCATCCTATTCCTCGTCAGCATAAGGGAAATAACCGCCATAGAACCCACGAGACTACCGGGGACAACAACCAAAATACTGACCTATGTTGACGATATCATGGTAGCAACGACTTACAAAAACCTGGATATAGGCCAAGTAGCCCACCAAGATACGCTAGATAGGATGAACAATGGATGCAGAGACCATGGCTACAACCTCTCCCCGCTCAAAACGGAACGCATACACATAAAGACTCCCCCGGAGAAACACCTCCACCCGAAGATAGGAAACATAGAAGCCCCGGAAAAGGAGGTAATGAGGTGGCTGGGCTACTTCATATCACCGGACTTCAAATGGAAGGCCCACATGGCCCAGTGGACAGGAACAGCAAACAAAACCAGCTTCTTCGTCAAAGCAATGACAAGCAGATACGAGAAAGGAGGCCTCAACGCGTGGACTACCCTACGGCTTATACAAGGCCTAATCATACCCCAACTAACCTATGGGATAGAGGTGTGGGGAGCAGTCACGGAGATAGATAAAGCGCAAAAAACCCTCAACAAAATTACGAGATGCGCATTCGGACTGGAAAAGAAAACCCCCCTAACAGCAATCTTCGCGGAAACCGGAATCGTCCCCCTCCGAATTTACACAGACCATCGTCACAACCTCCTTTGCCTTAGAGCCCATTGCCTGGATAGACCGACGGAATGGACAAGGCAGTGGAAGGACAAAACAGGAGCGGGACAAATCATCGAAAACGCCCACAACATGAAACTGGGCAAAGGCAACCTGAAGGAACACCTCCTCGAAAATTGGACGAAACACATCGAAGGGGAAAAAATCAGATACAATGGCAAACCAAGGAGGAGCTACAAACACTGGAGGAAAACGACCAGGTTACAATTCAGAAAACTCCTTTACCTGAAAGCCACGGCGGCCTGGCCTTACCAGGACACAGAGGGAAAACGTAGGGACTGCCCCTGCGGAAGGGACATAATCACCGGGGAACACCTGATGGAAAGATGCGGAATAGTCAAACCGATAAAGGCGAAGATCCACGACACTAGGGACCATGGAACCCTGCTGAAATGGATGGAAACCTGGCCTGACGCGCTCAGAAGGGAACCGTCTGCAGTGCAAAAACACCAAGCATACACCAACAGGGCACAAACCACGGCGGCGGGTATAAACTTGCCCACATCACAACCCCAAGCAATAAAGAGGCAACGGAAAAAGAAAATGACACCTTGCGACATATGCGGACATCCAGTAATCCACGAGAAAGCAAAGCTGGCAGCACACGCAAGAACACACGAGGTTGGCTACACCACAGGCGGGGGAAAAAAGCCGAAATGAGAAGAGCCCAGGGCGGAAGGGACGGAGAAGAAGGCGGCCCGGCGACCCAGGGGCGTAATGCTGGGGGGATAGTATTTCCTTATTTACACGACAGCTGGGCATGGAGATGACGGGGCTGGTTTCTTTGGTTGATGGTTCTTTCCTAGAGTACACGACCACCGGGCATGGAGATGACGGGGTGGGTTTCCTTAGTAGCTGGATTTCCTAAAATACACGACCACTGGGCATGGAGATGACGGGGTGGGTTTCCTTAGTAGTTAGATTTCCTATAAGTACACGACCACTGGGCATGGAGATGACGGGGTGGGTTTCTTTTATGGAGGATGCTAGCTAGTTTAGGACGGAGAGGGGAGATGGGGAGGAGGAGTTTCCTTTGTTAGGTTGGGCGAGGGGACAACGAGGAGAAGGGAAAGGGGAAGGAGGGAGCAGGAGTTTCATTTGTTAGGCTGGGCAAGGGGACAGCGAGGAAAGGGGGGGGAAAAAAGGGGACGGAGGGAGTAGGAGTTTCTTTTGTTAGGTTGGGCGAGGGGACAACGAAAATTGGTTAGGCAATAGGCGGGGCGGAGGAAATTTCTTTAAGGGGACCCTTGGCTGGGGGGAGTATCTCACGCCGGTAGTTAGATACCTTTGATTAGGTGAAACGAGGCATAACCTCGGACTAGATAAGAATGAAAATTAGGTTACAGGCGGCACCCTTTCTCTCTTCTTTCTTGAAATCCGTTACAACCAACGAATTCCCACTTTTTTTGAAAGAAATTATCGAGCCCCCTTACTTTCCACACCAAAATTGGTCACATATCACATTTTTTACTGCCACATCACCAACACCCTCCGGTATAGTCAGAGTTTTCACTGATTCTACAACACCACCCCCTCACCTACGATATCCTCCCTTTGGGTGTGGAGCCAATCACAGGGCCCCATCCTAAGGCTTCCAAACACCTCAGGAAACAAGTTCCGCCCAAAGACCAACTTGTATTCCTCCACCATGTCTGCTCAAGGCTTCCATCCTTACAGCAAGGCCACCAGGGACAATATAGTCCTCAACACCCCCCTCCCACCGTCTCCTTTGGGCAACAGAAGCCCCACAAAGAGCCCCAGGCCATACTCTCCCTCTCTCTTGCCCCCGGGCTCCCCCCATGGAGTGTCCCTCCAGTCCCTCCTCCCGATGTTCTCAGTTATTTCGCACAACCAGAACTGTGCAAACAGAGCCATTAATGTGGGAAACAGAATAGTCGCCCCGGGAAGCAACTTCCCGACTATACGAAAGGAACTAGGTTGCCTCGAAACATGCTTCGTACAACTAGCCAAAATGGCAGAGGCCCCAGCCATCATCTCCCCCTTCCCAGGATTCCGCACCACACTAGAAAAGGTATTCGGAAACGAAACAGTCGACGCGGTCGATCAAGAAACCCTTGCAGGGTTGGCCGCCATGGCCTCCTCCTTCCACCCCTCCCAAGAGAGCCCAGTCACGGTCTCTCAGATCCCCCAATCGTCCCCGCCGGACGTACAAATGCGAGAGGCAATTGTCGAGATCCCCGACTCCCAGGCCACCCAGGACGCCCCTATGTCACTAGGCAACGGCCAAAACTCGGACGGAACAGGTATAGGGGACAGCCAGCACGCCCCCACCTCACAAGAACTCCCTAGAGGAGTGCGCTTCTCCTCCCCCCTGGAGATCCCAGGAACCCCCTCCGGAAACCTCACGGTGGAACCGGCCCCGACATCATCCTCCTCCTCATCAGTGCGTATCCTAATGAGGAAAAACACAGAGTCCAACAAGGGCAAAGGCAAAGAAGTCATGGATACAAGCTCCCAGGAGACGGCCACCATGGAAAGCCCAAATACCATACTGGCCCCCCTCCCACAGGGAAACACGGACATAGGCGTGGCAAGCGCCACCCCCACTAACGAAGGACTAACCCTCCTTCTAACAGCCATGGAACAAAACTTTGCCCGGAAACTGGCAGAGATGGAAGCCAGGATCCTAAACGCGATCCGAACAAACGGAAACCCCGAACGCCAACAGCAGCGAGACAACCAGACGCCACAACAACCCCAGCAGACCAGGCCTCAAGCCCCCCAACAAAGGCAACAACAACCGAGAGCCCAGGCCCAGCAACAACAACAACAACGACCCCAGGCCCCAACCCCAGCCACCCCCAGGACCACCCTCCCCGCAAATAACCCTGCCCCGACCAACAAAAAGCAGACCTACGCAGCAATGACGGCGGCGGGAATAGACACAGAAAATTTCGTATTGGTCAAAAGGACCAAAGGAAAAGCACCGGCAAACCCGACAGGAGGCCATGGCCAAGGACCCTCAGCCCCCTCTACGCCACATGCAAGACAACGACGACTACTACTACGCTCTGTGGAGAAAGGCAGAAAAGTAGGAGCAGCAGGACGCTCCACGGTCCAAATCAGGGATGCGGTAAACAGAGCAACAAAGGTCAAGTTCGCCTTCGCGGAGTACAACCGCAATGACGACCTAGTACTCACAACGGTCCAAGACCTCCCGGCGGAACCAGCCCTCCAAGACGCCGAAGCAATAACAAAGGCACTGAACAACATCGATGTGTTCGGCTTCAGCATAATCACAGATGTCCCCACAGCGAACATCGTCATCCACAGGGTCCCACTAGGGAACGACGAAAACTGGAGCCCCACAGATTGGAACACCGAGTCCCCCAATTGGAACGACCTTGAGAAGGAGATTTCGGACTTTAACCCGGCAATCCACATCATGGACAGACCCAAGTGGATCAGGTCTCCAACCGCCCTCAAGGCGGATAACAAGTTCAAATCGTCAATCATTGCTACGGTGGAAAGAAACGACTGGGTCAATGCCCAACTCAACAAAAAGGAAGGCAACATCGCAATTTTTGGACAACGTTGCACCTTCGTTAGATACACCAGGAGAGATTCCTCCACCTGCTGCGCGAGATGCCTACAGTTGGGACACCACGCAATACACTGCCGCCTGCCTGCAACCTGCAAGTTCTGCAGAAGCAACCATAACACACTAGACCATAGCTGCCCGGAACTCTACTGCACAGCAGGAAAAGGGAGACCCTGCTCCCACATGATCAGGAGATGCATCAACTGCGAAGAAATGACACACTACGCTGGAGACAATCATTGTCCCTCCAGGGGTAGAGCAGGAGAAGTGGCACCCCAAGATAGTCTGGTAGTTCCCGGTCCGGCAGAGCCGCCCCTACAAACCCCCCATGACTAATTATGGCAACCACGGATATAATTTACCACAACGTCGGCGGGGCCATGAACGTTGTCACAGAGTTACTAAAAGTCTCACAAAAACTTAAACCAAAAATTATAGCATTAGCAGAATGCCCCCTCGAAAACGATAACTGGACACACATAGAAGGTTACACTTGTTACGCAGACACAAAAGCGAGTAAATGGGGCTGCGCCACATACATTAAAAACGAATACGTCCATATGTTTGTAATAGAAAGAATTAACTCACAATTTCTCACCCTATGGACAGGGGGCACAGAAATAACCATAGGCTACCAGAGACCGCACAGCTACCCGAGAAATACCGAGGAGGAAAAGAGAATCCACAACCTCGACCACGACGATGATCTGCACAAAGGGGATAGCAACATCATAATAGGAGACCTGAACGCCACCAATGAGGCGTGGTCCTCAGGATGGGCAAACACAGCGGGAAGGAGACTAAGGAGATGGATGACGGAGAGAGATCTAGTGGTAGCAAACCCCTACACCATAACCCACCCCCCATCCAACAGTCACCAAACGGGAACAACAATAGACCTAGTCATATCGGATAGACACCATAACCTCAGGGTCAGAAACATCATAATGCCAGCCTCGGACCACACAGCGATACTGATCAAGACCGGCATACCCTGGAAAAAGTCAACGCTCCGGCCGCTAAGATACGACAAAGCAGACTGGGACAGCATCAGAACGGCCTTCATACTCCTAGACGAAAATAACAACGACCCGGCTCTCGTTCAAAAGGAAATTTCGAACATCATCGGTAGACATACCCCAACGGCCAAAGAAAACGCAAGGGCCTTTTGGAATAAGGACCTGACAACGGCCAGGAAGGCCCTCCTAAGTGAAGTCAGAAACAATCCCCTATGCCCTGAACTAAAAGAGAAGAAAAGAGTATACAGGAAAAGCATAGCCGAGGCCAAACTCAAAGCGAATAGTGAGGCCCTCCAGGAGGACACCGACCCAGAATGCTTCAGGAGTGTTAAGCCGAGACTCACCAAGCAACCAATCCCAGCCCTGGCAAGAAAAGACGGAAGCATAGCGGCGGAGCACCCCCACATAGCCCAAGAACTACACACCGCCCTCTATGGAGGGGAACACAGGCGGCCCCTGGTAACCCCGGATGCAACCCCAGACCGATTGGACATCGGACTACTAGATACAGCCCTAAAAGCAACCCCCAACGGGGCAGCAACGGGACCAGATAACATACCGGGAAGGGCCATCAAACTATTTAGGAAATGCAGGGAAACCCTCTTCACAAGCATGATGAACAGGGCCTGGACGGAAGGCATACCAACAAGCTGGAAAGAGAGCAACACTATCCTAATAAAAAAGGAAAAGAAAGAATCCTACACGATAGCCAAGAGCTGGAGACCGATACAATTACAATCAATCCTAGCCAAAGTATTAGAAAGGGCAGCGGTGATCCGGATAGCCAAACTAGACCTACTGACCCCCAACATGTTCGGAGGAAGGAAAGATAACGGAACGACAGATGCAATCCAGGCCCTCAACGACCTGCTCACAACCTCGAAACATCCCTACGCGTGCCTTACGGCCCTCGACATAGAAGGAGGATTCGACCATCTGAGAATGGACGAGGTCTGCGAAACAATAGGAAGGAAAAATACCCACCTGGGACAATGGGTAAAACACTGGGCAGCGGAAAGAAGCACATCCTATAGGTTCAATGGAAGGTGCTCAAGGACATTTGCCACAGACACGGGCACACCCCAGGGATCCCCCCTGTCCCCCATCTTATTCCTTATAAGCATCAGGGAAATAACAGCCATAGTGCCGAGCGCTACCCCCGGAACAACCACCAGACTCCTAACATACGTGGACGACATCCTAATAGCAACCACATATGGGAACAAGTACACCGGACAACGGGCGCACCAAGAAACACTAAATAAGGTTGACGACGGCTGCCGCAGACATGGATACAACCTCTCAGCACTCAAAACGGAGAGAATCCACATCAACACCCCCCAGACCGAACACCTCCAACCCAGGGTGGGAAACGAGGAACCGGGAGAAAAGGAAGTAATGCGATGGCTGGGATATTTTATCTCACCCGACTTCAAATGGAAAGCACACATCGCACAATGGACGGCGAAAGCCAACAAGACAAGTTTTTTCGTAAAAGCGCTGACGAACAGATACGAAAAAGGGGGACTCAACGCATGGACTACCCTCCGACTCATCCAAGGACTAATTCTCCCCCAGCTCACCTACGGGATAGAAGTGTGGGAAAAGGTAACCGAAATAGATAAAGCACAAAAAACCCTCAACAATATAGTGAGGAGCACATTCGGCCTGGAAAAAAAAACCCCCCTCACAGCCATATACGCAGAAACGGGCATCATCCCACTGAGAACATATACAGACCACAGACACAACCTCCTCTGCCTCAGAGCCCACTGCCTAGACAGACCGACGGAATGGACCAGAAAATGGACGGATAAAACGGGCGCCAGAACCATCATCGAAGGAGCACACAACATGAAACTGGGCAAATCCAACCTCAAAGAACACCTCCTCGAAAATTGGAAGAGAGATATCGAGGGGGAGAATATCAGATACAAGGGGAAACCGAGAAGAAGCTATAGGCATTGGAGGAAGGTATCCAGAAGACAATTCCGAGACCTCCTCTACCTGAAAGCAACAGCAGGCTGGCCATACCAAGATACGGTCGGAAAAAGAAGGGACTGCCCATGCGGCAGGGACATAATAACGGGGGACCACCTGATGGAGAGATGCGGAGTCGTCAACCCGATAAAAGCCAAAATCCACGCGATAGGAGACCAGGAGAGACTACTGGAATGGATGAAAACCTGGCCTGATATCCTAAAGACAAGGCCGACGGCGGAACAGCGAACCAACGACCTAAACAGGGCACAAACAACGGCAGCGGGGATAAACATACCTACGTCACAACCCCAAACCAAGGAAAAAGGAAGGATAAGAAGGAAGAAAATGACACCCTGCGACCTCTGCGGACAGCCAGTGATCCACGAAAAGGCCAAACTGGATGCACACGCGAGGACCCACGACCCGGGTTACCGGCCAGGGGGGAAGGGCAGGGCTAAGAAAGACTGAGGGGAGCCCAAGGCGGAAAGGGCGACGAGAAGAGGGCGGCCCGGCGACCCAGGGGCGTAATGCTGGGGGGTAGTATTTCCTTATTTACACGACCACTGGGCACGGAGGTGACGGGGTGGGTTTCCTTAGTCGTAAGATTTCCTAACGTACATGACCACTGGGCACGGAGGTGACGGGGTGGGTTTCCTTAATTAAAAGATTTCCTAATATACATGACCACTGGGCACAGAGGTGACGGGGTGGGTTTCTTTAGTAGGTGGATTTCTTAAAATACACGACCACTGGGCATGGAGATGACGGGGTGGGTTTCCTTAGTAGTTAGATTTCTTATAGTACACGACCACTGGGCATGGAGATGACGGGGTGGGTTTCTTTTATGAAGGACACAAGCTAGTTTAGGACGGAGAGAGGAGATGGGGAGAAGGGGTTTCCTTTGTTAGGTTGGGCGAGGGGACAACGGGGAGAGGGGGGGAAGTGGAAGGGGGGAGGAGGAGTTTCCTTTGTTTAAGTTGGGCGAGGGGACAACGGGGAGAGGGGAAGGGGGAAGGAGGGAGATGGAGTTTCTTTTGTTTCGGTTGGGCGAGGGGACAACGAAAAATTGGTTAGGCAAAGGGCGGAGCGGGGGGAAAGGGGGAATTTTTCTTTAAGGGGGCCCTTGGCTGGGGGGAGTATCTCACGCCGGTAGTTAGATACCTTTGATTAGGTGAAACGAGGCATAACCTCGGACTAGATAAGAATGAAAATTAGCCATAACCTCGGACTAGATAAGAATGAAAATTAGGTTACAGGCGGCACCCTTTCTCTCTTCTTTCTTGAAATCCGTTACAACCAACGAATTCCCACCTTTTCTGAAAGAAATTATCGAGCCCCTTTACTTTCCACACCAAAATTGATCACATCTCACATTTTTTACTGCCACATCACCAACATCCTCCGGTATAGTCAGAGTTTTCTCTGATTCTACAACACCACCCCCTCACCTACGATATCCTCCCTTTGGGTGTGGAGCCAATCACAAGGCCCCATCCCAAGGCTTCCAAACACCCCAGGAAACAAGTTCCGCCCAAAGACCAACTTGATTTCCTCCACCATGGCTGCCCAGGGCTTCCACCCCTACAGCAAGGCCACCAGAGAGAACGTGGTTCTCAACACACCTCTCCCTCCGTCCCCTCTGGGCAATAGAAGCCCCACCAAGAGCCCCAGGCCGTACTCCCCCTCTCTCCTGCCCCCGGGCTCCCCTCACGGAGTATCCCTCCAATCCCTCCTCCCAATGTTCTCGGTCATAACGCACAACCAGAACTGCCCCAACAGGGCCATCAATGTCGGCAATAGGATAGTTGCCCCAGGGAGCAACTTCCCGACGGTGCGAAACGAGCTAGGATGCCTGGAAACCTGCTACGTACAGCTGGTCAAAATGGCAGAGGAGAACCCCATCGCCGCCCCCTTTCCAGGATTCCGAACAACGCTTGAGAAGGTCTTCGGGAACGAAACAGTCGATGCCGTCGACCAAGAAACGCTCGCAGGACTAGCCGCCATGGCCTCCTCCTTCCACCCCTCCCAGGAGAGCCCGGTTACGGTCTCCCAAATCCCGCAATCGTCCCCCCCTGACGTCCAAATGAGCGAAACAGGCGTAGAAGTCCCCGACTCCCAGGCCACCCAAGACGAACCCATGGCACTGGGAAACGGCCAAAACTCAGACGGAACTGGTATAGGGGACAGCCAACACGCACCCACCTCCCAAGAGCTCCCGAGAGGAGTACGCTTTTCGTCCCCCCTGGAAATCCCAGGAACCCCATCAGGAAACCTCACGGTCGAACAAGCCCCAACCTCTTCCTCCCCCTCCTCGGTACGCATCCTGACAAGGAAAAATACCGAATCCAACAAAGGCAAAGAAAAAGCCACCCAAGAAACAAGCTCCCAGGAAACGGCCACCAGGGAAAGCCCAAACACCATCCTGGCCCCCCTCCTTCAGGGAAACATAGACATCGGCGTCGCAAGTGCCACCCCTACCAATGAAGGACTAACCCTCCTCCTAGCAGCCATGGAACACAACTTCACCCAAAAAATGGCAGAAATGGAAGCTAGGATCCTAGACGCCATCCGAGCAAACGGAAACCCCAGACAACAGCAGCAGCAAAGGGCCCCAGCACCACAACAACCCCAACAGATGAGAACCCAAAACCCCCAGCAAAGACCACAACCGCCGAGAGCCCAGAACCAGCAACAACAACAACAACGAACCCAGGCACCAGCCCCGGCCACCCCCAGAACCACCCTCCCCGCACAAACGAACAACCCCGCCCCAACTAGTAAGAAACAAACCTACGCGGCAATGACGGCGGCTGGGATAGATACAGACAACTTCGTCCTGGTCAAAAGGACCAAAGGAAAAACCCTGGCAACTTCGACTGGAAGCCAGGGACAGGGATCCTCAGCCCCCTCCACCCCACACGCAAGACAAAGACGACTCCTGATTCGCTCAGTGGAGAAAGGCAGGAGAGTTGGGGCAGCAGGACGCTCCACAGTGCAGATTAGAGACGCGGTGAATGGAGCCACCAGGGTGAAATTCGCCTTCGCGGAATACAACCGCAATGACGACCTGGTCCTCACAACGGTCCAAGACCTCCCAGCGGAACCAGCCCTCCAAGACTCCGATGCGATAACCAAGGCGCTAAATAACATCGACATCTTCAGCTTTAGCATCATTACGGATGTCCCCACAGTCAATATCGTAATCCACAAAGTCCCACTAGGAAACGACGAAAACTGGGTCCCCACCGACTGGAACACAGACTCACCCAACTGGAACGACCTGGAAAAAGAAATCTCGGACTACAACCCGGCCATCCATATCATAGATAGACCCAAGTGGATCAGATCCCCAACCGCCCTTAAGGCGGATAACAAGTTCAAATCATCGGTCATAGCGACGGTGGAGAGGAACGACTGGGTTAACGCCCAACTCAACAAGAAGGAAGGCAACATGGCGATTTTTGGACAATGTTGCACCTTTGTCAGATACACTAGAAGAGACTCTTCCACTTGCTGCGCGAGATGCCTACAGTTGGGACACCATGCGATACACTGCCGCCTCCCGCCAACCTGCAAGTTTTGCAGAGGCAGTCACAACACGATAGACCACGACTGCCCGGAGCTGTACTGCACAGCAGGAAAAGGAAGACCCTGCTCCCACACCATCAGGAGATGTATCAACTGTGAAGAGACGACGCACTATGCAGGAGACCACCACTGCCCCTCCAGGGGTAGAGCAGGAGGAGTAGCACCCCAAGATAGCTTGGTAGTTCCCGGTCCGGCTGAGCCGCCCCTACAAACCCCCCATGACTAATTATGGCGACCATTGATATAATTTATCACAACGTCGGCGGGTCCATGAACGTTGTCACAGAGTTACTAAAAGTCTCACGAAAACTTAAACCGAAAATTATAGCATTAGCGGAATGCCCCCTAGAAAACGATAACTGGATACACATAGAAGGTTACACATGTTATGCTGACACAAAAGCAGTAAAATGGGGCTGCGCATCATACATAAAAGATGAATACGTACACATGTTCATAATAGAAAGAGTTAATTCGCAATTTCTTACACTATGGACGGGAGGCACGGAAATCACGATAGGATATCAGAGACCCCACAGCTTTAAAAGAAACAACCAAACCGATATGATGACCTACAACCTTGACCACGGTGACGAACTACACAAAGGTAGTAGCAACATAATAATCGGAGACCTCAACGCAACCAACCCAGCTTGGTCATCAGGATGGGCGAACACGGCAGGCGGCAAGTTAAGGAGTTGGATGGCGGAAAGAGGATTGACGGTAGCCAACCCTTACACGATAACCCACCCCCCCTCAAACCAGCATGTAACAGGAACAACGATAGACCTAGTCATCAGCGACAGACACCACAACCTCCGGGTCAGAAATACCCTAATGCCATCAACGGACCATACAGCGTTAATGATCAGCACGGGGATAAAATGGAGAAAATCGCAACTCAAGCCGCTAAGATATGACAAGGCCAACTGGGATGGGATAAGGGCGGAACTACTCCTTTTGGAAAACGACGACCACCCAACCCACATCCAAAAAAAGATGACCGAAATTATCCTAAGGCATACCCCAAGAGCGAGAGATAACGCAAGGGCGTTTTGGAATGCGGAACTCTCCAAGGTCAGAAAAGAACTGCTGACAACCATAAGAAATAACCCCTAATGCCCTAGCATTAGAGACAGGAGGAAGAAATATAGGAAGGCCATCGCGGAAGCAAAATTACAAGCCAACAGCGAAGCACTGCAAGAAGAGACAGACCCGGAGTGCTTTAGGAGCGTCAAACCCAGAGTAACAAAGCAACCGATACCGGCCCTTACCAGAAAGGATGGAAGCATAGCGGCCGAACATAGCCACATAGCGATAGAGCTCCACACGGCCCTATACGGGGGAGAACACAGGCGAAACTTGGTAACGCCGAGAGCAAACCCCGATAAATTAGACATCGGAATCTTAGACACCGCCCTGAAAGCCACCCCGAACGGAGCAGCAACTGGCCCGGACCTCCTCCCTGGAAGAATAATTAAGGAACTCAGGAAATGCCGGGAAACGCTATTCACAGACATGATGAATAGGGCATGGACAGAGGGCATACCGGACAGCTGGAAAACGAGCAACACGATCCTGCTCAAAAAAGAGAAAAAGGAATCGTACACGATAGCCAAAAGCTGGAGACCCATCCAACTCCAATCCATCCTCGCAAAAGTGCTGGAAAGAGCGGCGGTGATAAGAATTGCGAAGCTAGACCTGCTAACACCCAACATGTTCGGCGGAAGAAAAAACAATGGAACAACGGACGCGATCCAAGCCCTCAACGATTTGCTAACAACCTCCAAACAACCGTATGCCTGCCTAACGGCCCTGGACATAGAGGGAGGCTTCGACCACCTTCGAATGGAAGAAGTATGCAACACGATAGAAAGAAAGAACGCCCACCTGGGACAATGGATTAGACACTGGGCGGCAAACAGAAGTACCTCATACAGGTTCAACGGGAAATGCTCAAAGGCATTCGCCACGGATAAGGGCACCCCCCAAGGCTCACCCCTATCCCCCATTTTGTTTCTTGTCAGCATAAGAGAAATAACAGCGATAGATCCAATTAGACTACCGGGGACAACCACCAAACTCCTGACCTACGTCAACGATATTCTAGTGGCCACAACATACAGAAATCTGGACATAGGCCAAGTAGCCCACCAAGACACGTTGGACAGGATCAACAGCAGTTGCCAAAATCACGGCTACAACCTCTCCCCACTCAAGACGGAACGCATCCACATAAAGACCCCCCCGGAGAAACACCTCCACCCAAGGATAGGCAACACAGAGGCACCGGAGAAGGAAGTTATGCGGTGGTTAGGATACTACATCTCCCCGGATTTCAAATGGAAGGCCCACACTATGCACTGGATAGCCAAAGCCAATAAAACTAGCTTCTTCGTCAAGGCAATGACGAGCAGATACGAAAAAGGAGGCCTTAACGCGTGGACCACCCTTCGACTCATACAAGGCCTAATCCTCCCCCAACTGACCTACGGGATAGAAGTATGGGGTGCAGTCACGGAGATAGACGCAGCGCAAAAGACCCTCAACAAGATTACACGCTGCGCCTTTGGACTAGAAAAGAAAACCCCCCTAACAGCAATCTTCGCGGAAACCGGCATCGTCCCACTCCGAATCTACACCGATCACAGACACAACCTCCTCTGTCTCAGAGCCCACTGCCTAGCCAGACCAACAGAATGGACGAGACAATGGAAAGACAAGACGGGAGCGGGAAGAGTAATCGAGAACGCTCACAACATGAAACTGGGAAAATCCAACCTGAAGGAACACCTCCTCGAAAACTGGGCCAGAAACATCGAGGGGGAAAAAATCAGATACAAAGGCAAACCGAGGAGGAGTTACAAACACTGGAGGCAGACGTCCAGACTTCAGTTCAGAAAACTCCTCTACCTAAAAGCAACGGCAGCGTGGCCATACCAAGACACCACAGGAACACGGCGAGACTGTCCCTGCGGAAGAGACATAATCACCGGGGAACACCTGATGGAAAGATGCGGAATAGTCAAACCGATAAAAGCCAAAATCCACGACACCAGAGACCATGGGGCACTGCTGAAGTGGATGGACACCTGGCCAGACTCCCTCAAAAGAGAACCGACGGCTATCCAAAAACACCAGGCATACACCAATAAGGCCCAAACTGCAGCGGCAGGGATCAACATACCTACCTCATAACCCCAGGCGAAAAAGAAAAAACAAAAGAAAATGACACCATGCGACCTGTGCGGAAAGCCAGTAATACACGAGACAGCGAAACTGGAAGCACACGCAAGGACCCATAAGGTGGGCTACACCCCAGGTGGGGGTAAAAAACCCAAATGAGAAGAGCCCATGGCGGTAAGGGCAGAGAAAGAGGCGGCCCGGCGACCCAGGGGCGTAATGCTGGGGGGATAGTATTTCCTTATTTACACGACAGCTGGGCATGGAGATGACGGGGCTGGTTTCTTTAGTTGCTGGGCTTTCCTAGAGTACACGACCACTGGGCATGGAGATGACGGGGTGGGTTTCATGAGCAGTTAGGGATTTCTTAGAGTACACGACCACTGGGCATGGAGATGACGGGGTGGGTTTTCTTAGTAGATAGATTTCTTAATGTACACGACCACTGGGCATGGAGATGACGGGGTGGGTTTTCTTAGTAGTTAGAATTTTTAATGTACACGACCACTGGGCATGGAGATGACGGGGTGGGTTTCTTTTGTAAGAAGACAGCGGGCGAGGACGAGGAGAGGAGATGGGGAGGAGGGGTTTCATTTGTTTGGTTGGGCAAGGGGACAACGAGGAGAGGGGCGCGGGGGAAGGGGGGAGTGGGAGTTTCTTTTGTACAGGTTGGGCGAGGGGACAACGAGGAGAGGGACGCGAGGGAAGGGGGGAGTGGGAGTTTCTTTTGTACAGGTTGGGCGAGGGGACAACGAAAAATTGGTTAGGCAACGGGCGGGGTGGGGGAATTTTTCTTTAAGGGGGCCCTTGGCTGGGGGGAGTATCTCATGCCGGTAGTTAGATACCTTTGATTAGGTGAAACGAGGCATAACCTCGGACTAGACAAGAATGAAAATTAGGTTACAGGCGGCACCCTTTCTCTCTTCTTTCTTGAAATCCATTACAACCAACGAATTCCCACTTTTTTTG
>ML120383.1:57875-258609 GCA_003788595.2 Choiromyces venosus 120613-1
AACACTAACCGAGGTGTGGGTTTCCCTCCTATAAGACTCACTCCCCCACCACAACATCTTAGTCTCTTTTGAGACTGATATGGCCTCCCACAACTACTACACCGTCATTTTGGCCCCATCCTAAGGCTTCCAAACACCTCAGGAAACAAGTTCCGCCCAAAGACCAACTTGATTTCCTCCACCATGGCTGCCCAGGGCTTTCACCCCTACAGCAAGGCCACCAGAGAGAACATGATTCTCAACACACCTCTCCCGCCATCCCCTCTGGGCAATAGAAGCCCCACCAAGAGCCCCAGACCCTACTCTCCCTCCCTTTTGCCCCCAGGCTCACCCCACGGAGTGTCCCTTCAATCTCTCCTCTCAATGTTCTCAATCATTTCGCACAACCTGAACTGTGCAAACAGGACCGTTAACGTCGGGAACAGAATCGTAGCCCCGGGAAGCAACTTCCCAACAGTACGAAAAGAACTAGGATGCCTGGACACTTGTTTCGTCCAGATGGCCAAAATGGCAGAAGCACCACCTATCGTCTCCCCCTTCCCAGGTTTCCGCACCACCCTCCAAAAAGTTTTCGGGAACGAGACCGTCGACGCCGTTGACCAAGAAACGCTTGCAGGACTAGCCGCCATGGCCTCCTCCTTCCACCCCTCCCAGGAGAGCCCGGTCACAGTCTCCCAAATCCCACAATCGTCCCCCCCTGACGTCCAAATGAGCGAAACAATCATAGAAGTCCCCGACTCTCAGGCCACCCAAGACGAACCCATGGCACTAGGAAATGGCCAGAACTCAGACGGAACTGGTATAGGGGACAGCCAACACGCACCCACCTCCCAAGAGCTCCCCAGAGGAGTACGCTTCTCGTCCCCCTTAGAAATACCGGGAACCCCGTCAGGAAACATAATGGCCGGGACAGGCCCATCCTCGTCCCCTTCTTCCTCAGTGCGCATCCTCACCAGGAAAAACACTGAGACGAACAAGGGAAAAGAAAAAGCCACCCAGGAAACTAGCTCCCAGGAAACAGCCACCAGGGAAAGCCCAAACACCATCCTGGCCCCCTTCTTTCAGGAAATTGACATAGGGCCTAGCAACTCCACCCCCACCAACGAAGGTCTAGCCCACCTCTTGACAGCAATGGAGAGCAGCTTCAACAGAAAACTGGAACAAATGGAAACCAGGATCCTGGAGGCCATTCGCACAAACAACGGGACCAGGCAGCAGCAACAACAACGAAACGCCCCAGCGCCACAACAACAACAACAACAGGCCCAAACGAGGACCCAACCCCCCCAACAAAGGCAACAACCACCGAGGGTCCAAGCCCAACAACCACAACAACAACAAACCCGGGCGCCAGCCCCGGCCATCCCCAGAGACACCCACCCCTCCCAAACAAATAACCCAACCCCCGCCAGCATAAAGCAGACGTATGCGACAATGACGGCGGCGGGAATAGACACCAACAACTTCGTCCTGGTTAAAAGGAACAAGGGAAAAGCACCTGCAACCCAGAACAGAAGCCAAGAACAAGGACCTTCAGCCCCATCCACCCCACACGCGAGATAGAGGAGACTACTAATCCGCTCAGTGGAAAAGGGCAGGAGAGTAGGAGCAGCAGGACACTCATCCGTCCAAATCAGAGACGCGGTTAACGGAGCCTCCAGAGTCAAGTTCGCCTTTGTGGAGTACAACCGCAACGACGACCTCGTACTCACCACTGTCCAAGACCTCCCGGCAGAACCAGCCCTACAAGACTCAAATGCGATCACTAAAGCCCTGAACAGCATCGACATCTTTGGCTTTAGCATCGTCACGGACGTCCCTACAGTAAACATTCTCATACACAGTGTCCCACTAGGGAATGATGAGAACTGGACGCCCACAGACTGGGACACCGACTCACCCAACTGGAACGACCTCGAGAAGGAAATCTCTGATTACAACCCGGCCATTCGCGTTATAGACAGGCCCAAATGGATCAGATCTCCGACCGCCCTAAAAGCGGACAATAAGTTCAAGTCGTCAATCATAGCAACGGTAGAAAGAAACGACTGGGTTAACACTGAACTCCAAAAGAAAGAAGGTGGTATGGCAATGTTCGGGCAGCGATGCACCTTCGTCAGATACACAAGACAGGACTCCTCCACCTGCTGCGCAAGATGCTTCCAGCTGGGACACCACGCAGTACACTGCCGCCTTCCACCCACCTGCAAATACTGCAAGGGCGACCACCACACGAAAGACCATAGCTGCCCAGAATTATACTGCACGGCGGGAAGAGGGAAACCCTGCTCCCACACCATCAGAAGGTGTATCAACTGCGAGGAGACAACACACTTCGCAGGCGACCGCCACTGCCCCACCAGAAACAGAGCAAGAAGATTACCCGCCCAAGACAGCCTGGTAGTACCCGGTCTGGCAGAGCCGCCCCTACAAACCCCCCATGATTAATTTATGGCGATCGTTGATATAGTTTACCACAACGTCGGCGGGTCCATGAACGTTGTCACAGAGTTATTAAAAGTCTCATGAAAACTTAAACCGAAAATTATAGCATTAGCAGAATGCCCCCTTGAAAACGATAACTGGATACACATTGAAGGTTACACATGTTACGCTGACACAAAAGCGGTAAAATGGGGCTGCGCCTCATATATTAAAGACGAATATGCACACATGTTTATAATAGAAAGAGTTAACTCGCAATTTCTCACACTTTGGACGGGAGGCACGGAAATCACAATAGGATACCAGAGACCCCACAGCTTTAAAAGAAACAACCCAACCGACATGTTGACGCACAACCTCGACCACAATAATGAATGGCACAGAGGAAGTAGCAACATAATAATTGGAGACCTCAACGCAACCAACCCAGCCTGGTATTCCGGATGGTCCAATACGGCAGGAGGGAGACTACGGAGCTGGATGGCGGAAAGAGGACTAACAGTGGCCAACCCATACACGGTAACCCACCCACCCTCGAACCAACACGCAACAGGCACAACAATAGACCTAGTCATCAGCGATAGATACCACAACCTCTGAGTCAAAAACACCATGATGCCATCAACAGACCACATGGCACTAATGATCAGTACGAGGATACAATGGAGAAAATCGCGACTCAAACCGCTAAGGTACGACAAAGCCAACTGGGACGGGATAAGGGCAGACCTACTCCTTCTGGAAGACAATGATGACCCAGCCCGCATCCAGGAAAAACTGACCGAAATCATCCTAAAGCACACCCCAAGGGCGAAGGACAACGCGAGAGCTTTCTGGAACGCTGAACTCTCCAAGGCTAGGAAAGAATTGCTGACAATCATAAGAGACAACCCCCGGTGCCCTAGTATAAGAGACAAGAGAAAGAAATACAGGAAGGACATCGCAGAAGCAAAGTTACAGGCCAACAGCGAAGCACTACAAGAAGAGACCGACCCAGAATGTTTCAGAAGCGTCAAACACAGAGTAACCAAGCAACCAATACCAGCCCTAACCAGAAAGGACGGGAGCATAGCAGCCGAGCATAGCCACATAGCGATGGAACTACACACGGCCCTATATGGAGGGGAGCACAAACGAGAACTGGTAACCCCGAAAGCAACCCCCTCTAAACTAGATATTGGAATCCTAGACACGGCCCTGAAAGCCACCCCGAACGGAGCAGCAATGGGCCCAGACCTCCTCCCCGGAAGAATAGTCAAAGAACTCAGGAAGTACCATGAAACCCTGTTTACAGACATGATGAACAGGGCCTGGGCAGAGGGCATACCGGATAGCTGGAAAACGAGTAACACAATCCTAATAAAAAAGGAGAAAAAGGAAACCTACACGTTAGCCAAAAGCTGGAGACCCATCCAACTCCAATCCATCCTCGCAAAAGTGTTAGAAAGAGCGGCAACGGTAAGGATCGCAAAGCTCGAACTACTAACACCCAATATGTTCGGGGGAAGGAAAAACAACAGGACAACGGACGCGATCCAAGCCCTCAACGACCTGCTGACAACCTCCAAACAACCCCACGCCTGCCTAACAGCGTTAGACATCGAGGGAGGCTTCGACCATCTAAGAATGGAGGAGGTATGCAACACACTAGAAGAAAGAGACGCCCACCTAGGCCAATGGGTTAGACACTGGGCCGCGGAAAGGAGCACCTCCTACAGATTTAACGGAAAGTGCTCAAAGGCTTTCGCCATGGACAGAGGCACCCCCCAAGGCTCACCCCTATCCCCCATCCTATTTCTCGTCAGCATAAGGGAAATAACTGCTATCGAACCCATTAAACTGCCCGGCACTACCACCAAACTCCTGACATACGTCGACGACATCCTAGTGGCCACAACATACAGGAACCTAGATATAGGACAAGTAGCCCACCAAGACACGCTAGACAAGATTAACAGCAAATGCAAAGACCACGGATACAACCTCTCCCCGCTTAAGACGGAACACATCCACATAAAAACCCCCCCGGAGAAACACCTCCACCCAAGAATAGGAAGCACAGAGGCACCGGAAAAGGAGGTCATGCGATGGCTGGGCTACTATATATCTCCGGACTTCAAATGGAAGGCCCACTCAATGCACTGGACAGCAAAAGCCAATAAAACCAGCTTCTTCGTCAAGGCAATGACAAGCAGATACGAAAAGGGAGGCCTTAATGCATGGACTACCCTTCGACTCATACAAGGCCTAATCCTCCCCCAACTGACCTACGGGATAGAAGTATGGGGAGCAGCCACCGAAATAGACGCAGCTCAGAAGACCCTCAACAAGATGACACGCTGTGCCTTCGGACTCGAGAAGAAAACTCCCCTAACGGCAATCTTCGCGGAAACCGGCATCATCCCCCTCCGCATCTACACTGACCATCGGCACAACCTCCTCTGCCTCAGAGCCCATTGCCTAGACAGACCGACAGAATGGACAAGACAATGGATGGACAAGACGGGAGCAAGAAAGATCATTGAGAACGCCCACAACTTGAAGCTAGGAAAATCCAACCTGAAAGAACACCTCCTCGAGAACTGGACTAGAAGCATCGAAGGGGAAGAAATCAGATATAAAGGCAAGCCAAGGAGAAGCTACAAACACTGGAGAGAGACATCCAGGCGGCAGTTCAGGAAACTCCTATACCTGAAAGCAACGGCAGCGTGGCCTTACCAAGACACAATAGGAACTTGACGAGACTGCCCCTGCGGAAGGGACATAATCACAGGGGAACATCTGATGGAAAGATGCGGAATAGTTAAACCGATCAAGGCCAAGATCCACGACACCAGAGACCACGGTCCAATACTGAAATGGATGGACACCTGGCCAGAATCGCTCAGAAGAGAACCGACTGCCATCCAAAAGCACCAAGCTTACACGAACACGGCGCAAACCACGGCAGCTGGAATTAACATCCCCACCTCGCAACCGAAAGGGAAAAGGATAAGAAAAAAGAAAATGACACCTTGCGACCTTTGCGGAAAACCAGTAATACACGAGAAGTTAAAACTGGAAGCGCACGCGAGAACCCACAACCCCAACCCTATCCCGGACAAGGGAAAAGACAGCTGAGGAGTAGCCCATGGCAGTAAGGGCAGAGAAGAAGGCGGCCCGACGACCCAGGGGCGTAATGCTGGGGGTTAGTATTTCCTTATTTACACGACAGCTGGGCATGGAGATGACGGGGCTGGTTTCCTTAGTGGTAGGGGTTTCCTAGAGTACACGACCACTGGGCACAGAGGTGACGGGGTGGGTTTCCTAAATAGTTGGATTTCCTAAATTACACGACCACTGGGCATGGAGATGACGGGGTGGGTTTCTTTAGTAGTTAGATTTCCTAAAGTATACGACCACTGGGCATGGAGATGACGGGGTGGGTTTCCTTAGTAGTTAGATTTCCTAAAGTACATGACCACTGGGCACGGAGGTGATGGGGTGGGTTTCCTTCAAGACGGACATAAAAATTGGCTGAGGAGAGGGGAGAGATAGGGAGGTGGAGTTTCTTATATACGGTTGGGCGAGGGGACAACGAAGGCGAGGAGAAGGGGGAGTAGGGGGCGGAGTTTCCTTTGTTAAGGTTGGGCGAGGGGACAACGAAGGTGATGAACAGGAGGAGTAGGGAGTGGAGTTTCTTTTGTTAAAGTTGGGCGAGGGGACAACGAAAATTGGCTAGGCAGGAGGCGGAGAGGAGGAATTTCATTAAGGGGGCCATTGGCTGGGGCGAGTATCTCAAGCCGGTAGTTAGATACCTTTAATTAGGTGAAACGGGGCATAACCTCGGACTAGATAAGAATGAAAATTAGGTTACAGGCGGCACCCTTCCAACCTCCTTTCAACTTTGTGGGTTAGGGCTGTCTGCCGAGTGCAGGGGGGTTCACCCAATCAATGCCCTTTGAGTGATTTTCACGATGGCTTCAAAGTCTTTATTCTTACCCTTGGTTAAAAGAACTTTTCTTCGGTGATTTGCTCTCTTCGTCACCCCTTGGGCCCAGTTTTTCCTTGGTACCCGCCTATTGATACGGCATGCAGCAGGCTTGTTGGTTTTCCTTTTGTTCTTTGTTTGTGGGGTTTTCTTATGTTAGATCGCTTGTGTTGGTTTTCTTTTGTTTCGGTTGAGAGAAGTACGGTCTGCCGGCTGGGAGACAGGTAACCAGAACAATCCTCCTAGTAAGGTACTGGTGGAGGAAGTCCACGCACGCGATACCGGACCCCCCGAAAATACTTTCGCCCTGACACTGTTGTTTTTCTTTACCTTCACCTTGCGGTAGTTTTTCTTTACCTCTCTTGCGAATTGTTGGTTTTTCTTTACCGACGGGCTCACCCACCCCTTCAAGGGAACCTTTTGTTACGGGCTGGCTTGCCAGCACCCCACGATCCTTGGGCACATCGGTGGCCCCCCAATTACACTGCCTTTCAGCGACCTTTTGTCCATGCTCGTTTACACCTGAGCCCCATTTCTCAGAAGTCCTTCTCGCGGACTACCTCATTTTGTCTTCACTCGCCTCTGCTCGAGCACCGCTGTTATTTTTGGCCTTGTGGCCCAAATCTTGGGGGGTCCGGTTGACCCCCAAAATCACCTCACACACCCACCTTGGTTGCCTTGCGGCGCTTTTTTATGCCTTGGTGTGGTTACACGCACACCGCTCCGGTTATTCGGAAGCGGTCGGAAGTCCTGGCTTACCCCCAGGCATCTACCAACGGGGATTGGTGGCGGCTGGGTTAGGCCGATTCGGGGTGGGGGTGGGGTGCAGGGGTCTAGGGAGGCGAGAAGGCGCTTTGGAGGCTTGCCTGAGCCCGTCAACGGTGATACGGCTTGTGCTCGATACCATTGTCAAAGAAGCTAGGAGCAGCTACGTTTGGAGCGGTTACTGTTAGATTTGCGGAAGGGCTACATGGGAGCTGATCTGGACTTTTGTATTTTACTTTTGCTTTAGGCTTGTTTGGTTTGGCTGGTTGCCGGGGAGGGTTTCTTCTGTGTTGGAGGTGTAGCGAGGCAGCGGGCAGGCTGTTTATGTTGCTTTTGTGGCAGGCCGCCAGGAGGTGGATTTCTTTTATTGGTGGTGTGGGGCCAGGAGGGAGGATTTCTTTAGGGGGCCCTTGGCTGGGGGGAGTATCTCACGCCGGTAGCTAGATACCTTTGATTGGGTGAAACGGGGCATAACCTTGGGCTAGATAAGAATGAAGATTAGGTTACAGGCAGCACCCTTTCTCTCTTCTTTCTTGAAATCCGTTACAACCAACAAATTCCCACTTTTTGAAGGAAAAATTATCGAGCCCCTTTACTTCCCACACCAAATTAGGTCACATCTCACATCTTTTACTGCCACATCATCAACACCCTCCGGTATAGTCAGAGTTTTGTCTGGTTCTACAATACTACCCCCTCACCTACAATATCCTCCCTTTGGGTGCGGAGCCAATCACAAGACCCCATCCTAAGGCTTCTAAACACACCAGGAAACAAGTTCCATCCAAAGACCAACTTGACTTCCTCAACCATGGCTGCCCAGGACTTCCACCCCTACAGCAAGGCTACCAGAGAGAACATAACTCTCAACACGCCTCTCTCGCCATCCCCCCTGGGCAACAGAAGCCCCACGAAGAGCCCCAGGCCTTACTCCCCCTCTCTCCTGCCCCCAGGCTCCCCTCATGGAGTACCCCTCCAATCCCTCCTCCCAATGTTCTCGATCATCTCGTACAACCAGAACTACGCAAACAAAGCCCTCAATATCGGTAACAGAATAGTGGCCCCAGGAAGCTACTTCCCGATAGTATGAAAGGAACTAGGATGCCTAGACACCTGCTTCGTACAACTAGCCAAAATGGCAGAAGCACCACCCATCGCCGCCCCCTTTCCAGGCTTCCGCACCACCCTCGAGAGGGTGTTCGGAAATGAAATAGTCGACGCTGCAGACCAGGAAGCCCTTGCAGGCCTGGCAGCTATGGCCTCCTCCTTCCACCCCTCTCAGGAGAGCCCAATCACCGTCTCCCAAATTCCCCAGTCATCCCCGCCAGACATACGGATGGGTGAAACCACTGTAGAGGTCCCTGACTCCCAAACTCCCCAAGACACTACCATGGAACTCGGAAACGGCCAAAACTCAGATGGAACAGGCATAGAAGACAGCCAACATGCCCCCACCTCCCAAGAACTCCCCAGAGGGGTACGATTCTCTTCCCCCTTGGAAATCCCAGGAACCCCATCCGGAAACATCACAGCCGGACCCACCCCATCCTCATCCTCCTCTTCCTCAATGCGTATCCTAACCAGGAAAAACACCGAGACCAACAAAGGCAAAGGAAAAGCCACCCAAGAACTGAACCCCCAGGAAACGGCTACCAAGGAGAGCCCGAACACCATCCTGGCCCCGTTCTTCCAGGAATACATCGAAGTGAACTCCCCAGAGGATGTCCTAAGGCACATAGGTACCAGAGACTCGACCCCTACCAACAGAGGCGTAGCCCTCCTCCTGGCAGCAATGGAAGACAACTTCAACAAGAAACTGGAGCAAATGGAGACCAGAATCTTGGAAGCTATCCGGACGAATAAAGCCCCCCAATACCAACAACACAATACACCATCACCCCAACAACCCCCACCAGCAAGAACCCAAGCACCCCCACAGAGACAAGCACAAAAACCCTAAACCCAACAACAACAACAAGCCCAGACGGCCACCCCGGCCATCCCCAGAGCCACCCACCCCTCCCGAGCAAACGACCCAACTACCGCAAACATAAAGCAAACATACGCGGCAATGACGGCGGCAGGAATAGACACCGACAACTTCATCCTCGTTAAAAGGAATAAGGGAAAAAAGCCCGAGACAGAGGGAAGGAAAAGCGAAGAACAGGGACCCTCGGCCCCCTCCACCCCCCACGCAAGACAAAGATGACTCCTGATCTGCTCAGTCGAAAAAGGAAGGAGAGTGGGAGCAGCCAGACGCTCCACTGTCCAAATCAGAGATGCAATAAATGGGGCCTCTAGAGTCAAATTCGCCTTCGCGGAATATAACTGCAATGATGACTTAGTACTCACTACTGTCCAAGACCTCCCAGCAGAGCCAGCCCTCCAAGACTCCAACGTAATAACAAAAGTACTGAATGACATCGACATTTTCGGCTTCAGCATTGTCATGGACATTCCCACAGTCAACATCCTCATTCACAAGGTCCCACTAGGAAACGACAAAAATTGGACACCCATTGACTGGGACACAGACTTACCCAATTGGAACGACCTGGAAAGAGAAATCTCGGAATACAACCCCCCCATCCACGTCATAGACAGACCCAAATGGATCAGATCCCCAACAGCCCTTAAAGCAAATAACAAATACAAATCATCGATAATAGCAACGGTGGAAATGAATGACTGGGTCAGCTCCCAACTCAAGAAAACGGAAGGCAGCATAGCGATCTTCGGGCAATGATGCACCTTCGTCAGATACGCAATGAGGGACACCTCCACATGCTGCGCAAGATGCCTACAGATGGGACACCATGCAATGCACTGCCGCCTCCCACCTACCTGCAAGTTCTGCAGAGGAGACCACCACACAAAAGACCATAGCTACCCAGAGCTATACTATATGGCAGGAAAAGGAAGACCCTGCTCCCACACCATCAGAAGATGCACCAACTGCGAAGAGACAACCCACTTTGCAGGAGACAACCACTGCCCCACCAGGAATAGAGCAAGAGGAACAGCCACCCAAGATAGCTTGGTAGTCCCCAACCCAGCAGATCTGCCCCTACAAAACCCTCATGCCTAATTTATGGCGACAACAAATATAATTTACCACAATGTCGGTGGGTCCATGAACATTGTCACAGAGTTACTAAAAGTCTCACAAAAACTTAAACCAAAAATTATAGCATTAGCAGAATGCCCCCTTGAAAATGATAACTGGATACACATAGAAGGTTACACATGTTACGCTGACACAAAAGCAGTAAAATGGGGCTGCGCCACCTACATTAGAAATGAATACGTGCACATGTTCGTAATTGAAAGAGTTAACTCGCAATTCCTCACACTTTGGACTGGAGGTACTGAAATCACGATAGGCTACCAGAGACCCCACAGTTACAAGAGGAATGGCATAGCCAATATGATGACTCACAACCTCGACCACAAAAGTGAATGGCACAAAGGCAGCAGTAACATAATAATCGGAGACCTCAACGCCACTAACCTGGCCTGGTCGTCAGGATGGTCCAACACAGCAGGCACCAGACTACAAAGTTGGATTACAGAGAGAGGACTAACAGTAGCTACCCCCTACACGATAACCCAGCCGTCATCGAACCAACACCCAATGGGAACAACGATAGACCTGGTAATCACGGATAGGTACCACAACCTCCAAGTCAACAACGTCCTGATGCCATCAGCAGACCACATGGCACTAATGATAAGCACAAGGATACCGTGGAAGAAATCGTAACTCAGACCCCTGAGATACGACAAGGCAAATTGGGACGGCATAAGGGGTGAACTGATACTCCTAGAAGACAATGACGACCTGGCCTTCATCCAGAAAAAACAATCAGAAATCATCTTAAGGCACACCCCGAGAGCAAGAGACAGTGTGAGAGCTTTCTAGAATGCGGACCTCTCGAAAGCAAGGAAGGCACTACTGAGAGACATAAGAAACAACCCCTGCTGCCCCACCATGAGAGACAAGAGGAAGAAGTACAGGAAAGATATTGCAAAGGCTGAACTCCAGGCAAACAGCAAAGCACTACAGGAAGAAACCAACACAGAGTGTTTCAGAAGCGTCAAGCTCAGGGTAACCAAACAACCAATACTGGCCCTAACTAGGGGGGACGGTAGCATTGCGGCAGAATACGGCCACATAGCAAAAGAACTGCATACAGCCCTATACGAAGGAGAACACAGGTGCAACCTAGAACCCTTGGAAGCAGACCCCACAAAGCTAGACATCGGACTCCTAGACACAGCCCTAGCAGCCACCCCGAATGGAGCTGTGACCGGACCGGACCTTATCCCCGCCAGAGCAATCAAAGAGTTCAGAAAAAGCAGAGAGACACTGTTCACCAGCATGAGGAACAGAGCCTGGACCGAGGGTGTCCCAGCCAGCTGGAAAATGAGCAATACGATCCTAATAAAGAAGGAAAAAAAGGAAACCTACACAAAAGCCAAAAGCTGGAGACCCATACAACTCCAATCCATCCTTGCGAAGGTGCTAGAAAGAGCAGCAGTGATACAGATAGTGAAGCTGGACCTACTGACACCCAACATGTTCAGGGGAAGAAAGAATAATGGTACAACAGACGCGATCCAAGCACTCAACGACATGCTGACAACCTCGAAACAACCATACACCTGCCTAACCACCCTGGATATAGAGGGAGGATTTGACCACCTGAGAATGGAAGAAGTATCCAATACGATAGGAAGGAAAGACGTCCACCTGGGACAGTGGATTAGACACTGGGCTGCAGGAAGGAACACCGCCTACAGGTTCAATGGGAAATGCTCGAGAGCATTTGCCACAGACAAAGGCACCCCCCAAGGCTCACCCCTCTCCCCCATCCTATTCCTCATAAACATAAGAGAGATAACTAGCATAGAACCCCGTAAGCTCCCTGGGACATCCACCAAACTCCTGATATACGTGGACGACATCCTAGTGGCAACAACATACAAAATCCTAGACATAGGACAAATAGCCCACCAGGAAACACTAGACAAAGTCAACGACAAATGCCAAGAACACGGCTACAACCTCTCCCCACTCAAGATGGAATGCATCCACATAAAGACCCCCTAAGAGAAACACCTCCACCCGAAAGTAGGAAACGTGGAGGCGCGGGAAAAGGAGGTCATGTGATGGCTAGGATATTTTATATCACCAGACTTCAAATGGAAAGCCCACACAATGCACTGGATGGCCAGAGCCAATAAAACAAGCCTCTTCGTCAAAGTAATGACAAACAGATACGAGAAAGGAGGACTTAACGCCTGGACTACACTCAGACTCATACAAGGCTTAATCCTTCCCCAACTCACCTATGGAATAGAGGTATGGGGGGAAACCACAGAGATCGACGCGGTGCAGAAGACCCTTAATAAGATCACAAGATGCGCCTTTGGACTCGAAAAGAAAACCCGCCTAACAGCAATTTTCACAGAAACGGGCATCGTCCCCCTCCGCATCTACACAGACTACAGATACAACCTCCTCTGCCTGAGAGCCTATTGCCTAGACAGACCGACAGAACGGACCAAAAAGTGGAAAGAGAAAACTGGAGCAAAAGCAATCATAGAAAACACACACAGCATGAAGCTGGGGAAATCCAACCTGAAGGAGCACCTCCTCGAGAACTGGAACAAGGCCATCGAAGGGGAACGGATCAGATACAGGGGCAAACCGAGAAGAAGCTACAAACACTGGAGGAAAACATCCAGACTCCAGTTCAGAAAACTCCTCTACCTGAAAGCGATGGTGGCATGGCCATACCAAGACACCACGGGAACATGATGAGATTGCCCCTGCAGTAGAGACATAATCACAGGAGAATACCTAATGGAAAAATGTGGAATCATCGCGCCAATTAAGGCCAAACTCCACGACACCAGAAACCAGGGAGCTATACAAAAGTGGATGGACACATGGCCAGAATCGCTCAGAAGAGAACCAATGGCCCCCCAAAAACACAATGCCTACGTAAATACAGCCCAAACCATGCCGGCCGGAATTAACATCCCCACCTCACAACCCTGGGCGAAGGGGAAAAGGACAAAGAAAATGACACCATGTGGCCTCTGCGGGAAACCAGTGATACACAAGAAACTGAAGCCGGAAGCGCATGTGAGGACTCATGAACCAGGCTACACCCCGGGTAAGGGGAGAGCCAAATGAGTGGAGCCCATGGTGGAGAAGGGCAGAGGGGAAGAATGCCCGGTGACCCAGGGGCACAATGCTGGGTGGATAGTATTTTCTTACTTACACGACAGCTGGGCATGGAGATGACAGGGCTGGTTTCCTTAGTAGGTGGAGTTCCTAGAGTACACGACCACTGAGCATGGAGGTGATGGGGTGGGTTTCCTTAAAGTAGTAGGATTCCCTAGTTTACATGACCACTGGGCATGGAGATGACGGGGTAGGTTTCTTTAGTAGTTAGACTTCCTAGAGTACACGACCACTGGGCATGAAGGTGACAGGGTGGGTTTCCTTTAAGATGGACATATATTAGTTGAGGAAGAGAGGGAGATGGGGAGCAGGAGTTTTTTATGTACAGTTGGGCGAGGGGACAACGGGTGTGAGGGGCAGGAAGACGGGAAGGGAGGAGTTTCATTTGTAAAGGTTGGGTGTGGGGACAATGAAAGATTGGGTAGGCAAAAGGCGGGGAGGGGGATAATGTTTTTCCTTAAGGGGGCCCTTGGCTGGGGGGAGTATCTCACACCGGTAGTTAGATACCTTTGATTAGGTGAAACGAGGCATAACTTCGGACTAGACAAGAATGAAAATTAGGTTACAGGTGGCACCCTCAATGAGGCTTGGCTAGGCTTGACTAGGCTTGGCATCAAAGGAAGCACATGTTCGGTACTAATCAGCTAAAATTCCTCAAGACCTTATTCTTTTTTCTTTTTTTTTTTACAAGCAACAATACCCAATCCCTTCATTCATATTCACGGATGCGAGCTAGTGAGGGACTTGAGGGAACTAGTGATGCACTAGACCTTGGAAGGGTAGTTACGAGTAGTGCCAAGAGAAAGTGGCTGTTGGTACAGAAAATCTTCACAAAACTTCATTGACTTGTGATCATCAACTGCTCAACACAAGTGCTAGCCAATGAATACCATATGCCAGTTACTAGCACCTAGAATATCTTCCTTTACCCACCCATCCAGTAAGTATTATATAGATGCAAGATGTTGCAGGAAGGTTAAAGACTAATGTGAATTTAGGTATTTTTTTAGGTAATAAATGGCTGACTAGTATCCTGAACACCCGAGTCTTGCAATTTTCGATTTCTATCAGCCAGATCTATTACTGGCTCCTCTTTCCAATATGGAGCCAGGCCTTGACAAGTCTGAGGAGGAAATAGAATGAGATAATGATGGATATGTTTAAGGGTGTGGTGAGGATGAAAGTAAAGGTAAAGGTAAAGGTAAAGGCGGTAATGAAAGCACTACAAGGACATGAGTAAGTTTATTGAATCGGGAATTACCACCTCCACCTGAATTCACTCGGTTCAACCATCATACTCTGGAGCATGTTCAAGAGGTTGTGCTATCTTCTAACTTTCCCAAGAGTTTTTTTGATGGCTATGAATGAGGATCAACTTACTCCAGCCAATAGCCTTGCTCCTAAGTCTACTGAAGTCATGGAAGGTCCCATTCAACCAAATCAATAGCTTGTTTCTGGTTCATTTTTCTCGCACTTTTTTCCAGTAACTGAGTTCGAAACCTTGGCCAATAATACCAATACCTATGTGGCCTCAAAGCGGGCAGCAGAGTCTAGCTGCCAGTGGTGGGATACTTCATTAGGAGAGCTAATGATATTTATTGGCCTATTAATATACATAGGAGTTCATAAGTCAATGAGAGTAGGACTGTACTGGGAGAAAAGTAATGAGTTTCCAAGACATGAAATCACCAATTATAAGTCAAAATTTCAATTCGAGCAACTGAAAAGATATCTACATATCCCTCCCCCACTCTAGCTAAATTCTGATCACCAGAACTCCAGCCAGCCACTAGCATGTAAGCATTGGACCCAAAAGCTACAACCTCTTGTGACCAATTTAAAGCAAAGATTTCAGTCCTATTTGCTTCTGGCAACTCATATTGCAATTGACAAAATGATGGTACAGTTCACAGGATGATCATGTTAGGCATATGGAAAAAAGGGGCCAAAGTTACCTGGCCTTTACTCAGGATTATTTCTACCATACCCCTGCAGCCCCCATGTAGGGACTGGGTGTCATTACAGTATTACGGCCGAGTTGTGTCCCAACACTTTAGCAACAATAAATGACACCTTCAGCATAACACCATATATGTCGTCGCCGTCCATTCGATCAGATGCTGTTCGTAGGATATATGAGAGGGCACCTTTGACGACTCATGAGAAGTAACTCGGAAGAATTTGGTTAAGTTTTGAGTGAGCTATTATCCTGTACATTAGCAGTTAAATATTATGGCTGATAAGTAATGGGACAATTTTGGAAGAAACCATTAGTGACCAAATATCATGAGCCTATGCCACCAAAGGGTAGCCATAGAGCCGAGCCTCTTGCTTTGAAAGAAGTAGTACCCCAAGAGGGTCTGCTTGAGAATTGGTATGAGAGGTTTTCACCCAATGAGCTATTGGCTCAATCCAGGACCAAAAGTCCTTCTTATCCGATGGGCTTTGCAATGCATAAATATGCAATGCAATAGCCACGCTCATTCATTAAAGCTGATCACTTTATAGTTTGAGGCAGAACTATTGGCATAGTTGCTATTAGGGCAGCATACTCAAATTAAGTTCATATGGCAGAGATCGAAGACTACCTACTGGCAGAGTGTTCGCACCCTCAGAAACAAATAGGAGTTTGAAGAGATTGAAGCCAAGTAAGGTAAAATATTCTCAGGGTCAGGAGTGTTCGCACTTAGGAAAAATAAGAGGTTTTCGATGGAGGTACTTAGATAGTATGGGAGTTGATTGTGGACTGTAATAATCCAGATGTGGAATATAAATATCGAGGTACTCCCAGTCATTAGAAACATCAAGCAACAGAGAAGAGATCTTATTAATATATTTATTATTTACTCTTGAAAAAACTTATTACACATGTAACCTTCTGAGCCTACCTTGATGATCTTCATCTTTGCCTTATTCTACCTTACTTTACCTCAAGAAACATATGGCCTAGACCAACCCACACTATCTACAGTTGGGCTACCCCAAAACAGATCACTATATACTGTGATGATGAGAGCAAAGCCTATTCCTCAGGACTTTAAGATGTTAGCTTTGTGTGAGTGTGGATACACATATACTTTCATGTTTACATCTCGGGCAGATAAATTTTCTGATCTACAAAGAAGTCTCTATAATGGACCTAGTCAATAAGTTCTCTCTCCCACCTCCTCTGCAGTTTTTCAGTTAATGATGTCACTTCCTTTTGCAAACCATCAGTTTGTTCTCTATTGTGATAATTACTTTTCAAATATCCCTTTATTTAAAGTTCTACAAGAATATTCCATAGTTGCCTGTGGGACAACTAGGCCAAACTCAGCAAAATATCCTCCAGTCCTCAAGTTCAATAAGCATACCTCGTGACTCCCTTAGAATACTCTATCAGGAGTTGTTTCTACCGATGTTCTTGCAGTTGATTGGCAAGATAAGAATGTTGTTCACTTTCTCACCACCTACTATGAGTGCATACCAGAGGAGTGAAATTTCATTACCTGAAGGTGCAAATGGCCTTGTATTACCCCATCCAATTCAGAACTCATCAGAGCTGGATGGGGTGAAGACCATGTACAACAACTGCAAATACCTCTCTTATCAGTCAATTATAATAACTATATAGGAGGAGTTGATATTGCAGACCAGCAGCACAGCTACTATTACACTCAACTTCCTACTTGCCACAACTGATTTCCTTTATTTTTTTGGCTACTTAATACTTCTATCATAAATTCCTTTCTCCTATCACAGGTTTATTTTTCTACTCTTCTGAGTTGTCTCACCTCTTCATCCTCATCCTCAAGTTCCCTTTCTCCTACTAGTACATACTCTTTCCTTAGTCCTAAGAGTAAATCCTGGTCTGCTCATGGGTTTTACTATACTTGACATGCTTGGAACTTGGTTCTTGAAGGATTTCACTGTTCAAGGATATTACCTATACCCACTGCCCTCTTCTTAATTTACACACACCTTCATCCAGAATCTAATTGCTGGGCAACCAATTACAAAGGCAAGGAGCTGGCTCCTATATTACAAAACACTATGATCTAAGTTCATACTGTCTTCTACCTGTAGACCACAGCTTAGAAAAAGCCCCCCACACTAGGAACTACTGCCTCTTCTACCAGTATCTTTCAAAAAAGCCTGCCAGTGAATTGACCACTGTATTCCACAATCCCAATGGCCCAAAAGGGTGAATTTGATATACCAATTTTCACTGCTCATTTTGTAAAGTGCCCTTATGTAAGACTTTTTGTATGCAAAAGTATCATGACTCTCAAATTTCTTACTAGGTGTCTGCAGCATTTATCTTTCTTCTGGTTATGGTTAGTTTTTACTTTCACTTATTTTTTTCTTAGTATAGCCTCTCCACTTAAAATCATTACTCCTTGGTTGATCCTTGTGCTATCGCACACTAAAAGTATGTGAAATTTGGCATACAAATGAAGGGATAATACAAGCACATCTGGAGATTTGATCCACTCCAGAGGGTTTTGTTAGAGAGAAATTGACAAGTCTATTGCCCTTCCTGAGAGGGTCAGAGATGCACAGGCCTCTCAAAGTCGTGCTGGGATTTTGACATCCTTTGATCAACGTTAAGCTACTTTTACTGTAATGATGAAATTTGATTTTCCAACTACTCCCCGCCAAGCCTAGCCAAGCCTCGTTGAGGGTGCTGCCTGTAACCTAATTTTCATTCTCGTGTAGTCCAAGGTTATTCCTCGTTTCACCTAATAAAAGGTATCTAACTACCGGTGTGAGATACTCCCCCCAGCCAAGGGCCCCCTTAAGGAAAAAACATTATCCACCTCTCCGCCTTTTGCCTAGCCAATTTTTCGTTGTCCCCTCGCCCAACCTTCACAAATAAAACTCCTCCCCCTCTGTCTTCCTGCCCCTCACCCCCGTTGTCCCCTCGCCCAACCTTTACAAATGAAACTCCTCTTCCTCCTTCCATCTGCCCCTCACCCCGTTGACCCCTAGCTCAACCATACATAAAAAACTCCTACTCCCCATCTCTTTCTCTTCCTCAACTAATTTATATCCTCCATAACGGAAACCCACCCCATCACCTCTGTGCTCAGTGGTCGTGTACTCTAGGAAATCTAGCTACTTAGGAAACTCTCCCCATCATCTCCATGCCCAGTGGTTGTGTAAACTAAGAAATCCCCCTACTTATAGAAACCCACCCCATCATCTCCATGCCCAGTGGTCGTGTACTCTAGGAAATTATCCTCCTAATGAAACCCACGCCGTCATCTCCATGCCCAGTGGTCATGTACTCTAGGAAATCCACCTACTAAGGAAACCAGCCCCGTAATCTCTATGCCCAGCTATCATGTACATAAGGAAATACTATCCCCCCAGCATTATACCCCTGGGTCACTGGGCATTTTCACTTCTCTGCCCTCTTCTCTGCTATGGGCTCTCCTCTTTTGGCTTTCCCCCCGTCTGGGGTGTAGCCCGGTGTTAGGCATATGGAAAAAAGGGCCAAAGTTACCCGGCCTTTACATAGGATTATTTCTACCATACCCCTGCAGCCCCCTTGTAGGGACCAGGCGTCATTACGGTATTACGGCCGAGTTGCGTCCCGACACTTTAGCCACAATAAATGGCACCTTCAGCATAACACCATATACGTCGTCGCCGTCCGTCCGACTGGATGCTGTCCGTAGGGTATATGAGAGGGCACCTTTGGCGATTCATGGGAGGTGACTCGGAGGAATTTGGTTAAGCTTTGAGCAAGCTATTACCTTGTACATTAGCGGATAAATATTATGGCTGATAAGTGATCTGACGATTTGGGAAGAAACCTTAGCGACCAAATATCGTGAGCCTATGGCACCGACGGGTAGCCATAGAGCCGAGCCTCTTGCTTTGAAAGAAGTAGTGCCCCAAGAGGGCCTACTCGAGAATCGGTATGAGAGGTTTTCGCTGGACAAGCTATTGGCTCGATCCAGAGCAAAAAACCCTATATATCCGATGGGCCTTGTGATGCATCAATATGCAACACAATGGCCACACTCATTCATTAAAGCTGATCACTTTATGTTTTGAGGCAGAACAATTGGTATAGTCGCCATTAGGGCAGCATACTCAAATTAAGTTCATATAGTGGAGAGATCGAAGACTACCTACTGGAGGAGCATTCACACCCCCCAGAAACAATAGGAGTCTGAAGAGATCAAAGCTAAGCAAGGCAAATATTCTCAGGGTCAAGAGTGTCCGCACTTAGGAAAAATAAAAGGTTTTCGACAGAGGTACTTAGATAGTATGGGAGTTGAATGTAGCCCACGATAACCCAGACGCGGAATATAAATATCGAGGTACTCCCAGCTATCAGAAACATCAAGCAATGGAGAAGAGATCTTATTAATATATTTATTAACTTACTCTTGAAAAAACTTTATTACACTTATTCTTTCTAAAAAAAGGCCTTTGGGAAATATGAGCCTACCTTAATGATCTTTGTTTTATCCTACCTTACCTTATTTCAAGAAACTTATGGCCTAGACCTACTGGCTCTATCTACGGTTGGACTACCCCGTAACACCCGGTTCATGTGTCCTCACATGCGCTTCCAGTTTCAGCTTCTCATGTATCCCTGGTTTCCCGCAGATGTCCCATGGTGTCAACTTCTTCATTCTTTTCCTTTTCGCTTGGGGTTGTGAGGTGGGGATGTTAATTCCGGCCGCCGCTGTCTGGGTCTTATTTGGGTAGGTGTTGTGCTTTTGGAGGGCCATTGGTTCCCTTCTGAGCGATTCCGGCCACATTTCCATCCACTCTAGTATTTTTCCCTGGTCTCTAGTGTCGTAGAGTTTGGCCTTTATTGGTGCGACGATTCTGCATCTTTCCATCAGGTGTTCCCCTGTGATTATGTCTCTGCCACAGGGGCAATCCCATTGTGTTCCTTTAGTGTCTTGGTAAGGCCATGCCACTGTCGCTTTCAGGTAGAGGAGTTTTCTGAATTGAAGTCTGGACGCTCCTCTCCAGTGTTTGTAGCTTCTTCTTGGTCTGCCTTTATATCTGATCTGGTCCCCTTCAATGGCCTTGTTCCAGTTTTCGAGGAGATGTTCCTTCAGGTTAGATTTCCCCAGTTTTAAGTTGTGTGCGTTTTCGATGATTGCTTCTGCTCCGGTTTTGCTTTTCCACCATTTGGTCCACTCCGTTGGTCTATCCAGGCAGTGGGCTCTCAGGCAGAGGAGGTTGTGTCTGTGGTCTGTGTAGATACGGAGAGGGACGATGCCTGTTTCCGCGAATATTGCCGTTAGGGGGGTTTTCTTTTCGAGTCCAAAGGAGCATCTGGTAATCTTGTTGAGGGCTTTTTGTGCCACATCAATTTCTGTGGTTGCCTTCCATACCTCTATCCCATAGGTGAGTTGGGGAAGGATTAGGCCCTGTATGAGTCTGAGTGTGGTCCAGGCATTGAGTCCTCCTTTTTCATATCTACTTGTCATCTCTTTGACCAAGAGGCTCATTCTGTTGGCTCTAGCCACCCAGTGCATCGTATGCGCTTTCCATTTGAAGTCTGGTGATATAAAGTACCCTAGCTATCGCATGACTTCCTTTTTCTGTGCGTACACGTTTCCTACTTTTGGGTGGAGGTGTTTCTCTGGGGGGGTCTTTATGTGGATACATTCTGTCTTGAGCGGGAAGAGGTTGTAGCCATGTTCTTGGCATTTGCTGTTGACTTTGTCTAGTGTTTCCTGGTGGGCTATCTGTCCTATATCCAGGTTTTGGTATGTTGTTGCCACTAGGATATCATCCACATATGTCAGGAGTTTGGTGGATGTTCCAGGGAGCTTATGGAGTTCTATGCTAGTTATCTCTCTTATGCTTATGAGGAATAGGATGGGGAAGAGGGGTGAGCCTTGGGGCGTGCCTTTATCTGTGGCAAATGCTCTTGAGCATTTCCCGTTGAACCTGTAGGCAGTGTTTCTTCCTGCTGCCCAGTGCCTGATCCATTGTCCCAGGTGGGCATCTTTCCTTTCTATCGTGTTGCATACTTCTTCCATCCTCAGGTGGTCGAACCCTCCCTCTATATCTAGGGTGGTTAGGCATGCGTATGGTTGTTTAGAGGTTGTCAGCATATCGTTGAGCACTTGGATTACGTCTGTTGTGCCATTATTCTTTCTTCCCCCAAACATGTTGGGTGTTAGTAGGTCCAGCTTCACTATCCGTATTAGTGCTGCTCTCTCTAGTACTTTCGCAAGGATGGATTGGAGTTGTATGGGCCTCCAGCTTTTGGCTTTTGTGTAAGTTTCCTTTTTTTCTTTTTTTATCAGGATCGTATTGCTCATTTTCCAGTTGACTGGGATACCCTTGGTCCAGGCTCTGTTCATTGTGCTGGTGAACAGTGTCTCTCTGCATTTTCTGAACTCTTTGATTATTCTGGCGGGGATAAGGTCTCGTCCGGTCACTGCTCCATTCGGGGTGGCTGCTAGGGCTGTATCTCAGAGTCCGATGTCTAACTTTGTGGGGTTTTCTACCGGGGGTTCTAGGTTGCACCTGTGCTCTCCCCCGTATAGGGCTGTGTGCAGTTCCTTTGCTATATGGCTGTGCTCCACTGCAGTGCTACCATCTCCTCTGGTCAGGGCCAGTATTGGTTGTTTGGTTACTCTGGGCTTGACATTTCTGAAGCATTCCGGGTCGGTTTCTTCCTGTAGTGCTTCACTATTTGCCTGGAGTTTAGCTTTTGTGATATCTTTTCTGTACTTTTTCCTCTTATCTCTTATGGTGGGGCAGCATGGGTTGTTTCTTATGTCTCTCAGCAGTTCCTTTCTTGTTTTTGAGAGGTCCGTATTCCAGAAAGCTCTCGCATCATCTCTTGCTCTCGGGGTGTGTCTCAGGATGATTTCTGACAGTTTTTCTTGGATAAAAGTCCGGTCGTCGTTGTCTCCGAGTAATATCAGTTCAGTCCTTATGCCGTCCCAGTTTGCTTTGTCGTATCTCAGGGGTCTGAGTTGCGTTTTCTTTCATGGTATCCTTGTTTTTATCATTAGGGCCGTGTGGTCTGCTGATGGCATCAGGATGTTGTTGACTCAGAGGTTATGGTGTCTATCTGCGATTACCAGATCTATCATTGTTCCTGTCGGGTGTTGGTTTGATGGGGGGTGGGTTATCGTGTAGGGGTTGGCTACCGTTAGTCCTCTCTCCGTTATCCAGCTTCGTAGTCTGGTGCCTGCTGTATTGGACCATCCTGATGACCAGGCTGGGTTGGTGGCATTGAGATCTCCTATTATAATGTTGCTGCTGCCTTTGTGCAATTCATTCTTGTGGTCGAGGTTGTAAATCATCATGTCGGCTATGTTGTTCCTTTTGTAGCTGTAGGGCCTTTGGTAGCCTATTGTGATTTCGGTGCCTCCGGTCCAGTCTGTGAGGAATTGTGAGTTAACTGTTTCGATTACGAACATGTGCATGTATTCGTTTCTAATGTATGTGCCACAGCCCCATTTCACCACCTTTGTGTCGGCGTAACATGTGTAACCTTCTATGTGTATCCAGTTATCGCTTTCGAGGGGGCATTCTGCTAATGATATAATTTTTGGTTTAAGTTTTTGCAAGACTTTTAGTAACTCTGTGACAACATTCATGGTCCTGCCGACATTGTGGTATATTATATCAATTGTCGCCATAAATTAGGCATGGGGGTTTTGTAGGGGCAGCTCTGCCGGGTTAGGGACTACCAAGGTATCTTGGGCATCTATTCCTCCTGCTCTATTCCTGGTGGGGCAGTGGTTGTCTCTTGCGAAGTGGGTTGTTTCTTCGCAGTTGATGCATCTTCTGATGGTGTGGGAGCAGGGTCTTCCTTTTCCAGCCGTACAGTATAACTCTGGGCAGCCATGGGCTTTTGTGTGGTGGTCTCCTCTGCAGAACTTGCAGGTAGGTGGGAGGCGGCAGTGTATTGCGTGGTGTCCTATTTGTAAACATCTTGTGCAGTATGTAGAGGAGTCCCTTCTTGCATATCTGATGAAGGTGCATCGCTGTCCGAAGATAGCTATGCTGCCTTCCGTCTTCTTGAGTTGGGAGCTGACCCAGTGGTTCATTTCTACCGTCACTATGATCCATGATTTGTATTTGTTGTTTGCCTTGAGGGCTGTTGGGGATCTGATCCATTTGGGTCTATCTATGACATGGATGGCTGGGTTGTATTCTGAGATTTCTCTTTCCAGGTCGTTCCAGTTGGTTGAGTCCGTGTCCCAATCAGTGGGTACCCAATTTTCATCGTTTCCTAGCGGGACCTTGTGGATAAGGATGTTGACTGTGGGGACGTCCGTGACAATGCTGAGGCCGAAGATGTCAATGCCATTTAGAGCTTTCATTATTGTGTTGGAGTCTTGGAGGGCTGGTTCTGCTGGGAGGTCTTGGACGGTGGTAAGCACTAGATCGTCGTTGCGGTTAAATTCTGCGAAGGCGAATTTGACCCTGGAGGACCCATTTACTGCGTCTCTGATTTGGATGGTTGAGCATCTGGCTGCTCCTACTCTCCTTCCTTTTTCCACTGATCGGATCAGGAGTCTTCTCTGCTTTGCATGGGGGGTGGAGGGGGCTGGGGGTCCCTGTTCTAGACCTTTCTTTCCCCCAGTCTCGGGTCTTTTTCCCTTGTTTCTTTTGACGAGAACGAAATTGTCGGTGTCTATTCCTGCCGCCGTCATTGCTGCATATGTTTGCTTTTTGTTTGCTGTAGTTTGGTCATTCGTTCGAGAGGGGTGGGTGGCTCTGGGAATGGCCGAGGCAGCCGTCCTGGCTTGTTGTTGTTGTTGTTGGGCCTGTGGTTTTTGTGCTTGTCTCTGTGGGGGTGCTTGGGTTCTTGTTGGCGTAGTCTGCTGTGATGGTGGTGCGTTGTGTTGTTGGTGTTGGGGGGTGTTGTTTGCCCGGATGGCTTCCAAGATCCTGGCCTCTATTTGCTCCAGTTTCCTCTTGAAGTTGTTCTCCATTGCTGCCAGGAGGAGGGCTACACCTCCATTAGTGGGGGTGGAGTCTTTGGTACCTATATGCCTTAGGACCTCCTCCAGGGAGTTCACCTCGACGAGTTCCTGGAAAAAAGAGGCCAGGATAGTATTTGGGCTCTCTCTGATGTTCATTTCTTGGGGGTTCAACTCTTGGGTGACTTTTCCTTTGCCCTTGTTGGTCTCGGTGTTTTTTCTTGTTAGGATGCACATTGAGGGGGAGGAGTATGAGGATGGGGTGGGCCCAGCTGTGATGTTTCCAGATGGTGTTCCTGGGATTTCCAGGGGGGAAGAAAATCGTACCCCTCTGGGGAGTTCCTGGGAGGTGGGGGCATATTGGCTGTCTCCAATGCCTGTTCCGTCTGAGTTTTGGCTGTTTCCGAGTGCCATGGTAGTATCTTGGAAGTTTTGTGAGTCGGGGACTTCTACAGTGGTTTCACCCATCTGTATATCTGGCGGGGATGACTGGGGGATTTGGGAGACTGTGATAGGGCTCTCCTGGGAGGGGTGAAAGGAGGAGGCCATGGCTGCCAGGCCTGCAAGGGTTTCCTGGTCTACAGCATCAACTATTTCATTTCCAAACACCTTCTCGAGGGTCATGTAGAAACCTGGAAAGGGGGCGGCGATGGGTGGTGCTTCTGCCATTTTGGTTAGTTGTACAAAGCAGGTGTCTAGGCATCCTAGCTCTTTCCGCACAGTGGGGAAGTTGCTTCCTAGGCCACTATTCTGTTGCTGACATTGATAGCTCTGTTTGCACAGTTCTGGTTGTGCAAGATGACCGAGAACATTGGGAGGAGGGATTGGAGGGACACTCCATGGGGGGAGCCCGGGGGCAGGAGAGAGGGGGAGTAAGGCCTGGGGCTCTTGGTGGGGCTTCTATTGCCCAGAGGAGATGGTGGGAGGGGCGTGTTGAGAGCTAAGCCCTCTCTGGTGGCCTTGCTATAGGGGTGAAAGTCCTGGGCAGCCATGGTTGAGGAAATCAAGTTGGTCTTTGGGTGGAACTTGTTTCCTGGGGTGTTTAGAAGCCTTGGAGTGGGGCCCTGTGATTGGCTCCACACCCAAAGGGAGGATATCGTAGGTGAGGGGGTGGTGTTGTAGAATCAGAGAAAACTCTGACTATACCGGAGGATGTTGGTGATGTGGCAGTAAAAAATGTGAGATGTGACCTAATTTGGTGTGGGAAGTAAGGGGGCTCAATAAATTTTCTTTCAAAAAGTGGGAATTCATTGGTTGTAACGGATTTCAAGAAAAAAAAGAGAAAGGATGCCACCTCGCTGAGACCTCACATAGACTACTTTGTTTTGACCTAGCTCGAAACCCACTTTCACCAGATAATGTGGTACGGTGCAAGTGCAATAGAATTTGATTGCGATTGCTTAGCCCTCAATCTCAAGAACGCAGAAAAGTAATCGAGCATTCAGTATGGGTACTGTATAGTGTCGTCGTTGAACACCACTTGAGTAAGTCAGAATACTGCTAATATCATACTCTCTATGCAGCTGCAATAACCTCGAGGGAATTCCAGCTCCCACTAGTGAAGTATCAAATACTTATTGTAATTTTCCTAAAGGTTGCAGAAGGGACTCGAAAGCTCCCAAAAAAAATTCAGAGCTTGATTGCGCAATAGCCTTCACCGGAGGCTGTACTAAAAGTTTCGCTCTAAAGAATCAGATATACCGTAAAAACTCTTTAAATTCGCTATCACTCAATGTGGCTGGATCTCGGGGAGCAGTTAAGTGAGGTGTGACTAACTCAACGAGTGACTGCCTGTGATCCAGAAATTAAGTTTCAACCTCTAGTAATATCAAACTAGGGTCTGTACCTCAATAAAATCTCTGTGCAAGCTCATCGTATTCCATGAATTGCAACTTCTGAACACAGCTCTGAGTCTGCTGTAAAGACATCTTGACTCTTATAAAGAGACAATATACAGGAAAGGAATTCAGGTCCTAGTATGAGAATATTCGGGTTAGTGCAGTTGTATACAAGGAGTTATGATAGGAGAAGATTGGAGTCAGAGGTATTATGAGAGAGATCAGAAGACGGACTGATATTTTTATCAGTATAAGATAGTATCCAATGTAATTAATTTGTAAAAGTTAAAGTTAGCAAATCAGTTCAAGCCCTTCCACTCATTTATATTTCTTTGACTTTTTATACCTTTCATTTTATACCTTTCAAGGAGTCTGGTAAAGAACTTGAGGATATTTCCTTCTACAATATAAGATTCAAATAGCATACAATAGAGAAATTAAAGAAAATGGCACCAATTTGAACTGCCAGAAAGTGAAGAGGACCCAAAGCAAAACCAATCAGTAAGCGCATATTGACTAAACGCTATACCAACTCTATCATCTGTCCCGAATGTACATACAGCTGATGGTAAAAGGTTCAGGTGCTTGTTTTTCTAGAACACCACTGAATTCTACAAAAAAGAGCTGGTCATTTCTGAAAGCCAACCCAAAAGGAAGCAGGGGAGATCTATAAGATATTCCAGCTGATGATTAGTGTTTGGGTAAGCTAAAAGGATCTTATAGAAGGAGTTGGGATCAATGCACAGGTTAGCACCTAGGAGAGCAGTACAGCATCTTGCTATTGGTGGCTGGGGTTAGAGCAAAGACTCTATGATGACTTTATAAAGTCAAGATAGCAAGGAAGGATAGTGAGATGAGGGTAGTTTCAGGTACAAGCTGGATTTAGATTTTGAGAACTTTATTTGACTGTCAATCCTGAAGTCTTTCAATTCAGTAATGGATGGTTCCAAGGATTCCTAGGATGACATAGAATTACTTTACAGTGTATAACAAAAAAAACTCAGAAAGTCCCAACTGAATACCAGTCTCTAATAATTAATTAGTTCCAGTTCAATCACTGCAACTCTCAGCTCTACCCAGCAAGCTTTTTTGATATGGTTCTTTCACATGCAGTGGGCCAATTTGAGGAGTCCAATATTTGTAACCTTAATGAAACATCAATTCTATTTGAGTACCTAGAGGGAAAGACATATGATACAATAGGTCAGAAAACAATTTAGGTAAAGGCAGGACAAAATGGGTGGTATAAGAGGCAGGCCTCTTTTGTTCTTTGTATCTTTACTGATGGGATATTATGGGTGCCACCTATGATAATCTTTCATGGAAAGGGTGAGCAGTTGGTTAGAGAGCAGAGTGACTATCATCCTGGGTTTAGGGTAGAATTGAATGAAAAGTCAAGCATGAATGATAGCTTATTTCTAGGCAATATTGAGAAGGAGTTAGTTCCCATATTAGCAGAGCAGCTGACTGTATTGGCAATTGCCCTCATGGGGTCCTATAATACTCCAGCAGTTCTCAAAAAGCTACAAGCAAACAATATTACACCTTCTCTCATCCCAGTATTATGGGGTAGCCGAACCATAGATAGTGTTAGTTGGCGTAGGCCATATGTTTCTTGAGGTAAAGTAAAGTAAAATAAAACAAAAATGAAGATCGTCAAGGTAGGCTCAGAAAGTTGCGTGTCTAATAAGTTTTTTCAAGAGTAAATAATAAATATATTAATAAGATCTCTTCTTTGTTGCTTGATGTTTCTAATAGCTGGGAGTACCTTGATATTTATATTTCACATCTAGGTTATCGCAGGCTACAATCGACTCCTATACTATCTAAGTACCTCCATTGAAAACCTCTTATTTTTCCTAAATGTGAACGCTCCTGACCCTAAGAATATTTGCCTTGCTTAGCTTCGATCTCTTCAAACTCCTATTTGTTTCTGAGGATGCAAACACTCCGCCAGTAGGTAGTCTTTAATTTCTCTGCTATATGAACTTAATTTGAGTATGCCGCCCTAATAGCAATCATGCCAACTATTCTACCTCAAAATATAAAGTGATCAGCTTTAATAAATAAGTGCAGCTATTGTGTTACATATTTATGCATCACAAAGCCCATCAGATATGAAGGACTTTTGGCCCCGGATCAAATCAATAGCTTGTCAGGTGAAAACCTCTCATACCAATTCTCAAGCAGACCCTCTTGAGTTGCTACTTCTTTTAGAGCAAGAGGCTCAGCTCTTATGGCTACCCTTTGGTACCATAGGCTCTTGATATTCAGTCACTAACAGTTTCTTCCCAAATTGTCCCATTACTTATCAGCCATAATATCAAACTGCTAATGTACAGGATAATAACTCGCTTAAAACTTAATCAAATTCCTTTAAGTTGCTTCTCCTGAGTTGCCAAAGGTGCCATCTCATATATCCTATGGACAGCATCCAGTCAGACAGACAGCGACGACGTATATGGTGTTATGCTGAAGCTATCATTTATTATTGCTAAAGTGTTGGGACGCAACTCAGCTGTAATACCGTGATGACACCCGGTCCCTACATGGGGGCTGTAGGGGTATGGTAGAAATAATCCTGAGTAAAGGCCAGGTAACTTTGGCCCTTTTTTTTCCATATGCCTAACACCCAGCTGGATGCACAAGTTTGATTCAACCACTTGATGTCTTGGTGAACAAGCTATTCAAAGAAATCATGCTGGAGCTTACTGATAATGCCATCTTTGAGGCAGAGAGCTTAGAAACTTTTCAGAAGTGGAGTGTCAGCCATCGGTATATCCTAACCACCTCCTGTATTGGTGATGCTTACTATCAATTTCATATTGAAAACAGGGATATTATTAGACGAGTATTCTGAAAGGTTAGATTGTCACTCCCAATTAATTGAAGTTGTGATTTAGAATTGGATATCAAGGGATTTTCTGGTATACAGATTGGGAATTGGCAGGATCATGGGTATGTTAATGAGATTAGCACTATTTCAGATATTCATGATAATGATGAAAGTATTGAATTTGTAGATAGTACAGAACTTCTTTAAACTAATGTACAACTGCATTTGCAATGCTCTCATACCTATTCAAGTACTACGAGCAATTGGAAATGTTAGGAGAAGGCTATCATAGACAACTGACAAAAGGTGCAATAGTCAAATACATGAACAAGACTTGGGCTAGACTACAGGGCATGTATAATCAGAAACTTCTCACCATTTCATTATTGTCCTAGTCACTGTTTTCACCATTGAGCAGTTGGTGTTTGCCTATCCTCTGTGCTGCTTATTGTTGAAAATTTAAGACATGCTATTTTCGTCATCGCTGATCACTAGCTCAAAATGGTTAGGCAAGATCCAGACTAACTGCTTTCAGCCTCCACTGCAGATCGTGGTGATAGCGAATTTTAAGAGTTTTTACGGTACTGTGAATTCCCAAGCTTGTGGCTTGCCAAGTGCTAATTAAACAAAGATCTCTGAAGAAAAAAAAACTAATTCGCCACCTTTTGTCCAGCGAGTTTTTTTTCGCAACCTTTCGGAAAAGTACAATAGAATGTTTCCGGACTCCTAATTGGGTTGTTGAAAGGAAAATTTTAAGTTGGCCAAGACAGAGACACTATTTCCTTAGCGTTATAGCCAGGAGGGTTGGGCTGGACGGATTTCTCTTTCTTCCTTTAGGACCAGAGTTTCTGAGATTCTTGAGAACACAAACCTATTTTAGCGTAGATATCGCTAAAATAGAGAAGCCCCTGGACCGTGCTGAACTTAAAAATTTCCTTTAAACAACCTAATCGGGACTCCGGAAAAGCTCTAATACCGTATTGAACAACAGAGACATAATCCTTTCCACCATGCCAAGGGCACAAATTTACCGGTATCAATCTCAGCATCACCACCCAACCCAAGGACCAACCTTAACAACATCACCAACCCTACCTTACCATGCTATACCCCCATACATAATCGCCCCATGACCACTTCCCCTCCCCTTGCTTCCCTCAATAAAAATCCCATAGAAAAACACCGCCAACGAGCCAATCAGCCCACAAAACCCGACACTCCGGTTCGAGTGACAACCTATGACACACCTACTTAGTTGCCCCACCAATTCACACACACACACACTCGCTCACTCGCAATCCACCCAGCAATCTGGTTCGCCCGCCCCCCTCCAGGAAAAAAAATGAAATAAAAACGCCTTCCAACAAAAAAAAAAAATCAGGACATACCGGTACGCGGTAGTGAATACGGTATGGAATAGTGATCCAGAAACAAGACATGTAGACTATTCGCGAGCCTAGAGGCGTTCTGGGAGTTCAGCCGGTTTGGTCGAGTACGGTGTGTGTGAGCGTCGGTATGGTATGATTCCGGACACGTGAAACCTACCACCCTCAAGGTAACGACTAAACAGGAGAGAGAGAGAGAGAGAGAGAAAGACATGAACAACAGCAAAACCAGATTAATGTAATAAAAGAAAATAGGAGTATAGAAATGATGAGGAAGGGTTATGGGAATAGAGCCACACATTTATTCTATCAATCGAGTGTAAGGGGAGGGGAGGGTGGGCGGTAGCTCCAAAGTACTGAAGATTTTGTATGACGGGGAAAAAAAGTGAACAGCCAAGAACACGCCCAGATAGGCAAGGTGAGTGATATCCCATGATGGAAGCTAAGATTTTACGCCAAGGAACGCCAAGGAGTGTACTTTTTTTTATTGCAGAAAAAAAACCCTGTTCAAATTCACCAAAAAGTGAACGGGGGGGGGTAGGTTTTACATGTCCGGAACTATGGTATTGCATTGTACGGTAATCAAAGATCAGTTCGTGGAATGGCTTATTCGGAAGAGGGGAAGGGATAGGAAGAAGGGTGCTGGAGGCCAGGTGGTATGCATAGTCTGTACTCAGTACTGTATCGTGGGTTTGTCAAAGAGGGATGGATGGATGGATGGATTATCAGGTGAGGAGTTCGCATACGGTATTGAAGATAAAATAGCGCTGGCCGAGGCGAGAAGTGAGTAAGTGAACAAGTGGTAAAGTATTGGTAATTTGAGTGATCGATCGAGACTTTTCTCGTATGATACAGTGCGTGGATGGATGGGTGGAAAGGAAGAAAATAAAAAAAGGAAAAAGGAAAAAGAGAAATAAAACACGCATACTAGGATTGAGGGTGTAGAGATCGTACTGTGCTCGTGCCGTAGGCCGTGATGGACGAATTGAGCAAAGTGTGTGCAGTCAAGTGTTTTTAGGTTTTTTTCTCCCCTTCCCCGAGTGCGGTACAGTACACCACACTGGCTGGTGACTGATATCCGGCCCTTGCACGAGGAATGCGGTTATTACATTCGATGAGGAAGTGATCTGGAAATTGGGGTGTGAAACAAAGATATTAGCTTCCCAAGAACTGGGCCAATTATTTCGAATGTGTTTCTCACAGGGCTGAAGATCTCGGGTTAGTTCTCGCTCACAAAATAACCTGCTTTGGGAAATTAACAGAAGGTTGGTGTTGGTTGATAGTGCTTGTACCTATTGCATATTCCGCCCTTCGTGCTAGGGGTAGCGCGGCCTCTGTAGGTATAACTTCAGAACATTATCACCCTGAGGATATCGATATCGGCTGAGAATTACAGGCAGTATCTTTTGAAGGCCAATCTGGTCGGGTAGAGATTGTTGAAGACATCGCGGGATATGAGGTCCAGATCCACTACCATTGAATTGGGGTTTGGGTAACTTGGAGACTTTGTAGTAGGAAAACAAGTAGAGAGAGAGAAACAAAAGGTAACAATGGCATCAGGACACGGCAAGATATAGAAAGCTATAGAAAAATTCTTCGGTGGTACGGGTACGACACATAATCATATATTCCAACAGAGATAACAGCATCGCAGTCGAACAGTTTCTAGATGTCTGGGAGTGTACATAGAGTATCACTCGTCTCATAAACCCTGTGAATCCAGTGTTCACGCTATTGTACGTTAGCATAAGTAACCGAACATCGCGATGCAACGAATAAAATTCTTAGCCCAAAACTAAAGACTCCAAAAACAATCCTCGCTCAATAATGCTAAACAACATAATCCAACCCATTACAAGATTTGGGTAATTAATGGCATGGTTAGGAATATATTGTAGATAAATAATTCTTCAAGAAAGTCTAGTCACTGTGGATCTGATGTGGATGTATAATTATATGGTAATACTTCAAACAGCAAGTATTTCCCTACCATACATATCTCTCCCTCCAAAAAGAAGAAACCCACCTCCACCAATCCTATGCCCAAATATCCACCAGCATCAACAGTCCAAATCCCCATCCGAAGAACACTGGAATCCAAACTACTCGACTAACCCTACCTTATGCACCCATGAATTCTCTCCCTTCTCCTTCATTTCTAAAATCCCCGGAAAGTATGTTAATTCCAAGCCATCCATCTATCCAAACACAATACAACCGTACTCAGAGTATCGGCTACTGTATTCCTAATAGGCAACCACTATGCTACCTCCCATCTATGAAAACAATCTACAATCAGGAGCGAAACAAACCTCCATCTTAGGAGCGAGCAGGGCTGGTGGGCCATCAACTGAAGCGACTCTGCCGGAGCTGTGTATAATCTTGCACAGACTTCATTCATTCACGTTATCTTACACAATTATCTTGGGAGATGAGACTCATCTGCAAATCATGACCTTATGAATAGCAATAACACCTCATCTATAGACGAGGGTCCAGCGCTAGGTAGACATGGTAGATGTCTGCCAAAGTATCGGCTTGACAAGCAGTGGATCAAAGTGTTTGTGAATCCATATAGAAAAATGGCCATGGCGATCGGGAGAGGAAAAGCATAGTGCTTCCCAGAATGCTCTGGTTAGTTAGCTTGTGAGCAATATGCCTACTGTATCTCGACTATCATCGGAAGTGTTGAGATGATAAAGATTCAATATATTAGAGCATATAGAATACTCTAGGCTTCATGAGGAATCATCTTCCCACTTGAACGCAAAACCTAGCCCCTCAAGATCCCATACGGTAGGATGTAACTCACTCACCTGCAGCCATCAACCACGGTCACTTGTAATACCAATAGGACAAAATTCGAGTGATAAACCAACTGAGTAGATTGATATCACAAAAGAAACCATCATATCCCACCAAAAATAGAAAGGAAGGAAGTAAGAAAACACTTTGATACAAATATTTGTTTTTTTCTTCCTGTTTTCGAATATACGGTTTCTGCCCAATCCCCTCCGCCCATTCGCTTTTTGGCCCATTGTATTTATACCCCACTCTATAACCCCGCCCCCCTTCAATCACTGATCATATGACGTCATAAGGCACGCGGTATATTGAAATGGAAAAACCTATGAAGAAGAAAACCCTGAGGATTTTGTTTTTTTGGTTTGTTTTTTTAGTAGACACTAGACCATTGCTTTAGTTGGTACTTAGACCTTCAGTCCCAGGTCCTCGGCGTATGGCAGGATATATGTATCGCCGACGACAACGAATGTGGCCTTTGACTCGAGGAGTTTCTTACCGGCCTATGTAAGATTCAAGGTTATTTAGTTAGTAACGGGCATATAAAAGGGGTAATATAGATTGAGGAGGACATACAGCCTTAACTGCCTCAACAGTAACACCACTCAGAGCCTTGACAATGCTCTCAACCTGTGGTGCATTTCCACTGGCAATGACAGTCTGCCCAACGGACTCTAAACCAACGCTCCTGTCCTCTGCCGTGGCAAGGGCATCAAACTTTGCGAGGGCAATGGCTTTCTTGACATCCTCGGGTTTAACCTCTCCCAGACTCTTGAAGGCGCTCACAACATTCTCCCCGGCCTGGGTCAATGCAGATCCAGGGCCCTCGATGGTAACATACAGGAGACCAGTGTCAGTGTATGCAACGTGTTTGGCTACAGCAGTGGTATGAGGGATCTCCGAGACTGCCTGGGAGAGGAATGACATTCCGGTGTTCCATTTGATAGAGGTCTCTCCACCAAGCAGGTATGCGAGAACGGTATACTCTGCCTTGAAAGACGGAGCGCTGGCACTGCCGGGGAAGGCAATGACTATAGCATCACCGTGGGGTGAGAAAACACGGGTTTCACCTCCGTAGTATTTAGCAGGAGCCACGACTGGCCCAGTTCCAGAGGGGAGTTCCTTGAAAAACTCGGCCGTCCACTTCTCGAGGTCCTGTTGAGGGGCACCAGAAGCAACAACTGCAATATTGTCCTTGCTGTACACCTTTTTAGAGTACTCGGTAATGCTCTTGTTGCTGAGGTATTTATTAGTCAGTGCTAAACGGCTAGAGCCAAGTCCCTTGTGGAATGCGATGTTGTGCGCTGCCTCAAGAGCAAGAGCTGCTGGGGTATGGTGGAGGTTCTCGATTTCGAAGCCCATGGTGGGGGAAACTTGTTCGTTGAACTCGTAGGCTGTTGACCCCGCAGTCAGAACATGTGCATAATAAATTGATAACCAAATGCAAATTGAAAACAACAAATTGCATGAACTAGGGCGGCGTACGATTGTATTTGGTATGGATGAGAACATCGGCAAGTGCCTCGACGAAGTAGGGAAGATCATCCCGCAGAAATTTCGCACGGAGAACGATGTTTTCCCGGGAGAGAGTAGAACCGAGGGAACCACCGAGTAATTCGGTTTCCCTCTGAAGGCGAAGAGCAGATCGCCTTGAGTTCTATTGATCAATTTTAAAAAAGAAAAGTTACGGTCAGTTTCATAAATCCGAGTACACTAAACTGCGGCCGGGTTGGCTATCGGAATCGGACCACTCGGGGGTTGTACCTTGAATGCGAACTTTTCCAATCCATGGGCCAATCCGGGAGCCGTCTCATATCGGCTTCCACCTCTCGCAACTACAGCTAAAGCAGTGGTTGGGCCACCATCATCTCTTGACGCAACCTTGATACCCGCCGATTCGCCGACACTGTAATGGAAGGGATTGGAGACAGCAGCGGCGGCTAAGCCACGACGGGAGGAGGGAGCGGCCCTCGTAAGCAATTGGGAGGGACCCCGGGATAGGGTGCTGCGGGCAAGCATTTGTCGAAGAATTCGGAGGAGGGTGAGGGGAGTTTTTTGATGTTGGGGAAAGGAAATTAGATGGCAGAAGGTGGGTAGGTGTTAGTGGGGTGGAAGGGATGAAGTCAAGAAACTCGAGAGATCTGAATCACGAGAAGGGAACGGAACGAATGAGAGCCACTGAATTGAAGATTTTCCCGGAAGTGGGGGTAGGCATAATACTTTGTTTAGGCGTAGAGTTTGGAACGTCTCTCTCTGAAGACTTGGCACAACGGCGGCTGTCTTGCGGAGCCGCCCTACTCGAAATCCGTGTTAAGCAAAAGTTGATCCCTCTCCCCCACCACCAACACTCAGAAAAACAAAGTCTGAGTTCACCGACTTCTCCTATGACTCCTCACTATATTGACCTTTTTTACACTCCATAGCACCACTAACCTCCTTGATTCCTCAACTCACTTTTGACAACTAATGTCATGTCGCAGGTGACTATTCCATCCCAATTCCCCGTTTGTTTTCGTTCAATTTCCTCACCAGAGGCTCTTTTCATCCGCTGACTCTTAGTTTTCATAGAATGCAACAGAGCTATGCGTCCTTTTGGTGAAAGATATCTACGGCGAGGTTTCTTCGGTTCGTTATATCCTTAAGATTTCCTTCATACTACTCCGGGAACTGACGAACTGTGACTCTCACAGCGGGTGGTGTCTGTTCTTCTCGAATTGGGTCGGCTTCCTGTCTCTCAACTTGTTCGCCAACTCAAGCTACCGGAGAAGATAATCAAGCAAACCTTAGCTGTCCTCATTCAGCAGCATCTTGTCGTCCACTTCGCTCATCTCGAAACCGGGCAGGAGGTGGTGTATTACGAATGTGAATGGACCCAGGTTTATGAGCTCCTGCGCGCTGGTAGAATTATTCGGGCTGTTGAAGAACGATTTGGAAATAATGTACTTATTGTACCACTCTACCACACTGCCCAAGACTGACAAGCTTTCTCATCATAGGGCGCACTGATCGTCAGCAACCTGCTTCAGTTGGGTCATGCTCGTGTCAGCGATTTCATTGCCGCATATGGGACATCCACCAAAAAGTCGAAAATAACGGTGAATGGTAAGTCGGATGCTCTGACGATAGAAGATGAGTCACCTATCACTTCAATAGAAACCTTGAAGTCAGTCATGGCCGACATGTTGAAGGAGCGTTTTCTGGTGCAAGTCCAGGAGCACCATATGCACATTCGAACAGATACCCAAAACACATTGCGGGCACAATTGATATCTCAGTTGAGGAAGTCCCAACTCTCTGAGAATAAGTTGGGGAAGGAGGTAGACAGGCAAATGAAAATTAAAATGCAGGAACTAGCGGACGGAGATATTTCAGAGCACGCCGGCATGAAAAGAAAAGTCGCTCCTGCATCAAAACCAAGATCGAAAAAACGTCAAAAGGTTTCAATCTATGACTTGATCGAGCAAGAAGAAGAGGAGGAATGGGAAATCAATGTTAGTGGCCCTGATCGGGTATGAAATCACAAGCTAAATACTGACTTGCTTTCTGTGGGCTTAATAGGAAAACATTGTACTTCGAGTAAATCACGAGAAGTTCTTGGTTCTATTCCGAAATGCCGAACTAGTTTCTCTGGCTGAAGGTCGACACGGAAAGGTCAGTTCTCAGGTTTACGCCGAGTTTCTGAAACGGCTCGAAGGGAAATATTTTCGATGCCGGGAGCTATATTCCGCTGATGATGACGAAGAGGAAGACCCTAAAAAACGTAAGTTATAAATATCTATGCCTATGACTCTATAATTACAAACCTAAAAAGAACCAGTTCTGATTTCTTGGCAGGAATCAAGCTTAGTGTTCTTGAGCTATCAAAAACGTTTAGTAAGGATATCGACTTGGAAAATTCGATAGTAGCTGCTCCCCGGCCGCCTAAAAAAAAAGCGCGAAAACGAAGCTACTCGGATGACGAGGGTGAAGACAAGCCTCGCACCAATGGCTACAAGAAAAAGGTCAATGGGAAGGGCAAATGTCGGCAAAGCGACAGTGAAGATGACGGCGATGATGATGATGATCTTTCAGACCTTGAGGAGCTTAACGACGATGACGATGAGGAAGGAATTGACGCCGAGAATCGAAAAAAGAAGCACCGCATGGAATTACTAAAGCAGCACATGCAACTTCTCGCCGAAGACTCTTGGAAGTTTGTCCGACTAGAAAGCAACCGTGGCCTGGGCGAATGGAGCGTCAATTACAAGGAGTTGGGTAAGCTCATGAGGCATATCGAGCTGGAGAAAGTAGTAGAAGAAACATTCGGGGAAATGGGCTTGAGGTTACTCCGGATCATCAAGGATAAAGGGAAATTAGAGGAGAAGCAGGTTCGTCCCATTCCATTCCTTAAAGCTTATTTCTCGCGCTTACAAGTCTCTGTCCCTTAGGTTGCCAGCATCGCCCTCCTTAAGCAAAAAGAAATCCGCTCAATCCTCACAGGACTCCAGGAAAACGGCTACCTCCACCTCCAGGAAGTCCCTAAAACCAGTATCCCCCAGGTCTCCAGAACATACTTCCTCTGGTTCCACGATTCAGACCGCGCAATCCAATCCCTCATCACAGATACACACAAGGCCATGTCGAGAGCCATCCAGCGCACAAACGTCGAGCGAACCAAGCGCTCTTCACTGTTAGAAAAATGGGAACGCACGGACGTGCAGGCGAATGTGGAGGAATATCTTACCACCTCAGAGAAGCGCGAATTAGAAATTTGGTTATCGAGAGAGGAGAAACTGCTATGTCAGTTGATGAGGCTGGATAAAACGATGATGATATTAAGAGACTTTTAGATTATAAAACGTTCTTATAATTACAGTGCGCTAATAAAGAAAAAAAAATCGGATCCAAAGATACAAGTAGGACGGAATGGGACAAGGAGTAGGTTAAGAAGGGGGTTGATTAATAGTGTCATTGTATTTGTATTATATCAAAGCCTTGAGCTAGACTACCGTCCTATATTGAGATAACTTAATCATCATCCACCAAAAAAACAAACAAAAGCTATTCATTCATTCACTTGTACTCGTACTGTGTAAGACAACTAACTCCTAAAATATACCCCACCAAGACCCAAGAGTTCCCCCCCCCCCCAACAGAAACTTCAACCCATAAGTTAACCCCGCCAATCCCAATTAGCGCTTCATATAAAGTACCATACCGGCCCATTCCCCTCGAGCATACCGTACATCACAACCGCACAGAACCCCACAAACCAACAAAACCCAAAACTTAAAAACTCCCAAGCGAGCGAGCGAGCGAGATCGCTTGGTTGGTTAGTTAGTCCTACACAGCGCAAAAACTCTACTCCATCCATCCTTTCATCATTCATGAAGGTAACGTTACATACTTCACTCCAACGATCTCACAGAAGTACTGTACTGTAGGCTCTAACTAAGCAAGAGCGAGTGAGAATACATGCTACGCTATCAGCTAGTCTAATAAGGCTAAATACGGTACAGTACCCCCCTTCTCAGTAGCAAGGGTGAATGAATGAACAGCACAACACAAGGCAGGAAGCGAAAAAAAAAAATTTTGCAAAGAGTGAACCCCAACACCGAGAAGTGATAATTTAACTTGGACTAGTAAAATACTGGGGATACATGTAGGAAGGGTATGGTACCAGTTAGTGCAATGTACGCCCCTGTAGGGATAACGGTACTTTTATGGTATGTATCAAGTATATCGTGCGCGATATTAACTTTTTCTTCCCCCTCTCATCAAATCATTCAAGTACCGTGATCATCTAATTATTACAGTAGGGGGGGGTAATGATACTTGACAATGAGTGCAAAAAAAAAACAGATATAATTTACAAGTATGATACCAACTATTCCAAAGTCTAAGCCCCCACGCGGCGGGGGGGGGGGGGGGGAAAAAAAAAAAAAAAAAGGGGGGGAAAAAAAAAAAAAATTAACTTATATACAAAATTTATATAAAACCAAAAAAAAAAAAAACTATAAAATACAAGAGCAAGGGGCAAACAAACCGCCCTCCTTTCCATCCACCAACAGATTTTTTTATCTATACAATTGGAAAGAAAGAGTAGAATGATTTGACAAAAAATTCTCAGAACAAAGCGGGAGCATGATATGATATGGGCTGGATTTAAGATATACAAGAATTATAAATATATAAGAATTTCTCAGAAAGCCTTCTAGTTTTTTTTTAATCCCAATTTTAATTTTTGGGGACCAGCTGATGTTTTTTCCCTTTCTTTCCTGTTCTTTTTTTAAACCTCTCTCAGTCAGTGCACTGTCGAAGGTGTCCAGTTGGTCCAAAGCCAATTGAAAGAAAAAAATTTGAGGAAAGGAAAAAAGGAAAAAAAAATGAGGAAAAAAGAATGAAAAAAAAAAACCCAAATCACAACATTTTTTCTCCCAAAATTCCCTACTAGCGGGAATGATTGTGGTAAACCACGTCAACGTTGCGATGGAATTTAAACGGGAGGAAGAACATTAGCCACGAACTCCCCAATAACGTTTCCGGTATCGTAATTGCAGGTGAGGAAGTCTCCGGGCGTGCCATTAGTTCCGCTACAAGACTTGACTGCGCAGCCGACCTTTGTAGCGGCTTTCCAGACCATCTGGGTGAAGTGGCCGGTTGCGGACTATACATAATTATTAGCCATCATTCATCATAACTCACTCATAGTATATATTTGGAGGAGGAGCTTACGCTAAATTGACCAGCGGCATAATTGTACTGGCTGACCTCGTCGTACCATGCCTGGATAGCAGCTGCGGGAGTGGAGTACCCGGCGGCGAGGTTCTCGCCGTATGAACCGCCCGAGTGCTTGAATACGCAGCTGCTGCACACGCTCGCCGCGAATGTGGCCATGGTTGTGTCGTAGGTTAGTGCTGGGACGCCATGGAGGGCTCGTTTGTCATTGTGCGCTTGGAGGATTTGGGATTCGAAGGAGCTGTCTGCGGCCGGAGCTGTGGTTGCAACGGGGGCTGGTGGGGTGGTCGTTGGTCCGGCAACTGGCGGTGTGGTAATGACAGGTTCCACAGGGGCTGAGGTGGAGGGAGTGGGAATGGGAGTTGGTGTCTGGACGACGGGAGGAGTAGTGACGACTGGTGTTGGGGTTGTCTCTGGCGCCGGAGGTGGAGAAGTTTGGGGCTTGTGGGACTTGGTGAAGGTCCAGACTTTGCTGTATTCGACTTGTGGAGTTGGTCCATTGTCTTTTGATTGAATGGGGTTGGCGTCGGGTGTTGGTGTTGATGAGGGCGTGGGAGTAGGAGTGGCAGGAGCGGGATCTACGGTCACAAATTCCGTTGTGCTATATTATCAAATTCAATTCAAGTCAGTCAATGATATTCCATGATCGACGGAAAGAGTGATTAAAGGTGAACATACATAACGGTAGTACACTCAGTGACAACTTCAACGACTTCATCCCTCTTTTGGTTGCCACCACGGAAAGGGAATGCAAGAGCGCTGGCTGCGAGAGCTGTAGAAAGGATTGTGGTATAAGCAACACGCATTTTGGAGGTATTAGGCACAGCCTTCTAAACAATATATATGTATATATATAAAAAAAGAAAGGTTTATCGTGAGCTTGCTCCTGACAAAGTTGGGATTGACGGCAAGCAGTCGTAAATAATAAAATCGGGTCCTCTTATTATTATTGAAACCGTTGTCGATAAAAGCTCGGGCTTTATAAGAGAGGTCGTACGGGGAACACACTCGACTTGAAACCTGATATTCAGCCCTTTAAAAATAAAACCGAGTTAAGGTTTTGTTTTGAATCGTTGAAAGGGAAAGGGCAGGGCGTAAATATGGTGTAAAGGGAAAAAAGGTCAGAAGAAAGATTGGAGGGCGTAAAGTGTGTGGGTAAGGAATGACTGGCAACTCTGAAGGCAACTTAAGGAGTGATTGCGTTCAAGAGGTTACGAGAATTGTAAAACAAAAAACGAGTTCAACGTCTGTTGTGGTGAGTAGAAAGGAAGTGTTTGGAGGGGGGTGGGGGGGGGTGGGAGCGATATATAGCATTCGGGCGGTTGGTGAGACTTCCCATGTCATGATGAAGGTTCAATAGAATAGGCCGGATTGCCGAACTGGATGGGCAAGAAACATGGAGAATTGGGCATGGGTTCCCAGTACCATAATTCGGTTTTTTTTTTTTTTGCTATCTAACAGTGGAACACTGGGGGGTTTTGGCCGGAACTATGCTCCAAAGAGTAGACCAATCTCCTATCTGGAAATCAGTTCGCAGAGCAGCTTCCTCCGCCCATGGACGGCGGGATCCTCTTCCATGCTGTTGGGAAAGGGAGGAAAAATGGAAAGGGAAAAAATGGTGGTTACAGTAGCGTAGTGTTTGAAGGGGTTCGATTTCAGGGATCTACAAGTGTGGGACCGCCCTCATTGACTCAATATACACTGTTCAATTGGTGTGTGAGCCCGAGCGCTTTTTTCTATTCCTGTTGTGAAACAGCAAACAGCGATTAGATAAAGGAGGGAAAACATTTTCAAGAGTATGATACCATACCGCGCAGTACTTGTGCAGGAGTAACCAAAATTGTCTATTGTTTTGAAGGGTAGCTGCGTACCAGTATTGTTGCTCTGCGGCTATTAATTCCATGCAATATCATAATAACATTTGCCTATTCAATTCCTACTGTTAATAAAGCGCACCGTATGAAAAGGCATCACCAAAGTCTACCATTAAAGTTAACTTGGCAGAGTACAAGTACATACTAGGCAAGATGTTTTCGTACAAGCCAGGGGATAGCTTAACCAGCAAAAACTATCCCTGTCTTGTACGAAAACATCTTGCCTGGTATGATACTTGTATTTCTATTTGGAAAGGCAGCATCAACCATTAACTTTTATCGATAATAGGATTGATCCTGGTTTACGATTCTCGTTGCCGCAGCCATACGGTACCTGAGATTGCCCAGACTTGGCCATCGGATCCTGTAACTGGTGTTGCCCCTTTAGGAACCGTACCTGACAATCCTGATCCAGGCTAGTTTAAACCCAACTACGGTAATCAACCAACCAAGTGTGAGGCGAGAACCTTCCCCTCCCGAAATCTCTTCTCTTCTCACTCAACACCATGGTTCTGAGAGAGAGACACTTGTACTCTATTGTAAAATCCGCAGCTAAAAAGGGAAAATTGACAAGAAGAAGGGAAATTGAACGTCAGTGCACGATATACGCACAGAAGAGACCACCCGGTTGATTGCTCATGATCGAACACATGGGAGGGAAGCAGTACTCGAGCAATGAATGGTATGGGTACCTGCCATATGATACCATAGCCACTTCCCTGCTTTCTGCAGACAGGCCCGTTTTCATATAGATTGTCGTACATCTCGAGCGCGATTGCTAACATATCAGACAATTACTTCTATTGGAGCATAATTACAACAGCGATTAAATCCCCACATCACCATTCACCATTCATCCCGAACCGTACGATACCACACCGTATCCCATCACAAGAAAGAAAATGCTTAAGAAAAACAAAGTTTTCCCCTAGCCTTCCTTGAACGCATTACTTGTATACTGTAATACTTGTTCACATTCCAACCTTCCATCCATCCTTCCCCTTCCGAATGGCCACAAGGAAACTTTATCCACAACCCCTCTTCCCTCACTCACCCTCCCCCTCCAATCCAACCCAATCCAAAAAAGGCAAGTACTCTACGACACGAGTAATCCAATTCATTCATTACCTGGTACCGCTCCCCCGCCCAACGATCCTGTCTTCCCGGACCCGAAATTCCCTTCTTCTTACCGTACAGTTGTGCCACCACCACGACAACACAACACAATAATAAAATCTATACGGTGGAAATAGTAAATAAAATACATAATGAATAAGAAAATAGTAATACGGAATTATAAATTATAACGGGCCGCTGACGAGGCAGGACAGGACTACGGTACCTGAATCTCCCCCCTTACAGCTCCGCTGGAAGAATTTGTACGGTACTCTTCCCGGCGTAAATTTTACGAATACAATCAATGGGAGAAAAGCCTCATTTGTATGAAGCAGGTGTCATTTCCCGAATCCTGGGGGGTGGGCGCGCGGCGGTAGGCAGGTGCTGCACTGTACTACCCTCTCCCTCCTCACCCTACTTCCATTCAATATCTACGAGTATTGCTGCCTGCTACCTGCTGGCTGAGAATACGAGCTTCCATTCATTCATTCACTCATTCATCCCTTACAACACTTCACTTTCTGTGCCGTTCTTTATTATATCCTACCTCGTGGCCGCCCGCCCCGCCAGCGTATCTTTTTCCTTCATTATTTCGTTCTTTCATAATTGGCTACAAATGCCCAATCCAGCAGCACAATCGTTTGTTTCAATTTTTCCGTTCCATGCCCTTTTTTTATTTTATTTTCCCGTCCCTTCTCCTCCTTTCTTCTCCGAAGGAAGGAAGAAGGGAGGTTTTTGGATGGATGGATTGATTTACTGGTGGTGAGACAGGGCTTGCGCGGCAGGTTGCATTGCATGGCCTGGCTTGGCTTGCCTGCCTGCCTGCGTGCTCTACCGTGATTGAGTTTTTTTTTTTTGATTGAGTCGTTGAGTGTTTGGGTTCTTTCTTTCCTCTAAAGTTTAGTGCTGCTCAGATGCTAAGTTTGTGGCCGAGGTTTTGGCAAACTTTAACTTGTCTGTTCGTATGCCGAGTGAATCTGGCTACTCGTGCCGAGGTTGTGGCTTGGGCGCCACAACCCCCGAACGCTCGCAAGCTTGCTTTTCTGGGGCACTCTATTGAGTGCCCGACAGCTCAACGTAACTTTACGGCTCAACATCACTTTGTGGCTCAATGTAATATCGCATTAACTGGCAATAGCGGGCCAGTGCTAAGTACATTGAAATAAAGTGTGGTGCAAGCACGCCATTGCCAAGACTATAGCAGTATATCAAGTCTTGGCTTGGATTCATGGCTGCAGTACTAGTCAATCAAATCTATCTACAAATTCTCCAACCTCATCATCAGCCACATCAAGTTCCTCCTCAGCACACTCTACTTCAGCTACCATGGTATCCTCCAAGTCATCATCTGGTCCCCCTGGATTTCCCCAGCCCTCAATCTCTTCCTGGCCTATTCACTAATCCCCTACAACAAGATCTTCCTGAGGAATTCCCTTAATAGAAAGTTCCTCATCACAGGAGCCATCAATAGGTAATACCAGCCCCACCTTTCGAAAAGAAGACACTATCAGTTCACACTTTGTAGCGCAAAAATCCTCCCAAGCATCAGCAAGGCAATGCTGTACCAAAACTCGGTGATCTTCCACTGTACTGGTATGACTACTTTCCTGCAAATCTTCCCCCAATCACTGTTCATAAAGGTCAAGAGCATCCTCTAATAATACTTGTAGGATATCCTTTAGTGATTTGTTCACAGCAATGACCAATAGCTGCATTAAGTCAGTGCAGTCTGGTGGGATCATTGTGGGAATGATATCATGAGAGCAAAGAGTGTCTAAGACTACATTGGTCTAATGGAATTTTGCTACATCAAGTGCCAGTATTCTTGGGCCTAGGGGGAGAGCAGGTACAAGCATGTCCGTAATCCAATTGACTAGTACTGACTCATTGGCATAGGTATTTGGGTTGAACTGCACTACAACTTGAGTGTCGTACTGAGCTGCTTCTGCTGCTCATCATTATTGATCTGAGTAGTGGATGAGGATCTTGGTACCCTTGAACAGAATTAGGGACTTGACACGTATCACACCATCTGCAAAAATACAAAGGAGGATCATTGCTTGTCTCTTGTCCTATCCGCTTCAAGTGCTGCAAACCTGGACAGTATGCAATCCTTGATCTGGATAAGTCTGACCATCCAGAAATTCAAATGGCAAGGGGGTTTCATCCATGTTGCAGATACCACTTAAAAGGTATCTCCCGACTACTAACAGCTTATCATCTCTGTCTGGTCTTAGTTGAGCATTGCAACAAACAAATCTGACAAATTCTAAATACACTTGAAGGTAGTTGGCAGGAATCTTTTGTGACTTATTGGTTGCAAATCAGAGGGTGATGTTGTGATGGGCAAGAAAACCAAAAAAAACTACCCCTTAGAAAAAAACAAAATTGCTGACATCAATTGTAGGAAATGTCTTGAGAAATGCAGCTCAAGCAGTATGGCAGAGCCAACTGTATTGAACAGACTTATATTTATCCTGCCGTACCTGATATGCCTCATACAGCTTCTCTTCCATCTCAGGCCACCAGCAGATCTGTACTCCTTTATCCCTTCTCTAAGTACTCTTAGTACCATTAACAATGAGCTCCATCACATCGGGCTTTGACCACCTCTGAATTGTTGTTCAAGGTACAAGGTACCTTGTAGCTACTTCTCTCTCTATCGGGCTTCAAAAGGTTGTAGGACTAGATGTTACAAACCTAGCATGGAAAAAGGGTTTCACATGACTCATGATTTTGAGATCATAGGTTTGTAATGGTTTCATGCACATGACCAATTAGGTCATGTGAGTTTCATGCATGACTCGTATTTGCAGGTCATAGTTGTTATATTGGATTTGATTAAGCAATAACTCATTTGAGTTATATGATTATTTTGCACACATGACTTGTTTAGAAGTCATGTGAGTTTTGCACATGACCTATTTAAGGTCATGTGATTATTATATTATGCAAATATATGAGTCACAATTGTGACTCATAAATAGTTATTGATTTGTAAGTGGGTTGTGGGAAGGACTATATAAGAAGGAGGATACAACGTAGTAGTTAGTTCTTCATGCAACCACCTAAGTTATTTCCTAGGTATAACTATACAACTTTATGAATATAAAACACCTTTACGCTCTTTACTAAAGAACATGTCAAGATATCTTCCTTGTAGGACAAGGAAAGAAAGTGAACAAATAGCTTAGTCTTAGGAAGGCTAAGTAAGGATAAGAATTTAGTCTTAAGAAGATTAAGTACAAATGAAGAATACCAAGTTAAGTATTAACCCCCTTACAATATCTAATAAAGATTGATATAACATTGTTGCCTATTGCTCGGTTGTATACTAGGAGAGATAGAATAAGTGATCCTAACACTAGAAGGGATTTTGTGGTGAAGCCAGAAAGACAGAACTTGGAGTTTAAACTCCCTGGTTTAGGTGCAGTGAACCTCCTTTTGTGGTTTTCCAAAAGGTTGTGGTTTTAATAAAACTGACTTAGAATTTCCTCCTGGTCATTCCTTTGATAGATGAGGGCCAGCCCAGGGCTTTTTACTAGTAGGTACTGGTACTCTCACTTGTGGGATATCTTGCAAGGACTCAGGCTGGCCTGGAACTTGAGCTGGATTTGGTGGTAGCCTTGGAGAGACACCACTGGGTGTTATACTCTGGGAATTATTGTTGGTACTAGTAGCTGAATCTTCAAAAATGTATATGCGGTTTGAGGACCCAGAAGGACTCAGATAGGATTCAATAGCTGAGTATTCATGTTTTATGTTGGGATGACGAGTAGGAGACATAGTTGGGTGAGCACTAGTGGACTTGAATATCACTGTAGATAGTATCTGCACTTTCGGGTTCAAAATTGTATTATTTATACTACTAGTGCTGGGTGTTAGGCATATGGAAAAAAGGGCCAAAGTTACCTGGCCTTTACTCAGGATTATTTCTACCATACTCCTGCAGCCCCCATGTAGTGACCAGGCATCATCACGGTATTACGGCCGAGTTGCGTCCCAACACTTTAGCGACAATAAATGACATCTTCAGCATAACACTATATACATTGTTGCTATCCATCCGACTGGATGCTGTCCATAGGACATATGAGAGGACACCTTTGGCGACCCATGGGAAGTAGCTTGAAGGAATTTGGTTACGCTTTGAGCAAGTTATTATCCTGTACATTAGCAGTTAAATAGTATGGCTGATAGGTGACAGGACAATTTGGGAAGAAACTGTTAGTGACTGAATATCATGAGCCTAGGGCACCAAAGGGTAGCCATAGAGCTGAGCCTCTTGCTTTGAAAGAAGTAGCACTGCAAGAGAGTCTGCTCGAGAATCGGTATGAGAGGTTTTCACCTGACAAGCTATTGGCTTGATTGAGGGTCAAAGTCCTCCATGTCCAATGGGCTTTGCAATGCATAAAAATGCAATGCAATAGCTACACTCATTCATTAAAACTGATCACTTTATATTTTGAGGCAGAATGATTGGCATAGTTGCTATTAGGGCAGCATACTCAAATTAAGTTTATATAGCAGAGAGATCGAGGACTACCTACTGATGGAGTATTTGCACCCTCAGAAACAAATAGGAGTTTGAAGAAATCGAAGCTAAGCAAGGCAAATATTCTCAGGGTCAGGAGTGTTCGCACTTAGGGAAAATAAGAGGTTTTCAACAAAAGTACTTAGATAGTATGGGAGTTGATTGTAGCCTGCGATAACACAGACGTGGAATATAAATATCGAGGTACTCCCAGCTATTAGAAACATCAAGCAATGGAGAAGAGATCTTATTAATATATTTATTATTTACTCTTGAAAAAACTTATTATACATGCAACCTTCTGAGCCTACCTTAATGATCTTCGTCTTTGTTTTATTTTACCTTACTTTACCTCAAGAGACATATGGCCTAGACCAACTCACACTATCTACAGTTAGGCTACCCCGTAATACTGGGAGTGCTTGAGGTTCAAGTGACAAGTTCTCCTGCTCTGAGCTGAAGTGAAGCATGAGAAACCGAACACTGCCTCCAGTGGCAAATTGATGTTGAAATTTGGATTATTAATTCTTCGTCAAGACAGAGCTGAGTTGAGACAGAAGTGATTTACCTCAGCTACACCTCATTTCAATATACTTAGCGCTGGCCTACTATCACCAGTTAATGGGGTATATACTCATGTTCGCTAAATTTTCATACCTCAACATGTACCTGTGGCAGTATTGTGGCTGGTGAAAATGTACCATGACAACCCAAAATCACCAAAGATGGCAGGAAAAAAATCTATCCTACAATGAAGACCAAGATAGCTCTCTTACTACATAAAGCAACCATATCCCGATATGATACTAATCATGATATTGCTCTTCTCTCAGATCTTGGGATGGGATATAAAAAAATTGCAAAATATAAAGGAGTGCCTGTTTCTACCATACAGGGAGGTGTGAAGTGGTATTGAATGCAGGATAATGTTTGTGATACCCCTCACCCTAGCCAGCTGACTAAGTGAACACTGGAGGTTCAACAGTGTATTGAGGCTGTTGTTCAAGCAAATCTATAGGGGTCTCTGAGAGATTACTGAAACCTTGCAAGATCTTGATATTGGTCAAATAACTGTCAACAAGGTAACCAACAATTTGGGGTTTAAGTTGTGAATATCATGAAAGGAGCTATATATGAATAGTTTCATGAAGATATGGCAAAAGTACTGGTGTCAATACTGGGGTCACACTGGGAGGACTATTGCATACTGGCATACTGCAGTTTAGCCAGATGAGTCAAGGGTAGAATATACCACATCTCAACCTACAAGGAAGGTCCAAATCAGCAAAGCTGAGGAGTTATTAGGTAAACACCTTGTGCCAAGCTTTAAGTCTGGAAGAATAAGTGTTAATTATTGGGCTGCTATAGTCTATGGAAGTTGAGCCCCCCTTATTTGAGTCAGAAAGTACCAGTCAGCAGAACATACTACTCCTTGTAACCATCTGGGCCTCAATTCAACTCAATATGCTGCCGAAATCTATGATTCCAACCTTATATCATTTCTTTTCTCCTTAGACCAACCAATTCAAAAGCTTAAAGTGGTTGAAGATAATGCCAAATACTACCTGGCTGGTGCAAATTGGGAAATCTCTTCAGCTTTTTGTGTTCAGAAACTTCCTCTTCCAGTAAACTTTCCAGACCTTAACCCGATTGAAAATATTTGGCGTATTTTCAAGCAACAACTTTGCAAGCAGTTTTCAAAGAATGTAGATGAGAGACCACATTCTGAGGATGAGTTATGGGCAATAATAGAGGAAGAATGAGATGCAATAGATTAGGTTATGATAGAATGACTAGTAGATAGTATGCCCTCTAGGATACTGTTAGGTATATGGAAAAAAAGATCAAACTTACCCAATTAGGATAGTCTAGCTGGTGGATCACATGACTCAATGCATAAGGTTACATGTTTGAATCTTCAGCATGATATTGTTATTTTAGTTATAAAAATATTATGAGATATTTTCTACCAACTAAATAATGACTTGAATATTGTGAGCCTATAGCACAAAAAAGGTAGTCATAGAGCTGAGCCTCTTGCTTTGAAAGATGTAGCACCCCAAGAGAGACTACTCAAGAGTCAGTATGAGAGGTTTTAGCCCAATAAGCCATTGACTTGATTCAGGGCTAAAATCTTTTATATCTGATAGGCTTTATGATGTATAAATATGCAATGCAATAGCCATACTCATTCATTAAAGCTGATCACTTTATGTTTTGAGGCAGAACAATTAGTATAGTTACCATTAAGGTGGCATATTTGATATAAGTTCATATGGCAGAGAGATTGAAAACTACCTACTAGTGGAGTGTTCACACTCTCACAAATAATAGGAGTTTGAAGAGATCAAAGCTAAGTGGGGCAAATATTCTCAGGGTCAGGAGTATTCACACTCAGGAAAAATAAGAGGTTTTTGATGAAGGTACTTAGATAGTATAGGAGTTGGTTGTAGCCCATGATAATCCAGATGTGGAATATAAATATCAAGGTACTCCCAGCTATTACAAACATTAAGCAACGAGGAAGGGATCTTATTAATATATTTATTGTTTAGTCTTGAAAAATTCATTACGCATGCAACTTTCTAAGCCTACCTTAACAATCTTTGTCTTCATCCTACTTTACCTTACCTTACTTCAAGAAGCATATGGCCTAGACTGACTGACACTATCTACTGTTGGGCTATCCCGTAACAGATACAGGTCATTATCAATAATGAACAGAGTCATATTAAGTGATAATTTAATTGCTTGTCTCTATATTTTCTATGAGCTATACTAGTCTTAGTTGTATGGTGATTTTGTCCTGGCCATCTCTGGTGATCATCAGTTGCTATAGAATATTTTCATCAGCCACAACACTGCCACAAGTACATGTTGAGGTATGAAAATTAAGTGAACATGAGTGTACAATGCAACTTTATAGCTTAATATAATATTTAGAGTCTATTATACAACTTGAAAGCAGTTTAATCCATATTTATTTTCCACAACCTTGCTTGTTGCTTAATACTAGCAATTATTAGCTTAGATACCTTTTTTTTATAGGCTTGAGTAATATGCCTTTCTCTTCCATAAGCCTTTATTTAATCAACAAAAGACTTACATTCTGCTTGTTCTACTCTTTTCTTTGTGTTCAGAGCTCACCACAACTATATCTCTGCCTTTTCCACCTCAGCTTCCTCCCTCCTCTTCACCATTTGCTGAGCTTCTGAAGCATAAAGAACACCTCCTTTTTGCACTTGTTTTCAGTTCTAGGTTCTTCGCTGTACATTCCTTACCTCTTTAGCTACTCAAGTATGTTCTAGATATTTTATAACTAGAGTACCTGACTGTGCCTGAGCCAACCCACCTTGGAGAATAAGTTGTAGCCTTTGCTGAAAGGTAGTAGATAGATTTACCACATCCAGTAGCAATTCCTCTCTTTGGCTTTTCTGGCTCATAATTGTGAGTGGAACAGTTTGAGAAGACTCAAGTATAGGTGAAGATAGTTGGTGGGAAGTGACAGTTGCTTCTCGTAATTTCAAAATTACAACGTCAGGATTATATAGTATAAGCTCAGAGACTCGAAATACAGATCAGATAGTAGATGACTTGAAAGTGTGTTGCTGAATTGAATCAATTGAGTTTAAGAATTCACATCTGTCAAAGTCTCTACAAACTATATGTATTGCTACTTCTACAACCTCTGAGTGGTAGTGCTTATAAGGTTGAAAGACTACAATGTCTAATGGTTGTAGGAGATAACTTGTATGTAGAGGAAGACTGAATATAATAATTTTTTACTTATCATAGTAGTCGAGAAACTGTTTGGTTGAATACAAACTGAAACCATCCAGGAGCAAGAGTCTGTAGGTACCAACTTGCCATTGAGAAGAAAACCTCTCAAAGTATATAAGTTACTGGATGCTTAATTTATCATTATTGTACTCAGTCTCAGAGGCACCAACAAGGTAATTATCTGGTATTGTGGTTGCAGTATACCAGGGCTCCTGGTGGATGATTCCAGGAAGGATAATCATTGGCAGTAAAACTGCTCCATCTCCACTAATAGACTCACATACAGTGATCAGTTCTTGATTTGTAGAACTTGTCAAGTAAGCCTGTTGGTTTTAATTTCTTGTAATAATCTATTGATCTTGCCTAATTCCTATATGGAAACCAGTTTCATCAAAGTTGTACTGATCACAATACTGAATTTCATATTTGTCACAAACAGTATGGTACTTTTCAAACCATGCTTGTATATAGTCAGGCTGGTGTGCATTCTTTCAATCGAAGTCAAGAGTTTGTTGCTTGCAAATAAAGTATTGTGGGTGGTGAGAGAGAAACTGAGGGGCCCATTGCTTACTAACAACAGGTACTAGTGGTGGGCCAGTATGAGCAAGTTGCAGAATTGTATTGCCATAGCCAGAAACCATTTGATGCTATGCACTTGTACCAACTGTACCAAGGCTGTCCAAGTACTGACAAACTGCAAGTTCTTGGTCTTCAGTAAGTTTCCAGTTTGTTCCTGCTCACTCTTGTCTTGATTGGCAGCCTTGCCAACATGCACAGAGTCATGAAACTAGAATTTCATATTCATGAGCTATAGCTGCAAGGTTTAGGTTATCATGTTTGGAGGAGTGAAGTGAGGCAAGTGCAGCCTGAATACGGGTCTCAATATCTTTATATGGGTCTACCCATTGACTGAGGAGTACGAAAAGGGGTGCTGGTGGCATAATAGGTATTGGTGTAGGAGGTATACTATACTATAACAGTTGAGGTGGGAAAAAGACCAAGAACAAAAAAACAGAAAACTGTATTAGGGTTCAGGAACTCAGCTCTATAGTATCCAATGGACCAAAAAAGACCAAGAACAAAAAAACAGAAAACTGTGTTAGAGTTCAGGAACTCAACTATATAGTATCTGACAGACCAAAAAAGACCAAGAATAAAAAAACAGAAAACTGTGTTAGGGTTCAGGAACTCAACTATATAATAACCAATAAACCAATAAACCAATAAACCAAAAAAGACCAGAGGCAAAAAAATAGAAAGAAAAAGTACAGTACTGGAAGGTAGATGAAGGTAGACAACAAAAAAAAAACTGGAAAAGAGATAAGAGTTGTCAAAATCATAAAATAACTAAATACTGTAGTTGGAATGGAATAGTAACAATAGTAGAATAGATATATTGGAATGGCTGTAAGGAATTCCAGAGGTAAAGAAATTACATATAGGTACTACTAAAGGTTAGACATTGGGATATTCCATAGAGTTGAGCTATTGGAATGTAGTCTTAGTCTCAGGTAACCAGTAGTGAATGAGTTAAGGTTTTATTACCAGGCAGTAATACCTCACCACACTGTAAAAATATTGTCTACAGAGAAGTTTTTAGTAGCAATTAGTATTTCCAGTTGTTTTTCCTGTGCCAGTCTCTCCTTTGTTGACAGGGTCTGTAAGTCACTCAATATTATTATTCAAAGTATTTCAGTCAAATACTATATAAAAATAAAACACAGGCTACATCCTTGCAAGAAATAGTTCATATCCTATACAATATACAATGTTAAATCTACCCCAACCTGTGTCTGATTTCATTCCTTTGTGTTGAAATAATTTACATTGATCACCACTTGCGGTACCATGTGGTTCACACACAGACCATTACTTGTATTGTATATAGGAAAGGTAGGATAGACTGTGCAGTATGTAGTAGTTGGGGTGGTTTTGTGTGTATTTTATGGGGGGAGAGTGATATGGTTATTGTCATTTATGGATATGGTGTGGTGGATAATATTCTATGGAGATGGTTTAAAGGTGAGCATAGTTTGTGTTGTATATTACATTGAGCCACAAAGTGATGTTGAGTTGTAAAGTTACGTTGAGCTGTCGGGCACTCAATAGAGTGCCCCAGAAAAGCAAGCTTGCGAGCGTTCGGGGGTTGTGGCGCCCAAGCCACAACCTCGGCACGAGTATGGTGTTTGTTTGTATTTTTCCGGGCCTTGGGAAGGGCTTCGGCCTGCCACTGCCAATGGCCATAGCTACCCGCACTTGTAAATATCAATGCGAAAATATTATAAGATTGTGATTTGATCTGATCTGATCTGATCTGATTTTTTTTCTTTTTCTTTTCAAATTACGGCTTGGAGAGAGGTATACGAGTATGATACATACACTACAGTAGAAGAAGAAAATGGTATGTTGGTAAACAAGTACGGCTCGGAGGTCTATCCAAATATGCGAACGGGGTCTATCTATAACTAAAGGCTCTGGTACCGTAGTAGTAGAGTCGAGAGACTTGTCGTTGGCGTCGGCGTCGTCTCCTCTCTACTTCGCCCCTTCCTCCACCTCCTTCCCCTTTTACAACGAGTGAGCACGGTATGCTTTTCCACCTCTCGCTTGAAGTCTACCACTAAATCTACGAAACGATGCCAGTGAAGACCAAGGCAGCGACTCCTACCATTCCCGTTCCCCCAACCACATACGCTGTCTGTCTTCCGGCCCACCAGTACAGAGTACCTGCATAACAATCAGTATCAGGTATGGAAACCACAGACTAGTAGCATCTTCAATGCGGGGTAAACTTACAGAACAAGATCGGACCAGTAGCTCTTCCAATCTGGCCTATCAATTTGGTTTGTATTGGTTAACGCCATTCCGTCGCCAAACAACCGGGGCGAAATAAAAAGAAACGAAACAAACTTACCAGCAGATCTAAAACCACCGAGTGCCCTTCCTCTCCCCTTCTCCCCGGTCTTGAAACTGACCAGTGCTGTAAGGCCAGTCACTACGCAGGCACTTGTTACCGCGAGGAATGCTGCAGCTACGTATAGCTGTGACTGGGTGTTGACTCTACTGAGGAGGAAGAAGCTGATAGCAGCACTTGCTAGCCCGGTCTTTACAACTACAATTGGTGGGACCCTCCTAACGAATGATCCCTGGAGAATCGAGGCCAGGAGGCCGACAAATCCGAGAAGTTTACCAGAATCCGCGGAAGTGTAATTGAACAAGTCAAAGGTCATGAACGGAAGGGAGAACTCCATTCCGGAGAATATGAGGAGGAACAAGAAATGGGTAAGGTTCAAGAGAACAATACCCGATCCCTCCAGTGACCCCTCTGACTCCTTTTTATCTTTGGCCTTGTTTTCAGGCTCGCTCTCCCGCTTCAATTGGGCCTCATCTTTGCTGGGCTCTTCATTCAGAGGTCTAGTTTCCGGTAGCTTCCAGTACAAAAATGCCGTCTCCACTACTAGAAGCACCAACGAGAATATAGCCGCAGTAGCGAAAGGATTCTCCAAGGAGATTGTCTTGGAGGCAAGAAAAGCTCCCAACATGGGTCCAAAGGTAAAGGCAATTGAAAATGCAGCCCCTACTAATGCTAGAGTCGCACCACGAGTTTCCGGGGTAGAGACGTCGGTGGCAATAGCAATAGCTAACTGTACATTCCCCTCTGATAGACCTCCAACAATACGGGAAGCCAGGAACGTCGGAAAATCAGTTGCGACGACCCAAAGCAGAACGGAGATTATGTTTCCAATCATGGAGTACAATAGAGCTGTCCGGCGCCTGAGATTAAGCACATAAATATTAGAATTATATACCCCACAAACGGGATTGGGATCTGAATAGAGCAATTTACCCATAACGGTCACTGAGAGAACCCAAGAATGGACTCGATATTGCCTGAAGAAACGAAAACAAAGACCCGAGAGCCCCGCCAAGCAAGACTACATCGAAGCGCGAGGAGATTGGCCGGTGGAATGAAGCTTTGAATGCATTTAGGGTGGTGAAAATAGACTCAAGAATTACATTATCAGGCTGCGCGCGGTAGAAAGCTAGTAGTCTAGGAAATAGTGGTAAAATTAGAGTAAACGAAAGCTAAACACGTCAATATGGAAGGTTGCTATCGATAACAAGGCGAGGTGCAGCATGACGCATAAACTCATGCCCGGAGAGGAGGAGGGGGGTGAAGCTTACCAAATCGAATATTAATGATATGAAGAGGATTTTGATGATTGACTTTGCGTACGCGGGTGTCGGTGGCGCCATCGCTGTAGTTTGGAAACTGAAACTGGACCACGGCTTATGCGATGCGGAATGAGGGTGATAAGGTGAGGAAGTTCTTGAGTATGGAGAAACGAAATATCAGGCCAGCTGCAGAGAGGACAGGTATCAAAAGTTTAGGTTGGATTTTTGTATGGGCAGAAAAGAAAGGGTATTGGAAAATGCCCCTGTTTAACCGCCATGTTATGGCGTTAGTCTAAGTCAGGTTAGACTTGTGAGTAGGTGGCTTCGGTAGGAATGGCATCACATGGTCTCACTCATTTTGAAACTTGAGGCTTGAAAGCCACATGATTTCTTACGATCTGTAATTATCTTGATCGATCTAATCAATCTAATATTTTCGCTGATAAACTGATAAGATTAGACTCCCTCACCGACCCGCGGCAGCAGCCAACACCGCCGGCAACCCCAGATTCCCCGCTACCTCGGCTGTTTCCCGGCGTCAGAAGTGAAGCTCTCACCTGTGGGAACATAATCACGTTCTCCGAGCCCTTCACCTTCCCCCGTCGACGCTTCATCACTGCATGTTCTCCTGTTTATTTTCGTGTTGTCTCTCTTTTTAACATAGGGTTGTCCCTACCTTCATTCCACGCCCCTTCACCCAAGTTCTCTTGTGTTTATCAACCTTTTCGAAACAGACTAGTTACTGCCATAAGATATAGAAGAAATGTCTTCTGCTCAGAGCGATAATGTACGATCTCCTGCTTGCCCCTCTTGAAGCGACAGACTTTAATGTTTCTATAGGTTCTTCACGCCATTGCTGGCGCTGGTAAGGGTTATCATTGGTAGTAGTGTAGCAAACAGCTAACATGACTCGGTGTAGGCGGTGGAGTTCTGTCTATGGTTTTGACTTACCCATTAATCACCCTCTCAACTCGCTCACAAGTTGAGTCTAAACGTGCACATTCTACCGTCCTAGACGCTATCCGTCGTATTATCCAGCGCGAGGGGCTCTCAGGTCTCTACGCCGGTCTCGATAGCGCCATTTTCGGAATCAGCGTTACCAACTTCGTCTACTACTACTGTTTGCCTCGCTACGTAACCGCTCACTCGAAATTTCCGCTAATTTTACGGGACAGGGTACGAATGGAGCAGAACCGCTTTCGAAAAGGCTGCCCTCAAAGCCGGAAGGTCTAGATCTAAGCTCACAACTTTGGAGGCGATAGCTGCTGGAGCCCTTGCGGGTACCACCCCTTCATCCCCGGTTACCCCCGCTGATAAGCTAACGGGGTTTAGGTTCTGCGACAGTCTTGATCACAAACCCTATCTGGGTGGTAAACACCCGGATGACCGCTCGCAAACGCGCCGTTGCCCCCACTGGCGAGAAAGCTGCCCCGTCCTCATCTTCTGGCAATCTACCTACCCTCCAAGACCCCACCGGTCAAGCATCTACCAAAGCCCCCTCCACTATCTCCACCATCCGCCAACTTTTCCGTGAAGGAGGAATTGGCCAGTTCTTTGCGGGTGTTATTCCTGCGCTGGTGTTGGTCATTAATCCAATCCTACAATACACCATTTTCGAGCAATTGAAGAATGTGCTCGAGAGACGTAAGAAGCGATCTGCTACACCTCAGGATGCCTTCTTCTTGGGCGCATTGGGGAAACTAGTTGCTACCGCCTTGACATACCCTTACAGTAAGTCCCATAACCCGTAGAGAATACGATAGACCGGGTACTAACGATGGGATAGTCACCGTCAAGTCCAGAATGCACGTAGCAGAGAAGAGCGAGAAGAAGCGCTCCGTATTCGAGTCGCTTCGCAAGATCCTCAGGGAGGAGGGTTGGGCCGGTCTTTATGGCGGTATCGGACCAAAGCTTGTCCAGAGTGTTCTCACCGCGGCATTCCTGTTCGCGTTCAAGGATGCTCTTTACGCATTCACTGCCACCGCTCTCGCCAACAGGAGAGCTTCTGCTAAGCTCAAAGCTACTTAATGAAGGAGGAGACTTGAAAATAATACCAATCCTTTGTTTCTTTTTCCTTTTCTTTTCTTTTTTCCCTTTTCGGGACGAGTGAGAGTGTATGATCACAGGAGCTTAGACCAAACAAATTAGGGCATGTATGGTATCTGAAAGTAGAGGAGCTGGGGTTTATAATTCCAAGGGATCTTTTTTCTTTTCTTTCTTTCTTTTTATCGCTGTGTGAATCATCTCCTATATCATACGTTCAAATAGAACTAGACTCAACTCACACCCTTGTTGATCCCGATTCTCGTGAATCCTCGCATGGGAAGGCAAGGGTTAGTAAGTACCGTACTGGCACGGCACGATACTGTCGGGTACGTAAACTGCCACAGCATCGAGTACGGCCGAAGTCCGTGGGCTGTTTATGGGATGCGTATAGAGTGTATTGATCATGTATCTAAAGCCGGCCTGCCCATAGCTTTTATCAAGAAGAACACTCCTCTCACCACCTTACACGATGGGTCTCCCACAGTACTCGTACAGTACTGTAACCTCGCGATTTAACCTACCGTACTGCCACACATCACTTTTTACCCCGCCCACACCATAACACACTCCCGGTCAGCAATATCACTGCTGCAGCAAAGCAAAGCATACCCGAATAATAACCTAACACCAATAATTATTCATCATACCTTCCCGTGCTTGACCACACGTTACACGACTCCCTCCCATCCCCCATCCATCCATACATGGACGAGATGCAAGCGATGGAATTTAATTTTCTAACCGGGTATGGTTCCTGGAATTGGTAACCTTTTGACAGAAGAATATGTAAGATAGGCTGGACTTGGGATACTTTTGAGAGCGCAGGCTGTTGGTTGTGATGATAAAAAAAACCAATATCAAATACAACTGTCTCAGCCGCTTGACTTTACGAGAGCACGGTATCACACAAGGTGTATGAATGTAGTAGTAATTACTTTGTTGGTCGACTTATCTATCTTTCTGGTGAGTGATTACAGTACAAGACCTGTATGGTACAGTAAATTTAGCTAGAGTTGTATTCCCCCCCACCTTTACTGTAACGTTGCTTTACTTTTTTTTCTGACTTTCTTTCTTTGGGCTTCGATTTCAGAGTTGGAGTGGTGGTGCTGCGTTCGAACGGGAAGTCATTCATCCTTTCTAGTCTGTCTATCTATCACATCTACTTCCACACACCCCTCCCTCCCACCGCTCCCCTTTTTTATATTTCGTCTAGGGAGCAAGTTCAACCTTACAGTACAGCTATACCGGTACTATACTAACCGACTTGTTTCTTTGCCTGAAGTCCCCTCCTATTCCCTCACTCTATCTCACTCTCCCGGATTTTCTGCTGCTGTGGAGTCCCGGGTCTACTACACTGGTTCATTAAAGCACCATACTTAACTTACTATAACAGCGGGGGACATTTCATTTCGTTGCAGCCGTGTGGAGCTTATCCTTATCGCTTCCGCCCGCCCGCCATTTTTGTGTTTCGCCACCAACCTTTTTTTATTTGAGTTACTGTGCCGCCGGTATCCCTTACTACCGCTGCCGCCGCCCCGCCTTTAGCCTCACTTATCCTCTCTTTCTCTCCCTCTCTGGGGGTTAAAGGGCTACGTTTATATATCTTTTTTTTTTCTGAACAAAAAATAACTATGGCTTCCAAGAGTGTTGCGAAGCCGGTGGCTTTACCAACACCGATTTCGGCCTCGTCGGGGGGTAAGGCTTCGTCTTCTGTTGTTGTTGGTAAGGCTGGTGGGGTTGGGAGTGGGAGTGGGAGTTTGGAGAGTGAGGCTTCGGAAGAAGCTTCTGGGGCGAAGGATAAGTTGGAGTTGAAACCTAATCAGTTATTGAAGAGTCAGAGTCCTTATGTAGGGTTTTTTTTTTCTTTTTTCTTCCCCTTGGTATTGTTGGTGTTTGAAGAAAGGGAAGGGAGGCTGATTTTGGGTTGGTGGATTTGTTAGGTTCGTGGACATGCGCATAATCCGGTTCGGTGGCAGTTGTGGAATGAGGAGACGCTGGAGCTTGCGAAGAAGAATAACAGGATAGTGTTTGTTAGTATTGGGTATGCGGCTTGTCATTGTGAGTATACGAATGTGCTCTGGAGGGGCGGGGGGGGTGGTGGGGTGTTCGCTCTGGTGTAGCTAATGAGACTTTGACGATCAGGGTGTCATGTAAGTCGAGTCGTACCATTCAATCAATCCGGATTACCCAAAGGGGACACATCTTCACAGGAAATGGGTTGTCTTATTGATTGCCTTTTTATTTTTGTTAGGTTATGGAACGTGAGAGCTTTGAAAATGAGGAGATCGCCAGGGTCTTGAACGAGAACTTTATCCCGATAAAGATCGACAGGTGCCAACTCTTGACATTCCATAAGGCTGACAATGTCTAACATGAGCGGGTAGAGAGGAAAGGTCGGATATTGATCGTATTTATATGAATTTTGTGAGTTAAATGATTGCCCTAAGCTTGTGCTTTACTGACCTAGACCTAGGTACAAGCGACGACAGGATCAGGGTTAGACCGCTATAAACCCCCCATTTTATCACTGATCTGACATATTTTCTAGTGGTTGGCCTCTCAATGTTTTCCTCACTCCAGATCTCCAGCCGGTATTCGGTGGAACATACTGGCCAGGCCCGAGTGCAGTTGGTGGGATGAAAGATCAGCTCGGTTTCCTCGAAGTTCTTGAGAAGATCGCAAACGTATGGAAGGAACAGCACGAACGATGTGTAGCATCTGCGTCCGATATCCTGAACCAATTGAAGGAATTCACGGATGAAGGGCTTAAAGGAACAGGTGGTGAACCAGGTGATGGGCTAGAGTTGGACTTGCTTGAGGAAGCCTACCAGCACTTTATGGCTCGCTATGACCCATTATATGGTGGTTTTGGAAGTATGCTGCTCTATCCTCTCTACTGAATTTGACACTAAGGGCTGCGTTATCCAGATGCACCCAAGTTTCCTACTCCTGTCAACCTGGCCTTTCTGTTGCGCCTGGGGACGTTTCCTGCGACCGTCCAAGACATTGTCGGTGAAATGGAATGCGAGAATGCAAAGTCGATGGTCATTACTACGCTTCAGGTAGTCTATATCTGCCCTACTTTCAGGAGACTTCCGAGAAGCTAAAGTAGTCTTCAATTCATGTAGAGCATGGCGAAAGGTGGAATACATGATCATATAGGTCATGGATTTTCTCGATACTCTGTCACCGCGAATTGGAATCTTCCTCACTTTGAGAAGATGCTCTACGACCAGGCACAGCTTCTTAGCATTTATATCGACGCTTGGCTAGTAACCAAGTCGCCGGCAATGCTTGAGGCAGCGAATGATATTGCAGACTATATGTGTTTGGATGCGTTAAAGAGTCCGGAAGGTGGTTTCTATTCTTCGGAGGATGCAGACTCACTTTACAGGAAAGCAGATACCGAGAAGCGAGGTTTGTGCTCCCACGTGGATTTTTTTTTTTTTTGCATAGATATCTGACAAGTTGTGAAGAGGGAGCATTTTATGTCTGGACAAGGAAAGAGTTTGATGTTATCCTTGGTGATCAGGAAGCATCAATTTGCGCTAGGTATTGGAACGTCCACCGAGACGGCAATGTTGATCCGGCTCATGATCCACACGATGAATTTATAGCACAGGTGGGCCTGCGTTCGGTGGAGTGTTGATGAATACAAACTGATGGGTCTTTTTAGAATGTACTATCTGTCACTTCAACGCCCGAGAAGTTGAGCAAAATGTATGGTATAAGTGCCGAGAGAATCACCAACATTATCAATACTGCTCGCCAAAAGCTCCTCCAACATCGCTTGAAGGAAAGACCTCGACCAAATCTTGATGATAAGATTATTACTAGTTGGAACGGGTTAGCGATTACCGGACTGGCCAAAGCTGCTGGGGTACTAGAGTCATCCGATCCACGCCGAGCTCAATTGTATAGAAAGAATGCGGAGGAGGCAGTATCTTTCATACGAAAGAACTTGTATGATGAGAAGACGGGAATTCTGAAGCGGGTTTATAGAGAGGGCCCAGGGGAAACCGACGGGTTTTCTGACGATTATGCATTCTTGATATCTGGGTTGTTGTCGATGTAGGTGCTCCATAGGAGCTTCTTTATTTGATTTTTCTAACATAGGCGCAATAGGTATGAGGCGACATTTGACTTGGAGTATTTACAATGGGCGGATATGCTACAGCAGAAGCAGATTGATGTCTTCTGGGATGCTGAGAATGGAGGGTTCTTTTCAACTTCTGAGGGGGCATCGGACTTGATCTTGAGGTTGAAAGATGGTGAGTCTTGAATCAATATTTTTTCGCGAGCCATTGCTGATGATTGTCTAGGTCTTGACTCCCAAGAGCCCTCAACGAATGGAGTATCTGCAAACAACCTATTCCGACTAGGAACCCTACTTGGTGATTCAAAGTTGGAGGAATACGCTCAGCAGACATGCTCCGCGTTTTCGACCGAACTACTCCAACATCCATTCTTGTTCTCTTCCTTCATGCCCGCCATTGTAGCGTCAAACCTGGGAATGCGTTCAGTCGTACTTGCCGGGGGCCCTGAGGATCCCACGGTAGAAAAACACCTCAAGAGGCTTCGGTCGAAACTTCTCACTAACACCACGCTCGTACAGCTTGATCCGGCCAAGAAGGACTCATTGGAGTGGTTACTGAACAGAAACGACCTTCATAAGGAACTACTAAAAGTTGCCACCAAAGACAGCGGAAAGCCGGTTGTTCAAGTCTGCGAGGGGACGAAATGCTTGGATGCCTTTGATACGGGTGATATTGAGAGCGTGCTTGAGGAATTAGGTTAAACATATTTATTTTTTTAACATTTTTTTCTTCTTCACTTATATCTTCTGTTTCAGCAGGGACGGTCATTGGTTAAATTTATTACGCGTTGGAATGTTTAATGATTTACTCTTATTACTTGTTTCAGGGCTTTTTTTGTTTTATCTTATCTCATTTTGACTGGCTGGTGGTTTGATTACGGTAGTGGAATGGTGTTTGAACAGGAACAGGAGTACAGTAGGAATTACTCGTAGGGCGCTCGGGTTCATTTACTGTACCAGTACGGTATTTATTCGTTTATTCATGATGTGAAATGATGAGCTGGTGCTTCGAGTATTGTGTCGTAGGTTGAGTTAAGTTAGTCTACCCGACTGAGTAATTGAGGCTATTAATTTTTATTGGAAATTAATAGCCCATAATACCAGATAATAGAGTACCGGTATGTGATAAGTTGAGTAAATTTACCATATCGGCGATGCAAGACGGACGGAACAACATCTCGATCGAAGATTACCTACTGTGCCCAGCCCAGCCCAGCCATCTTCGTCATCCTTTTTACTGTATCCACCGTGGTCAAAATAACGTAGCCCAGAGGTACAAGTTTGAGCGTTGCAAACGAATGTGCCTTCAACCCAACCCCGTAGAAGTAATTCACCATTTGGATCAACCATCAGAACAGTGAGGAAAAAAAAAAAACACAGAAAAGGAGCTTTTAGTTTGTCTGGATGGAAGTGTGCGCCGTTCATCCCTTCTAGCATAATCCATACCGATTCTCAAAAAAGTATTAGAGTGCAAGAGCGCAAAGTGGCTTTTGCACCCCCAATCAAGGTTTCAACAAGGGTCGTGGGAGTTATGAACCACTTTTACAGAGTTTGGTTGGACGTGCTTGTGTTGCAGCGCTCAAACTTACTTGTTACCTCTGGACTTGTATTGATCACGGTGGATACGGTCGAGAGTGATTGAGTGGGTATCATATTCCTCGTTCACTCCCCCGCTGATCCTCCACCGGAACTGTACTGTACTGTACCCTACCGTATCATGCAGCGCAGTGCATGCATGCAGACTGACTGACTGATTGATTGATTGGTCTTCATGCTAAGCTTTTTTTTTATTTTTTACTTTACTCATTCCCCTGTCGATTGATGGGGAGGTATGTATCATGGGGGTTAACTTATCGCCGCCGCCGGAATAAAGTTTTTCCGGAAACTTGGGGGGGGGGACCTACCGTATCATCTCATGAAAAGTCGGATTGGAACTAAAAGGGAACTAAAGAGAAACTAAGGCAACCGAGCCAATAGAAGACCGCCAACTCGCCACAGTTTAAACATATAGAGAGAGCGACGATTGGGCAGCTTTCAAGAAAATCCTCACGAGCGCCCATTCCGACTTTTTTATGAGATTCTACGGGTACACCAAAGCTTTAGCATGATCTATCATACTGTAATTATATTCTACCACTATCTGAGAGCATTTCTAAGGTATTTCTATCGCTTTGATTGGATTGAATTTAGACTGGGCGCGCGCGCGGGGGGGATTACGAATCATTCGATTACAAACTTTGTGGAGGAAAGCTCCAGAAGTGCGATAAAGCGTTGTTGGGGGGGTTATAAAAGTTGACACAGCTTCATTCCACCTCCAACCTCCACTCTATCAAGCCGCATCCACCACCATGCCCTCCCTAAACCGCACCCGTTCCCCCCCTTCCCCCTACACCTTCCTCGCCCTCCGCCCCCTCGCACACCTCCCCAATCCATCCGCCAGCCACGCCTTCCTCACCCGCCTCGCCTCGGACCCGGGCATCCAACACGTCATGCGCAAATACAAATGGACCGTCCCGCTCCTGCTCGAAATGGAGCCGCTCGGGAACACGACGGCCGAGAGCAAAACCTTGGGTTTAAACCGCGACCGCGGCGCCGCGATAGAACTCCGCCTGAGGACGGATTGGTACGATGGGTGGCGGGATTACAAAACTGTTAGGAGAACGCTGTGTCATGAGTTGGCGCATAATGTGCATGATGGGCATGGGAGGGGGTTCTGGGAGTTGTATAGTAAGGTTTTCCCTTCCGGCCGGGTGGTTGTGGGGGGGATTGGGGCTGATGAAGGGGGGGGAATAGATACGTTGGAAAAAGAAGTTGAAGCGAATGATTGGAAGAGTGGTGGGCGGGCGCTTACTGATGAGGTTTTTTATAATCCGCCTGAAGAGGAAGGGGAGAAGAAGAAGGGGTGGGAAGGGGGGGAGTTTAGACTTGGGGGAGGTGCGGGGGAGAAGAGCGCTGGTTCTACGACGGCGACGGCGGCGGTGCAGGGAAGCCAACCAAGTATGCGCGAAGTACTGGCTAAAGCTGCCGAAGAGAGGATGAAAAGACAGGCTGCAGCGGCTGCAGCAGCAACTGGGGGGTAAAAAGACTTGATTATGACATGTATTCTTCTTCTAAATGGCCTTGTCTTTCTTCTCCCTTCGATATCCCCCTTCCCTCTTTGCTGGCATTTACAATGGAGTTTAGCAAGTCATTACTTTCAACCTTCAATATAGTAATATACCACATTTACATTCTCCAAGCTTCTTGTTACCGGTATCCAGTGATTCTCGGAGGTGCTACTTTTTTTTTTTCGGCATTAGATATTATCGTAACATAGTATCTATGGGGCAAGAAGAAAGAAGAAGATAATGGTAAAGACAGGCTGATCTCCTTAAAGTACAGCTTTGGGGGGGATATGGAAAAAGGGGAAAGGTTGTAAAAGAAGAGGAGTACAATAAAAAGTGTGTAAGTAGGGTCAAAAAGAGGATAACAGGAAAGTAAAAGAAGAGAAAAGAAAAAAGAGAGAAAAGGTACTATAGTCAAGTAATCCGACCCCCATCCATCCATCCCACAAGATAATAAAATAAGTAAAAACAGGAAGAGGAAGAAAAAAAAAAGGAAAAAAAAGAGTATCCCCATCTCTAAAAACCCGTATACGCCGATTTGTATCAATACACCCTCCCGCCCGCCCGCCCACCTCTCCCCATTCCATTCCATACAATCCCAAAGTTTCCTTTTTAAAGCCTGACCACAACATCCAAACAGCCAACCCTCCACTCCCTCCTCCCGCACATAGTCCTCAACCAATCCAATCCGATCCCAGTCCAGACCTGACCAACCCCTCCATCCTCTCCCCCACCAGCAGCACCCCCGGCCGCAGCTGCCACAACCGCGGCACCACCACCGGCGCCTACCGCTCCCGCAGCGGCGTTGAATACCTTCCCGGCGGCGGACGATAGGAATCGCGGTTCGAACCAGTGCCCGTCGTTACTGTCTAGGAAACAGCGGTCGGACCAGTAGCAGGAGGAGGAGAAGAGGGTTAGCATTATTAGGGAGCAGTAGACGCTGGTTGATTGTTAGCTTGGCTTGGTGGAATTAAGGAGGGAGGAGGAATACCAAGGTCGGTGGAAGAGGTAGGTGCAGATTAGGAATAGAACTATAAAGGCGGGGGATGCGGAGGTTGGGATGAAGAGGAGGGGGAGCCAGCTGTTGTTTTTTTTGTTAGTACTTGATTGGTATGGTGAATTTGCGGGGGGGAGGAAGGCGGTGGTGGGATAAGAGGGGGAAAGGGAGGGGAGAGTAGTCAAGTCTCCGGATTGGAGCTCCGTTTCTTTTAATGCGTTACCACCAAAAGAAACGTATCTTTAAACCGGCAACTTGAATAGAGTACTTGGAGGCAGATGGCAGGAGGGAAGAGGAGAAAGAAGGGGGGAGTGTAAACGAACGTACCTTCTTAAACAAAACATGAAGCTATGATATTATTATTGCTATATCTCTGCTGCTGCTCCAATGATTCAAAGCTTTCTGGTGAGAATGTTGCGGGTAGTTTTTTTTTTTTTTTGCAAAGGGAAGACAAGACGTATGGTGTGAGCGATGCTGTCGAAGGTCAGGTCAAGAGGTGCTTTTGCCGTTACCGGTACGGTATTGACTTGTTTCAGACCCTTGGGAGTATGATAGTCGATTTTTTATTTTTATTTTATTTTTGCCGTCTCCTTTTCACTTTTTTAGGGTTGTGGCCACTATTTTTTCTCTTTTTCGGAATGTAGGGCAAGGTGATGTAGGGCAATAGAGGTATTCCTCGGTTGGGAGGGGGGAAGGCAGGTGATTATGATGATGATGGTGATGATGGTGATGATGATGATAATGGTGATGGTGATGGTGATGGTGATGGTGATGATGATGTTGACGATTGAAGGGTGGATGGTGGTGGATAGATGGATGGGAGGGGGGAAAGAAAAAAAAATCTAATTTGGATATGCGTACCGTACAGTTCTGGATGGAGGTGGCAAGCAAACAAGGTGAAGAGTCTGGAATACCGTACTGTATTCAAGTTTTTACGGTAGCTAGGATTCGGCATATGGTAGCTAAGGAAGAACTGACTTTCTTGCTTTCCTGTTGCTGAGACTTTTTCGTCTCTACCCTATCATGGGCTTTCTTCTCATTCTATTGTTTGTTTTTGTTTTCTTATCTATGATAATTTTTTTCATGCTCGCACAGCATAAGTAACACCATGACCGCAGGAGAAGCAAGCAAGGAGACTGGTGAGAGGATCCCTTAACCTGTTTTCAGGCGCTTGTTTTTTTCCACCTCCTAACTCCAAAGAGCAGTACCGGTAACGTTGGTTTATCTTCAACTTGGCAAAGTTCAAATTCGTTGATTGGCCAAGTCAAACTTCTGTGAATGAGCCTCTTCCTTTAATAGGTGATATTCGAACTAATCAGCGCGATAGAAATTCCGTACAGTACAGACGAAGGGATCCGCGGAATAACTTGTCCCAACAATGGCTTTGTTCAAAAATTGATTTTCCTTTTTGGTCACTGTTTGCCTAACTTTTTGCTGAGGATTCAAGATGTAGGCTCACAGGCTCGTTGTGATTGTATGGTCACCAATTATTGTAACCTGTCGCCACACCAACCAGACCGTTAACTATACCACTTAAAACACTCGACAAAAATTGGCCCAAAATTGTGAAGCTGCAGAATTGAGAGAAAAAGTGTGAAAGAGTGAGAGGGAGAGTGAGAGATACATAGACTTGAACACTTTTGTCTTTTCTTCTTCTTTTCCCTCTTTTCTTCTCCTTCCTTCCCTCTTACCCTCTCTCTTACTTACCCTTCCCCTTCTTCATCATCCTCCTCTTTCCTCCTCCATCACCATAAACATCCGCACTTTCTTAACTCTTTCCTTCCTCCCCACACACCTCAAGCCTCGTCTCCGCATCCACCCTTACCCTACCTTTCTTCTGTCATACACAAAAGTTACCTAGAAGTACTCACCCTCACACCTTAACCTCCACACTTCCATCTGCTCATCTCTTGCTTTTTTTCACTCCCTTCCTCCCTTCCAATTTTTCTTTTCTTTCCATCCCTATCTCTACACTTCTAGAATTATTCTAAGAGCCTGATATTTGTTTCGTCTTCGCTTGTTGGAAACGAGAAAAAAAATCAAAAAAAAATCACACGTCAGTTAGGCTAGGCTACCATAATCATGGCTGCCAACGAGAATTTTGAGGACCTCCTTGGCCGCCTCCGTCGTCAGGTTGTCATGAGCCCTCCGCACGGTGACCCTCCTGCTACTCCATTAGGGCAGCAGCAACAGCATCAACAGAATCAACAATCTTCTCATCAATCTCATCTTCCTCAGCAGCAACATAGTCCGCATTCTACCCGTTCTGGAATATTTCCTCCTCCTCCCTTTCATTTGGGAACTATTCCTGCTCCTCCTACTACTTCCCACCACTTTTCTCGTAACAATCTTTCCGAACCAATAAGCAGCCCGGGCTTGAATCAATCGCAGCCTGCTTTTCCTCCCCCGTACCAACCAGAAGCTCCTCCGCCCCAACCCCCCCAGCAGCAGCCGCCGTCACAACAGCAGTCGCAGCAACCGCCGACATCACAACCCGCTGCCGAGACAGCCAACAATAATAATAATAATTCGTCGGGGTCTCAGATATTTTCTCAAAATACCCCACCTCCTTACGCGAATCCAATGTCGCCTTCCGTGGATGGTGTGAATGCAAGTAGAACTGCAAGCCTATTGCAACTGTTGAAGTTTTCCCAGGCTGCCCCCGCCGCCCCAATTTCTGAAATTTCTCAGCCAGTAGCCTCGCCATCCCCACGCCCATCTGTATCATCCCCTCCTCCTGTCCCTCCACAGGCGCAGCAGCAACAGTCTCAACCATCACATAATAGAGGTGTCTCGGCCTCGGATTTGGTAGCATCTTTATTCGGTCGTCAGTCCGAAGCGCCCGGTAGTTCGGGTTTGCGACAAGAGAATATTGCTATTCCGGCAGAGATGCCGACAGAGCCATCGATTGGTAAGGGGCCTTCGGATCATCAGGACCTTGTGCTTCAATTACTCGGGCAACCTAAACCCTCCCAGGACGATTTGCCAAGCACTGGACCTACCACGGCTCCTCGCAGCAATCCCTCCGTGCCCGAACGTCACATGAGCCAGGGGCCTAACGAATTTGGCAGCCAAAAACAATCAGCCATCCCTCCTGAGCCTCGCCCTATGTCTGTTCCCCCAGCTGCGCCATCTAAATCACCACCACCTTCTCACGGGGTATCGATGCCGTTTTCTAGTCCTACGCCGAGCAAAGGTTTGTTCACCTATGTGAATCCTTTTGAGCAATTGCATGCCACTAGTCCACGTAATAGAACGCCTAGAAGCTCTACCACTCCGGTCTCTGCGAATAATGGCAAGAGTGGCCTAGGTACGAGAGAGGTGAAAGCCGAGCACGTTCCTTTACCATATTCTTCTACATCCTCCTTTGCTCAGTCAGAAAACTCTCCCGCGTCAGCCACTATTGAAGCTGAAGCAGCCAAAAGCGCTTCTACTTTGGATCAGGCTTTGAAGAATGAGGAAGAGATGGAGGATGGCTTGAATTCTGCGGCAGTTGAGAATGCAGCCAAAGCAAGTGAGCAACGGGAGATGACCGAATCACCCGTTAGACAACAGGGGAATGAGACTCCCGATGCTGCCAACGGTGCATCCACTCAGGAGACCTTTGGTGATGAGGATTATGAGAATATTCCTCCTGCCCGTGGACATCATGAAGAAGAGGAGGATGATAACTACCAATCAGCCTCCGAGGCTCAGGGTTCGCCCGTCCTGGTTTACAATTTCCCTATGAAGCCATTTTCATCAATCACCATCAACCCCTCGACCGCACCACGTCCCAAGTTTCCGATCTCCAAGATTTCGGATATTGCTCGGATGCCCAGACTCTTTGATCAACTCGATCGCAATCTGATTGCCGCTTCGCATCAATTTATTGTGTACGCTATTAGTAAGAGTCACGGTCGCGGTGGAATTAGAGTGCTTAGACAGTTTGATGGGAAGGATAAAGTCTTGATGAAGGATAGCACCGACAGGACTTTTAACGTGACTATCAGCAATGGGGATAGGGTTCTTGGAACCGGGATCTCCGGCGCCGTCGTCTGGGCTGAGCTCGGGGACTTTGATGGGCCGGACTGGAATAACATGTTTGTTTTCCCTCCAAGCGAGGAACAAGGTCAGAGTAACGGCGTCTTGAAGTCACGGGCTAGGAAAACGTGCAGACAGGCGGATGTTTTTGCTATCGGAAGAGGAAAGACCATCAGCATCATCCATGCTCCTACTGCTAAGGCATACGCTCAGGGACGGAAGAATAACGAAGTCGCCTCCAAGAAGTACCTTGCTGAGCACACACGCACAATTGATACGGGCAAGGCTTCGAAAGATTTTACTTTTTCGGATGACGACTCTGTAATCATTTCCATTGACAAGGCTGGGAAGCTTAAACTTTGGGATGTTCAGGAACTCATCAACTTTTCTGGCAACGATGCTTACAACTCTCTACAACCGGCACCTACCCCACAGCCTCCTATGGTCCTTACAAACCCCGTTCTCATGTTCTCAGCAGTGGCGGCGGGTGAGTCTTATAGGGCTACTTCTGTCATGTTTTTGGACAAGTTTCGTCCATATCACAAGTGTTTGGCGTTGAGATACGTCATTGTTGGAATGAAGCAAAATCATACTCTTCAGTTGTGGGATCTTGCACTCGGGAGACCGGTTCAGGAGATTAACTTTCCACAAGAGAGTGATACTGATGCGCTGTGTTCGGTTGTTTATCACCCCACGACTGGCATTATCGTTGTCGGAAACCCTACCCGGAATTCAATCTACTTTATTCATCTCTCGGCCCCCAAGTACAACCTTCCGCCCATGTCGCAGGCGCAATATATCCAGGGCCTTGCTGTCAAAGACAGTAGTATTCCTAAGCCGGATGCAACTGCTATTCTCAGTGGCCTCAGAGAGTACTCGTTTGCCTCTAAGGGTCAATTGATGAGCTTAGATATCCTTGATAGTGACGCCCAGGGAGACCTTCCACCATTGTTTGAACTCTATGTGGCGCATAGCAAGGGGATGACTGCCTTGAATGTTTTCAAAGAGGACTTGGGTTGGGATGGTAAAAATAGTGCCCAGAACCCAGTCGATGCTGTTAAGGAAGGCATCTGTACACTTGCAGCGATGTCGCCACCGCCTCTCCCAGAGAAGGATAGAGATAGCGACAACAGTAACAGGAGTGAGAAGAGCGCCAAGAGTGAGAAGGGTGTCGAAAAGGTTGAAAAGCCAAAGGCACCCGAGAAGGTCAAATCGCCGGGAGAAGTTGAATCTGCCGAGATGGCCGACAAGGTTACTGACCTTCAGTCTGGAGCAACCCAAGGACTGAAGTCGGCTCCTCCTGAAAATGCGCCCAAAGGCCCAGCAAAGTCGAGAAGTGTTAGCCCTGGCGCCAGAGCCCCCGAACAAGGGGAAGAGAAGCCGGCGGTCCCTAATGGCAATACTAAGCGTAAGAGAAAGGAGAAGGGTAGCGCACAACAATCAGCTCCGTCGGGTCCGTCAGACGAAAAATCGGATAAGGCCGTTTTGGCTCCTGTCAAGCCAAGGGGAGCTTTGGCACCAATTCAAGGTGGAGATCATGAGACCATCGCTGGTATTTCACCGGCATTCTTGGACCGTGAGATTAAGAAGTTTGAGAAGTCCGTTTCTTCTGAGTTTGCCAAAACATTGAATAAGGAGATTGCGGATTTGTGTAAGTGGCTTTCTTGTGAGCATTGATCGAAACTACGCTGATAGTTATTTAGATCGACGGATTGATGAAGACAAGAGGATTCAACAAGCTGCTGGTGATGCCAAGCAAGATGCTATTCTCAGGCTTTTGTCCAGCACTCTTACGGAAAATGTTGAACAGGTCATTGGGCGTATCGTCATGACCAACATTCAGCAGTCTGTTTTGCCTGCCATCTCGGATGTTACTAGTGCGGTCATTGAGAGGAAGCTTGGGGAGAGCGTTTCGAGGTCTTTGACGGCTACTCTTCCTGCTGAGCTTCATGCCATTGTTCCCGAGGCCCTGAAGAAGATATTCAACCAGCCTGAATTTATGGCTAGGATCGGCGAAGCTATTTCTAGGCCGTTAGCTCACTCTATGGAGCAGGAAATTTCAAGAACCATGCACAACTCTCTTATTCCGACCTTCAAGCAACTTTCGCACGAAACCGCCACTAAGCTTGTTGCCGAATCCGACAGGAAACATAATGAGACGATTCAAGCCTTAGAGCGCATGCATATTCAGGACACTCAGAAGATTGATCAGCTCACCAATACTGTTAAGGGTCTCGTCGATGTTGTCCAGGCCATGGCCAAGTCACAAGCAGAGTTCCAGGACTCAGTGCAAAGAGCCCAAGCAGAGTACGTTCAGGCTTATGAGCAGACTGGAGAAGTAGAAACGGCACCGAGGGCTCCAACTCCCCCTCCTCCTCCCACTCCGGAACAGTTAGAGGCGGAAGAGACCGAAGAATTCTTGCGGAATGGAAGATACGAGGAGGGTACTATCAAGGTGAGATCAATCCAAATTTCATATCAAAGGTATTTGACTAATGTTGTTTTGGTAGTGGCTTCAATCAAAAGAGCGTCAAGCGGAATTGTTCGATGAAGTGGTCGTCCGATATAGATACGATTTCCTTCCAAACCTTAGCCAGCTCGTGCTCTTGTCAGTCTCTGCCGCCGTCAGCATCAAGTTTGACAACAAGGTTTATGAGCGGTTGAGCTGGCTTGAAGGTGTTCTTGCGGTTCTAGACCCTATGGTAATTATCACTTCTCCCGTTTATCCTGGCCCAGGCTAATGTTGCGCAGGACCCCGAAATCCACGAGATTTGCCACAGGATCATGGCGGTTGTTGTCCAGCGACTCGAGCAGCTGTATATGAGCACTGCCGAGAAGAATATGGCCGACCCCATCCTTCGCAAAATCCCAGCGATCGCTCGTCGAGCTAGGGAGTTGTCTTCTATGGCTGCTTAGATAGTCTATTACATTTGATATTTTACTTTTTCCCATTTCATATCAATGCAACATTTTTTTTCTTTCCATTACTCTGGTGGTACGGGGCGTTGGACAACGCATAGTCTTGTTTTTACTTTCCTTTCGTTTTCCATGAACCATGAGTTTCTTTTCCTTTCTTGAATTGGGTTGTGAATGGCTGGTTGGTTGGAGGGGCATGGGGGTTCCACGGGGTGTGTAAAAGTACTATTATTAGGCTAGATGGTGGATGGATTGGGGGATACCATGCAAATGTTTCAGTGGATCGTTGTTACTTTCTGTTTCCGTAAAATGTTTTCTCCTTTCGCCTGATTCTGATTGTTTATATACTGATCTCTTTCCTTGTTTACGACTCATGTTAGTTGTATAGTAAAAGCTATGAATGGTTGCAATAACGATCTTTTAGGGAGCGCATTTGGTCTGTTTATAGTGTCTCGAGTAATTAAGGGGCTTTTTTTTTTTCCCCGAAGACATCGTGATTGACAGAGTGAGGTTAGATAAAGAATCATAAAGTTGTCGCCAAGTAAGCTATTGTGGTTGCTACGTTACACTTGCGGCAACTTGTGGGGAATGGATAAACAAACCCATCCCCGTATCAGCAGCTCCCCCTCGTCCCTTACCCCCGCCTATCATACAAGTATAGTACCATCACCGCAACCCTTTCCACCCCACCACCACCTCAACCCTGAATCAAGGACCATCGAGCTTTTTCCGCGTTCCACCATCATTCCAAGCTGCCTCAACCCATTCGTTCATTCCTGCTCCATCAGCCCAATCCGCTCACTATCACCGCATCAAAACAAATAACAACAAAGCCCTTCCAACCACTTAGCTACTCGCTACTGTTGCTAGGGGGAAGGTGAAAAAGAGAGAGAGAGAGAAAGAGAGAGGGCTATGACCTCCTTCATGAACACAATGTCGCTCCTCCACCGCCCCATATTCCCCCTTTTACCTCCACCTGTCTACGACTCCCCACTAACACTCCCGTTCAGAAACCAGAAGACGCGCGCCCCGTTTAAGCCCAAGTCATCCTCCCGTGGCTCCTCTTCGTACCAGCTCCGGCAGTATGCAGAACAGACGCTCGGTAGCGGGAGTTTGAAGAAGGTGGTTAAGTTGCCGGAGGGTGAGGATTTGGATGAGTGGTTGGCAGTCAATGGTTTGTAGTCACTTCCTCAGATGAGTGGGAGGTGTTGAGAGCTAATGTAAAGTTGGTAGTGGTCGATTTCTACAACCAGATCAACCTACTCTACGGTTCTATCACGGAGTTTTGCTCGCCCGTTACGTGTCCCGAGATGAAGGCTACCGATGAGTTCGAGTACCTCTGGCAGGATCAGAACAAATATAAGCGCCCGACAAAGATGCCGGCTCCTGAGTATATCGAGCACTTGATGGCTTGGGTGCAGGATAATATCAACAATGAGCAGATTTTTCCTTCGAGAATAGGTTGATGGCCCCTGGGAAGCTGTATGGTGGTAGCTAATAGTGGGGATTTTTTTGTAGGCGTTCACTTTCCAAAGAACTTCCAGGCTATGGTTAGACAGCTTGTCAAGAGGCTCTTTAGAGTATATGCGCATATCTACTGCCATCACTATCCGGTTATCGTAGCGCTTGGATTGGACCCGCACATGAACACCAGTTTCAAGCACTATGTCCTCTTCATCAAGGAGTTTGACCTGGAGAGTGGAAAGGACTTTTACGGGCCTTTGTCGGACATGGTTGAGACTATCCTCAAGACCGATACCTAGTTTGGTGAGAAGCGAACAAACGTGGCAGATGCGGGTGGGATTTTTATTTGTTTCTTTTGTCTGGTCTGTTTCTTAATGGGCGCTCGGATAATACCCTTTTATGCAATGTGGCATGGTGTATGGTTGGTTGGTATACGGATATGTTTTTTAAAAGGGGTATTGTTAGACTCAGATACGCATAATTATTTCTACTATGGGGGAGTTTTTTTTTTCTTCTCTTTTTTTCTTTTTTCTTTTCTTTGTGCAGGATATTATCGGAGCTATTGGAGGGTATTAGTAGTAGTTTTTTCTATGAAATTGATAAGGCTAGTTCCATTGTTGACCTGGAGACTATTCTCATTTTTTTGCTTTGTCGAGTGATTAAACGTGATCACGGGGTTTTCTGAAGGAGAAGAGGCATCCTTTTACAGTATATAAAACCTGCGGCTCTAAATACGGATCAATATTAAAGCTTGATACAGGCCACTGAATAACATCCTGAAGCTTTTTCTTATCGGTCTGAGGATATCCTGCTTACATTCCTGAGCAAACCCCAACCCCACCGACAACAAACCCCCACCAAACCAAACCAACCGATCGGAAAAACCCGTACCGGTATCCACCCCAGGTCCCAAGTGACGTCGAGACCTGGACTCCCGCAAAAACTCAATCCCATCCATCCATCCCTCCACTCATCCATTCATCCCGCATCAAACGGAAAGGAAAAAAAATCTTTGCTCGCGACAAACGAAGCCGCCAACGAACCAAGCAAGCAAGTAATAAGCAAAACAAACGGTAGCAAGTCAATTGATTACTTACCAGTACCTTCTACAGCAGGAGAGAGAGCGCGATCTCAGCCCCAAACTTTTCTTCCTTCACGAAAGCAGGACAGAGCAGAAAACAAAAGCAATGCTAAAACACACCCTCCGCCAATCCACTTTACGACGGCCACTGCTACCGGCACTGCTTCGCAGTGGTGCACAGCGCAAATCCTCCCCACACCACCCGCACCCGCACCCGCACCCGAACCCGAGCCCGCACCCGCAACCCTCATACTTTGCCGTGAGCATACCCACCCTCGACACCTCCCCCCCAACACCTTCAGGGGATCATACACCCCCATCGGAACGTAGCATAAACCTCGGCCGGAGTAACTCCCCCCCCCCTCCCTCTCCCTAACTCCTTACACCCTTCAACATATTACTAACCCTACCAGCATTACAAACACTAACCTCCCACCTCCCAACCCTCCTCCAATCCCCGCTCCCGCTCGACATCCTCAGCCCGAGCATAACCCTGAACCTCTTCCCCAGCACGCACCCACACTTGCCCATGGTTCGCGGGCGGGTAGCGTACGTAGCGGCGCTGTGGACATCCCCGGTAGCGTGGGGCCGGCTTCCCGGCCGGAACCGGCGCCTGCAAGTGCTCAGTCAGCGGATGCTGAAGAATGAGGAAGGGGAGGAGGTGCTGGTCGTCAGGTGGAGGAGTTGCGAGGCGGACGAGTTTTGTGGCGTCTTCCTGTTCGAGTTTGATGAGTGCGGGAGGATTTGCAGGCATGTTATTGAGGAGGTGGAGAAGGATAGGGGGGAGGAAGGGGAGGGAGAGGGGAGGGGGGGAGTGGTCGGGGTTACGGAGTGGTTGCTTGGAAAGGCTAGGGTTGGTGGGGGTGCGGGAGGAGCCGGGGCAGCGGGGGAGGGGGGCGCGGTTGGCGTGGTAGTGTGAGGGGGAGATGAATTCTTTTTTTCTCCTTCTTCTTCCCTTCTTTCCTGGGATTGGATGGGAATGGAGGATGGTGAACTCTACTCAGTCAATTGAGTTTCTTTTTCTTTTCTCGCTTTGTGGCTTTACATTCTGGTTTGGAGTTTTTTTTTTTTTTTTTCAATGGTTCTTTGGCTTGAAAACAATTCCCAAGTACTACTTTTGTAGAAAAATATATTTATGATACACATTTCGCTATTGCACTTCCCTCTCTCTATACACCACACACCCTATACATATAAAAAAAAAGGACTACTCCACAACCCCCAATGCCTCCCCAAATTTAACCCTCTGCCCCCTCTTTACCAAAAACCTAAACCCCTCCTTCCCTTCCTTCCCACCCGCCGGCGCCTCAAAAACCAACACAATCGTGCTCCCAAGATTAAACCCGCCCATCTCCCCGCCCTTAACCATGGGGTACCCCCCTAGCAATTTACTACTCCCCTCATACGTCGCCTCGGCAAACCCTCTCCCCCCTTTCCCTCCCGTGACATCCCTCGTAAGACTGTTAGTCCTCAACTCGCGGTCAAAATGCACCTTGATGCTCCCGACATTCGTAGCGCCGACGGGCGTCATGCTGAACATTCCGTATCTCCACTTGCCGAGAAGGACCACTCGTTCGTTGAGCGTGAATAGGCCGGGGAGGCGGGATTGGAGGTACGGCGACACGCTGTAGAGTTCGCCCGGGAAGTGTCGGCGCGTCTGGATTAGCCAGTTTGTCGGGGAGTGGAAGCGGTGGTAGTCGCCTGGGGCTAGGTAGATTACTGCAAAGTAGAGGCTTTTGGCGGGCGTTGAGGGGGACCACCAAGAGGATGGGGGAGAGAGGGAGGCCGTGACGGTGGAGATTGAGGAGGGGGTTGGGGGGGTTGAGGCGTCAGTTTTTGGCTCTGATGGGGAGGAGGAGGAGGAGGAGGAGGAAGTGCCGGAGAGGAGGCTGGGAAGGGTATACGTTATCCCATTAACGTTCGCGAATTCCTCTTCATCCGTCACGTGGGCTAATTGACTATCCGCATCTCCTCCTCCTCCTCCCGGCTCATACCTAACCACCACTTTCCTCCTCCCTCCCGCGTCCCCCGGCTTGCCCCCCAGCAGCGCGTCGAGCGAATACTCCATCCCCTTAACCCCCCCAACCCTCCCGCCCTCCTCCACAACCCCAAACTGCAGCACCCTCCCGTCCGCCGGCGACGCCACGCTCCCGGCCCGCCCGTCAATAGGCCTAGCACCCTTCTTCAGCCTGCGGTAGAAGAATTCCGCCAGATTCGCGTACTCCCGAAGATCATCCTTCTCCACCTCGTCCATGTTTACGCCGAATACCCATCCGTACAACTTAAACCCTGGTGCGCGCAGCGCCCGCGGGAGTGGGATTTCGTTGAAGCGGCCCCAGTAGCAACTTAGTGCTTTCAGAGGCAGGGTCGATAAGACGTGGACTTGCCAGGGGCCCATCGGGCGGATGGAGGGGTCGGTGTCGTCGTCTGGTGAGGATGCGGTGGAGGAGGTGCTGCGGGTGCGCGAGCGGAGGTGGGTTATTGCGACGATGGCGATGCCCAGGCCGATGGGGATGTAGTGCCATTCTATCTTGGTGGACCTTAGGCTTGGCCGTTTTGGAGGTGTGGAGGAGGAGGAGAAGAGGTGGTGGTGGTAGGGATGGGGTATTGATGGGGACGGGGATGGACGGTGGAAGTAATTTGGCCTCGTCTGTGATGCTCTGGATAGGCGGGAGAGTCGCCATGGTGTTGAGCGTAATAGCGGCATTGTGGGGTTGTGAATTGATTGTTATGATGGTGGTGGGGATGGGTTGAAACTCGGCTGTGGTGGTGGTTTTTAGAGTTAAGGTTGGATGAAACTCCGAGCGAGACAACAGGGTTGGTTGGTTGGTTAGAGGCTCCGCAGACAAACGTCACTACCGTACCGCAGCCAAGGAAAGCAGCAGCGCAGGCAGGCAGATAGGCAGGCACCCGGACTCTACGCTCAGTTACCGTAAATTACCGTCCGTTGCCAGCAACTGAAATTCCATCGTCGGCAACTTACCGTATAACAAGTATAATACACACTGCAAGATTATGATATCTATCACGATAACTTAAAAAAAATATAAAAATAACAAATAGTTACCAATCTCTACCGTTTATTCTTTCTCTCTCTCCAAAATATGCCTATAAACACCTTCGTTTCCTCGTCCGTCTTTCCTTCCCGTTTTTTTTTCTATCGCCCATCCTACGCCTTTATGAATTAATCGGTAACACCCTAGAATGATCCTAAAATTAAGAAGAGTCAAAAAATAAAACCAACGCCCAAAGGAAAGAAAAACAAGAGAACACTAAGGGGAATTATAATGAGTGAGCGTTTGGTGAAGGAAGAAAGAAAGAAAAGAAAAAAAACCGACCCAAAAAATCAATGCTAGGAAATGTAGACTAATATAAAAAAGCAGTGTAACGCCCGCATGAGCCGGTTTTAAAAGGGGAGAAAGGAGAAAGGAGAAAGGAGAAAGGAGAAAGGAAAAAGGAAAAAGGAAAAAGAAAAAAGAAAAAAGAAAAAGAGGGGAAAAAAGGAAGGATGATATTCCTGCCAGGAATGCAAAAAAGAAAGCGCAGACCAAAAAGAATTTGACAAAGGGAGCGAAAAAGAAAAAGAAAAAAAAAACCAACGTGTTGTCATACGGGGAACTCCCCATGCTATCTTCTGGCCCTCCAGAATCCATCCCAAATATACAATCCAATCCAGTACCAATATTCATAAGATAACCCCCAAAAAAAGTATGTACAAAAACTCCTTTCTTTTCTTTTTTATCCCCAGAATGCACGTGAGCACTAGCCGGATCTCAGCGGAAGAGGCGAAAGTCATCACCACCAATGCAATAGGCGGAAAATGTTGTAGAAGAATCCGCCTGATTCAACGCTGTAGTATCTCTCGGGTTCTCGGACTCGGTTGTTCAACTGCTCTGCTTCTGCGCCAGCAGGAACATCGCTGGCCAAATCCCAAGTTTTGTTTTTGGTATTCCACCGGTGACTATTTGGGCGGCAATGTTAGCGGATATTCGGGAAAAGGCATGGGCAAGGTCCGGGGGGTAACGGGGTAACCATACCCTTCATACTCTGTTACAACCAACGCTTTAGACCTGTACTCTGTAATGAGGATTTCGTCGAAGCTGTACGGAATTTTCGCAGGAACGCCTTCGAATGTGGTGTCACGGAGCGGCCAAATATCATTGACCTTTAACAATTCAATTAGCCGGGTGCGCTTGGTGGCTTGGTATGCACGATAGCGTGCAAGCCGCCCTCCCGTTATCCCCAATTGGCGCTTCGGGTGCTTACATGGTAACGGTGATAATTCTTGCAATTGAGAATGCTAGGCATCGAGTCGGGCTGGGTTTCCGCAATGCCCGTAATATCAATGTATAACCCATTCCGAACATCGACCCATCTCGCATCAATAACATTCATTCCATCGCCCCTGACCCTTTGCCAAATCCACGGGTTCACATCAAGTATGTATTCACGCTCCACTAGGCCATCCTCTGAAACGTATTTGTGTCGGGTCATATTGTATTTGTCGCCAATCATAGTCAGCGTGTCGGCGGACATCTGAACATCGAGATCCCCATCCCACGGAAGAATCTGTTATGACTATGACTTTAGTGATTGCCGACGATTCCACTAGGCTCTCGTGTACTGACTTGACCGTTCCACCACCATCCAAGAAGCGTGCCATGAGCTATCCATGTCTCGATCCCCTCCCTGGCTGCCGCGAGAAGCCAAGCTCGTACCATATGTTTGAGTGTGTCTAATCGTGTATCGTAGTCGACAACTTCCGAAAAGAATCTATAGTCGGAGTTAGCCTCCCTGACCCTGGGACCAGCGTGGGTTGCGGGTTGCCATGAGCCTACCTCGCATCATAATGCCCTGTTAATTCTGAGTCTCTATTAAGTCCAACGTTAGTTACACCTGTCTGAAGTAACGGGAAGCGTGGGTATTCGGATAGCGAGGCAACTAACCCAGGTTCATCTAAAATCGGACGAAATGTCAGTACTCTAATAACAAGAAGCAATATCCGAAGAAAAACTCACGAAAGTATTTTGTATCTTCGGGCTCGTCACGAGCCTCGAGAGAAAGCGCACGTTCTAGCTTTCCACCACCTTCGTCCCTTCGTGCCACAGCAGCGGAGCTAACCACCGAAGTCAATGTAACCAGGCCAAGGAGCACTTTTCGCAGCTGCATCTTTGTAATGTGCATCGATATTCGCTTCACTCCTCCGTTATGTGACTATTTTTTAGAGCAAAGTTTCTTTGTTTCTCTCCCTTTCCAACAGTCGAACCTCCAATGATGTAGCCTCCGCCTATAAGTACCGTTGCCTCAATGACCAATAAGAACCAAAATAAACAACCAACGTTAGAGCGAAGAGTCGAGGCAACGGGAAGGACTGTAAGACTGGTAAATAAGTGTGGGGAAGAATGCGGCAATCCGGGGGTGCTCGAGCTGGCTTATCGTGATGTGGGTTGCTGGGGAAGTTTTTCGTGGAAAGGAAAGGGTGGGCTAACGGTGTCGTAATATATACCGGTACTTTCAAGTGTGTGGGTAGATCTTCTGTCGCGTGCTCTTTCCTTCAATTGGGGTATGATGCTGGCAGAAGAACAGGCCGCCGGAGTTTATCTAGACTTGAGTGATAGACGACTTCTGGCCGTTCAAATTGGATGGAACCGGCAAAAAAGAAAAGAAAAAAAAAAAAAAAAGAACGCCAAACCGAAACAAACAGGAAAGCTGAAAGAACAAGAAAACCAAGAGAGTGTGAAAAGCTACAGATGATTGAGCAATTGGTAGAACAGTGTAGGAATGCACTGCAGTACTGGTGGAAGGAGGGGGAAACGAAATATGAATGCAACGAAGAGACAGGGAGGGAGATAAATAGGTAGGTAACTTGAAGCAGAAAGAAAGAGTAGTTTGTGGGATAGAGGGGGGTTGTTAAGGACAGGGAGTATATAGTATGATAGTAGCGAATCGGAATCAAAAAGGAGGTTTTCCCGGAGTTGAAATTCAGCTACCAAGAGGTCAACTCAAGTGCAAAAGCGAAACAAGACAGCTCTGGGCCCGTACTCTCCTCTCCTCTTTCCCTTGTCTATGTAGCAATTGGTCACTCGAGGTGTTTCCAATGCTGTATATGTGCTCATACAAGAGCACTTGTATGAGTGCATCACCAAGAAATGAATGCTTGCAAGTTACATAACTTATCCATACCGCACAAGACAATCATTCAGAGAGGGAAGAAATAAATCTCGGATTACCTAGGGAGATGACGACAACAAAATGCGCAGACGGGGTGCCATATAAAAATCCACAATAGGCCATAATTTATAGCTCGGAGCTCGGTTAGCACCTCCGAATAGGAAAAGTGTAGAAGGTTGTGTTTTTTTCCTGTAAGTTACTCGCCGAGCTCCGCTGTGGCCTTTTCACCTTTTCACCTTTATACATCACACTTTTTTTTTTTTTCATTTTTCTGCCCCTTTACTCGTATCATACAATACGGTACAACTCTTTGTTTTTGTTTTTTTGTAATATTTTTCTTGCCGATTGACTTGGTTTTCCATAATAATCAATCAATGTTCTGCTTGTACATACTCGAGTACATACGCTGTTCAACAACCCCCCCCCGCCCCCCCAAAGTCCTATTGATCCCAGGTATATGCATGCCAAGAAAATACCGGTATCTAATATGGACCTCCCATCCTGACGGTTCATCACACAAGTGAAAAAGGGTGAAAAGGAAAGGACTACGCCTCGTTCTGGCATTCATTCCCCGTTTGCCCATCTCGCTTCAATTCCAGTGCTAAAAGTCTTCTCTAAACTTTCAGATAGACTACGGTCTTACAAGGGTTTTTGGATGACAACTCTGTTTCCCAATTCCTGCAGAATGGCCAGCGATCGATCAGTGTTAGATCTGGTTCCTGCAATAGCAAACTGACAAACATATGAATTACTTTACTGGTGGGATTCATTATTACCAGTATTGACATTCCAAGGAAGATTGGCATCTCTCGATCAGATTCTTGGAATATTACTATTCTTATTGATATCACTTTATCTTCAATCGAACTTCTCCTTTCAATCCAGGATCATCATATGCAACATCAGTGAAAGATAGACAGCCTCCCAGCCCACCCGGACACCCGGACGGCTAAACCCAAATAAGAAACTTTGTAATGGTTTACTTAGGTGAACTATGACAACTGTGCTGATCACCGCTCGTTTCCTCATACAAAACCTGCCAATCAGCATCTGTCTGGGTAAATCTTGGACTTTATTTCAACTATTTAAACTATCCACCTAACTAAAGGTATCGCAGTATGGCACGAGACACCCCCCCCCCCCAAGCCTTGGGCCCCCTTAAAGAAATCCACCTCATGGGCCACCTGTAATGGGGGCACCCTAAAGGAAGATGGATCCTAAGGTTGTGACCACACCGAAGACTCAAAGTATAGATAAAGATAAAGATAATTTCAATAAAAGAATCAAACAGTAAAACTTAATATCATTAAGTCTGGGAGCTTTGTTTAATTCAAGTTTCACAAGAGGATCATTGGTTGCCAAAGTAGAGTGAGACTTACTTATATTTAAGTAGATATCATATCGCCAGCTCTCACCCATGACTACTCTGACCTTCATGAGCATCCTGCCCCACTTAGAATTATTCTACACCCTCTCTATTAGAACTAACCTTTGGAGATATCAGATAGCTTGAGTATAGTTTAGTCTATGAATAAGAAGCGCTTTCTGCAATATATCTCAAATACAACTGCAGGAGAGAAAAACTCTTCCCATCATTAACTTATCAGTAGCTAACTACCTTGTTGACTCCAGACTTATACCCATGTTGACTCACTGGTCTAATAACAGTATCATCTATATAAGCTATATTGTTAATTAGCTAATCTACTATATAACTAATCACTTAATTTGATTACCAAGTCCCTCCAGTAAGATGCAAATAGGTATTGGCTTCATAGATACTACCTATAGCCAATCCCTAAGTGACTACCTCTGCTATAATAAGACTCATATCTTTAGAGTCTACTAATATCCTATAATTATACTATAATTGAGAGGGTTGGCTCAAGTCTACTATTGGTTCTATTATATGGGAAGACCTCCATCACTCCTTAACTCCTAATAGACTACTAAGAGGACCACCCTATTGCCCAAAGGCTAATAAAGTTGATTCCTAGTCTAGCTAGTGCTAAACAGAGTCAAAGTAGGTGACCACCCTATGAGTAACTACCTACACCCCTCTTATATATCCTGCAAATACAATTGAACTTATGAGATTCAAGCAACTTATACTGTATTATGAGCACTGTTCCAAGAACTAAGTTTTACTAATAAATTCTCAACTTTATACCTTTTCTTAGTGACTATGAAATTGGGCATTCAAAAGTCTCTTATATTCCTGTCAGGGCCCTTAGTGACCTGCTAAGTAGTCACTATAATATCTAAGGTCTGCTTGTTGCTATGGATCATTTTTTCTAAGTTCAGTTTCTTATGTAACATTGAAGGTAGAGTAATGAGGTTCTGTTAGTAGAGTAACTAAGACTCCTGAGCAGTATAACATCCTCTTCAAGGTAGGGTAACTCAACTCCTTTATAGTCATATTACACTTTCAGGTCTATGTAATGTACTAAAACATTACCTGGATAAGCTATATAATACTTCTAATATTTTTCCTAACATCGAGAAATACTTTCTCAAAGGTTAACCTAATGGCCTTCTTAGGCCTCTCCAACTGTAGTCTACTAGTAGACTTACTACTATACTATACTAGAGTCTACCATAGTATACTATATATATCAGACTATCCTTATTCTTGTTCCTACCTGGTATACTATATGAGCTAAGGTTCAGTCTACTGTCACTACCTAACTATAGGGTCATTATGCTATCTATTATAAAGGCAAACTAAGGCTAAAACTTCTCAACCCTCTACTATAAAAGAAAACTGAAATTAATTGAAAAATCCCCAAATATATCTCTGTACAAGTAGTCTCCATTGAAGAATGATATGATTGCCCCTTGAGAATGTTTACTGGATTGCCAGCTCTTTGTTGCACTATCTATTATTGAGTATCAGTGGTTATGTTTTTAGTATTAAGTCATACTATTGGGAGGTATTGTCCACTGATGAAGGAAGTAGAAAAAGATCAGGTCATTGGCCCACACCAACCTGGAGGTGCTACTCTATATGCAAATATACTGAAAAGTAGGCTGAGTGAAATAAAGGTAGTATAACCATACTAAGGAAATCTTGCTGGAAAGGGTGCAAGACCAAGGATCTGTGAGAGTTTTTTTGAAGGGTTAAATAAATCTCTACTATATACTTACCTGTTACGATTGGCTATAAGATCTCTCCTATCTTATATCTCGCAACAGGCAATGAGTCTGTAGTTAGCTTTCCTTAAAGGTAATCTTACTTATCTCCTATTGTATTCTCCTTCCTTCGAGAATCCTAATACTTGTTGTCTTATACTATATCTTAGATATCAACCTCTGTCAATACTAAGTCCTTATAGCACCAACTTGTATTTAGTCTGGTCCTTTCTTCTGATTGTCCAATGTGTGTATAAAGAGCATAAAGGTGTTTTATTCGTAATATAATAGATAGGAAATAACTTAGGTGGTTGCGTGAAGAACTAACTATCAGGTCCTACTGACCTCCTGATATAGTTTTTCCAGCAACCCGCTTACAAATCAAATGAATCACAACTGTGACTCATACACTTGCATAACATATAACCTCATGACCATACTTGGTCATGCGTGAAAATCCCATGACCTTAAAGGGGTCATGTGCAAAACCTCATGACTTGTGTAATGAAGTCATGCCTCTTAATCCTCATAACTCATAGGTGTACCTATGAGTCAATGCTCAGCATACCAATCAAATTTAAACATAAATAACTATACCTTATAACTGTGAATCATGTGAGACCCTATGACTTGTATGTGAGTCATAGTGCAAAACATAATATCGTATGACTCAACTGAGTCATGTGCGAAAACCTTTAACAAATAAAATACTATGACATACAATTGGATGTCATGTGAAACCATTACAAACCATGCTAGGTTTGTAATACTAGCTCCCCTCTCTTCCAAATCCTTAGTCCCTTGAGGATCTGTGATGGTACTCTTCATAGTATACATCACGTCTGTTATTTCTGCAGATGTGTGCTATGTCACCTGCAATCTTGCTGAAACTTTTTTCTTCCTCCTTCCTCGCATAGCATTCTCTTGCTAGCTCTCTTTCTAGGACACGGATCCTGATATCCTTACCCGCAATCTCTCCTTTGGACTATCTCTTATTAGCCTCCAGCTTTCTAATTTGCTCCACCTTTTCCTTGACCTTCCTTCTCAACATTTCCTTCATCTCAAAGGAATTGGTATGGGTTATTGTTGGATGTCCTTCCAACTGGTCTGCCCATTCTATGTTTTCTTCTTTCTTGACCTTGGGCCAAGATTTTTTGCCCCTCCTTCTTCCTGACTTTGTCCTCAAAGTCTTTTTTTCCACCTTTGCTGAGGGTGTGGGTTGTTGGGTACCCTGGTCCCAGCTCAAGTTGCTGGTGGGTGAGTTGATTAGTGTTATCGGGGGTGACAAGGGTGGTATTCTGTTGCGTAAGCATTGGTAGTACCCACTGCCTTCCTTCTTGCTTTTATGCATAGTGCATTTGTCATTGTAGCATGCTGTTTATGACATGGCTGCATGCAGGTTGTTTTTTCTCTGAATTGGTATATCTGCCAGGCTAATCCATTCGTCGTTGTCCAAAGGACTGAATTTGGGGCTTGTTGGTGGAAATATGTTTTCTGGGTAAGCTGTCGGGTTGACTGTGCTTGCCTGGGTATTTTTGGTGGAATTATCTGACTGATGAGGCTGCATTATTGAAGTTTTCTGCTGGGTACCACTCCTGGTCATATTGTGCAGAGTAGTCAGTCCACTTGGACTGATATTGTAGTTTCCTGTAATGTAATCTCGAATCAATGATTTGCTCGAGTTCGTATTCATCTTCTCCTTCTATCTCTATAGGAGGAGGGAGAAGTTTCTTTTGTGAGGGTAGAGGATTGTTTAAGTAGAGTTTGAGTTTGCTGATGTGGAAGACTGGATGTTTCGTTTTCATCGAGGCTGGGAGGTCTAGCTTATAAGCTTTTTCTCCAATTTTTCTGATGACCCTGTATGGTCCGATTTCCTGGTAGTCCAGTTTCTTTGATGGTCTCGTGGTCTGAATATCCTTTGTTATTAACCAGACTTTATCTCCTGATTCCAACCTTGGATCGGGTTTTCTGTGGTGATCGTTGTTTTCCTTCATTTTGCCTTGTACCATTCGTATTTTTACCTGGATAAGTTTGTGTGGTTGGCTGATATCGCCTTTTTCCAATATTTCTGGTAAACCTGTATGCCCCATGGGTTCGTTGATGGGGTGATGCCCATAATTTGCATAGAAGGATGTTGTTTTAATGACGTCTTGCCTTGTGTTGTTATATGCAAACTCTGCAAATGATAGCCACCCTTCCTAGTCTTGTTGGGAATATTCTACATATGCCCTTAGGAATTGTTCTAGTGAGGCATTTGTTCTCTCTGTTTGGTTATCCATTTAGGAATAGAATGCCGTGCTTATCTTCCATGTGATGTCCAATCCTTTGGTCATTTCTTTCCATAGGTCTGATGTGAATATTGATCCTCTATTACTGAGGATATCTTTCGGTAATCCGTGCAGTTTGAAAACATTTTTCATAAACAGCTGCATGAATTGTTTGGTTTTCATATCCTTCCGACAGGGTATGAAATGAGCCATCTTGGTCAGATGATCCACGACAACCCATATGGTATCATAGTTGTTTGATAGTAGTAAGTCTGTAATGAAATCTATACTGATCGATTTCCATGGTTTTTCTGGTATTTGAAGTAGTTGCAATAGTGCATAGGGTGTGTGATGACTTGGTTTTGTCCGTTGACACATGTCGCAGTTTTTGATGTATCACTTAATGTCTTGTTGCATGCCTGGCCAATAGTATATTCACTGTGTTAATTCCAATATCTTGGCTGTTCCGCCATGTCCATTTTGTGGTGTGTCGTGATTCCTTCTGATTGCTTCGGTTCTTATCAGTTCGTCTTTTGGCAACCAGATTTTTCCTTCATATCACATATATCCTTCTTTCCAGTTACATGATCCTAACGCCACTTTCAGGTATTCTTTATCTTTCCTTTCTATGGCTTTTCGAATATCTTGAAGCAGCACATCTTGTGATATTTTTTCCTTGATATCCTTTTCTATTCCTTGGTCTTCTATCGTCCATAGTTCCATAGTGTTGATTTCTTCTGAACCCGAAGCATATCCTTCATGCTTGAAGAATTGTTCTTTAGGTAACAGAATCCTTTGCTGTTGAGTAATCCAATCATCTTCTTCTGTTGGTATGTCATTTGTTCTTCTTGTGAGGGCATCCAGTTTTGCCCCTTCCTTGCCTGATCGATATTTGATTTTGATATTGTATTGACTGAGCTCCTCACTCCATCGTATTTGTCTTCCATTCAGGGCCTTGGTACCTTGTGAATGGGACAAGGTTCTTGTGGTCTGTAAGAATCTCGATTGTGTGAGGGCTTCCTTGTGTATATTTCCTCCATTCCTTGAGGGCTTGCATGATTGCAAGGAGTTCCTTATTGTGTATGTCATAGTTGTATTCTGCCTTGGTCATTGTTTTTGACCAGTAGGCTATCGGTTTCCATAGTCCCTCCTTATCTTGTTGCAATATTATTCCAGAATAGATATAATTGGATACATCTGTTTTGATCATAATAGGTGCCTCCGGGTTGAAGTGTCTTAGTATTGGAGTTGTGGTGAGTCTTTCCTTAAGACCCTCAAAGGCCCTTTGCTCCCACTCTCCCTATTCCCACTTCTGGTTCTTTTTTGTCCTGTTGTACAGTGGGTTTGCTATTCTGCTGAATCCTTCTATGAATTGTCGGTAGAAGTTGCAGAATCCCACAAAGTATTGGATGTCTTTGACTTTCTCTGGTGTTGTCCATACTTTTATGGCATCTGTTTTGGTAGGGTCCATTCGTACTCCCTCAGAGTTGATGATGAATCTTAGGTATTCAGTTTCTTCTTTATGGAATTCGCATTTTGTAGGTTTCAAGCGAACTCCAATTTCTTTCAGCTTTGCTAGTATTATGGCCACATCCTTTCAGTATTGTTCCATGGTATCCAAATATACTAATAGGTCATCCAGGTAAGCTATGCAGTTGACATCCAAGTATTTGCTGAGTGCATTGTTGACCCATCGTTGGAAGGTTACTGGTATATTGGCTAATCTAAATGGCTTGACCATATATTCGTATAGTCCATATCGTATTCTGAATGCTGTCTTCCACTCATCTCCTTTGGCAATCCATATATGTTGATATACATCCTTGATGTCGAGTTTGTTGAAATATTTCGCTGTTTGCAGTCGATCCAGGGCTTTGCTTATTAATGGTAATGGATATCGATCTTTTTTTGATACTGCATTTAGGCCTCTGTAGTCCACACAGAGTCTTAAACCCTTATCTTTTTTCTTGACGAAGAGTATGGGTGCTCCTGCTGATGAGGATGAAGGTCTTATCCATTATCTTTCTAGATTCTTTTCCAGGTATTCTCTGAGTTCCTTAAGTTCTTCCCCTCTTAAGGGGTAGAGCTTCATGAATGGTGGTGGTGCTTCTGTTTTGATCTTGTGGTCTGCTGACTGATATGGTGGTAATATGGTTCTTTCTTTTTCTTCAAATATGTCTAAGAAGTTATGATACTCCCTAGGCACTATTTGTCTCAAGGTTTCTTTTCCACCCTTTCCTTTCTTTTGTAAGGCTAGTTCAGTACTAATTGTTGTACCTACTAGCATGAGTCTTGCATCATCCCATTTCAGGATTTCGGTAATTTCTCCCTTTTTGTGTATTCTGCTGAATGCTTGTACTGAGATGAAAGCTATTGATAGCTTTTTCTTGTCCTGAGTTGGTTCCTTCTCATGGTAATCTGTACTGCCAAATCCTTGGTCATCCCTTTCCATGGGTTGAAGTTGTTGGACTTCCTTAAAAGGTGTTGAGACTATTTTCTCAATAATTATCTGGGCAATCCTATCCCCTTTGTGGGCTTCATAATCGACCCCTAACAGGTTTGCCAATAGGACCCGAATTTCTCCTGTATAGTCCGTATCTATGACTCCAGCATTAATGGTAAGGCCATTTTTGCTTGCCAAGACACTTCTGGGTGCGATACGGGCATAGGTGTTCTCCAGGAGTCCCATTGAGATTCCTGTTCCGATGAGCTTTTGTCCCCTTGCTGGGACTATGGCTCCTTCTATGCTGAACAGGTCACTGCCTGCAGCCTTTCCTGAACCTTTCGTCGGTATCTTCACGTCCTCTCTCAGCCTTTTGACCATAATTTCATGGTTTGGACCTTTTTTAGTGCCGATCCTTAAAATCCGACTTTTCAGATATCCCTGAATTGCTTCCTTTTCTGGTACTGCATATATTGTTGAGGAGGCATTAAGGCATACTGCCTTACACCTGTCACTATTGAAGGTGATTTCTTCTTTTCTCCAGTTGATCCTTGGGTTGTGATCTTTTAACCATGTCATACTAAGGATGGCTTTGTGTTTGACAAGGTTTGCCACTAGGAAAGTTGCTTTCTCTTTGTGGCTTCCGATATCCATAGGGATTTCTGTGATATGGGTGATTGGTCCTGCATCTGATACAGTTCCATCTACCATATATATATCTCTAGGTTTTTCAATTTTCGTTAAGGGTAATTGATGGTTTATAGGGAAGTTGTGATCTATAAAGTCTTCAGTTGCCCCTGAGTCGATCATTGCATTTGTTGATATTTGTTGTTGCTTGTTGTGGAGTTGTACTTTAATCATGATGTGGTCTGATTCGAGGTTTTTTAATTCTTTGTTGGTTATTATGGTGTTGAAGTGTGCGATCTTGATGGCTTTTGTTTTGTTGTCTCCTGGCCCATTATTTCCTAGAGACTTCTTCCTTCTTTTGATGGATTTCATCCTGCTATCTCTAGGACCATCTATTCCTGGGGACTTTTATCATTTAAAGTCTCTTCTTGCTCCTTTTCCATGTCTAGTTCCTGGATCTTCGGTCCCTTGATATAGGCCTTCTTGACTCTACAGTCTTTTGCCATGTGTCCCTTTCTTCCACACTGATAGCACAATCCTTCTTTCATGCCTTTTCTCCACTTTTCATGGGGTAGCCTTTGGTACCTTCTCCGATTTGTAGCATCCAGGTCCATAGGATCTCCTCGCAGTGGTTCCTTAGGTATCATTTTAAAGGTGCTATTGTTGTTTCTTGGGGTGTTGTGTGTCTTGTTATCTTGGCTCCCTTTCTGAATATGCTTAACTATGACTAGCTTGGTTTCCTTGGTGATCACCCACCGAGCAAGTTATTCCGTACTCTCAAATATGGCCATGTCCATTCCCTAAGCATTCTGTAATATTGTATCCATTCCTGCTAATAGCCATTCTCCCTTTATTGCCTCATCCAATTCTACCTCAGTAGCAGTCATTCTGAAGTTGTTCCAATATTCCGTCATGGGCCTGGTTCCTTACTTTAGTTTTTTAAGTTTTATTCAGGCTTCTCCTCTAGCATCGATGGCTCTGAATTGTTCCCTGATAGCTATTTGGAAGAGTTCCTAAGATCCGCCCCATGGTTGTACTATACTTCCTTCCGCATAAGGTGTGATCCAGTTAGCTGCATCTCCTCTTAACAGGCTTGTCATGTATACTATCTTGTCCATGTCATAGTTTTCATGCCATCCTATGGCTTGAAAGTATACCCTTAGTTTAGCTAGTCATGTCTGTAGCTTGCTTCGGTCTCCTTCAAATGTTTCTGGTTTTTCTGTTTTAGGTCTCCTTTCTGCCTGTAATCCTGCTAGGATTTGTGTTAGATGTTCTGCTGTTAGTGCCAAGGGTATTTCTTGGTCTTGTTCTCCCCCTTCTTGTTCTTGCTCTGGTGGGGGGTTCATCTGTTGGTCTTGTACTGCTTCAGCCATTGTTGTCGTCGGGTGTTGCTTTGAGATGCAACTAAATATTATGATCAGCTATAAGATCTCTCCTATCTTATATCTCGCAACAGGCAATGAGTCTGTAGTTAGCTTTCCTTAAAGGTAATCTTACTTATCTCCTATTGTATTCTCCTTACTTCGAGAATCCTAATACTTGTTGTCTTACGCTATGTCTTAGATATCAACCTCTGTCAATATTAAGTCCTTATAGCGCTAACTCATATTTAGTCTGGTCCTTTCTTCTGGTTGTCCGATGTATGTATAAAGAGTGTAAAGGTGTTTTATTCAAAATATAATAGATAGGAAATAACTTAGGTAGTTGTGTGAAGAACTAACTATCAGGTCCTACTGACCTCCTTATATAGTTCTTCCAGCAACTCACTTACAAATCAAATGAATCACAACTGTGACTCATACACTTACGTAAGATATAACCTCATGACCATACTTGGTCATGCGTGAAAGTCCCATGACCTTAAAGGGGTCATGTGCAAAACCTCATGACTTGTATAATGAAGTCATGCCTCTTAATCCTCATAACTCATAAGCGCACCTATGAGTCAACGCTCAGCATACCAATCAAATTTAAACATAAATAACTATAACGGGGACACCCTCAGGGAAGATGGATCCCAAGTTCGTGACTGCACTGAAGTTACTCAAGGATCAAAAGTGATAATCAACAGTAGAGTAAAGAAGAATCAAAACAGTAAAACTTAATATCGTTAAGCCGCAGCTTCACTCAGTAAGTTTTTCGAGAGGTAGTTGATTGCCAGAGTAGAGTGAGACTCGCATATAGGTTAAGTAGAATATCATATACTGCCAGTTCCCACCCATCACTACTCTAACTTAATCAGGAGCACACCCGTCTCCTCCAGACTGGCCAACACACACCACCTAGGACATTATTCCTTTGTGGATGTTGGTTGCTCTGGTTAAATCTCCTTCTGACATCAAGTGTTTCAGCACTGCATCTCTAATGCGACTGCAGGAGAAAAGATTCTTCATATTGTTGACATGCTAGTGGTGAACTATTGTGCAACTGAGGAGATATACCATTTACAAACTCTCATACCCATATGCATTTCATCTATGCAAGCCTTTAGTAGACATAGCTCTCACAATCAAGCTGAACATTCTACTTCATTCTAGTCAAGTCTTTGCCTGATAGGAAAGTCTACTCGGCTCCCCCAGTGGGGTACCTTAGTGAGTGGCCTGATGGGCGCTACCTACAGTCAACTCCCTGAAAGTACCCCTACCATGATAAGAATCATGCTCTTAGAGTTCTCAAATAACCCTAATAGTCTTACAGTGATTGGGCATGAGTTGTGTCTATGTGCGATTCACCTGCCTGGAGATGCTTCAACATCTTCCGGGCCACCCTGGGACTACCTGGGAGGCTCTGGACTACCCTTCCAGTATTACTTGAGTAACTCCTTCAGTTCTTGTCCCTTTTACACATATTTGGTACCAGAAGATAGCCCTTCTTCTGGAGCACACCCTATACCCTCTCATATATCCTACGGACAGCATCCGGTTGGACGGACGGTAACAACCTATACAGTGTTACAAGAGTGCCTCCACTCAGTTCCTTTTGTAAGGAATGGAGCAACTCAACAACTGTAAGCCCATGACATCCGGTCCTTACACTGGGGGCGCAAGGGGATGTTAGGAATACCTCTGTAAAATCCTGGAGCATTTGGAGCCCTGTAGCTCCTCCTATAGTCCCCCAAAGGCTACTAGATTTGTTGCCTTTAGATTTTACTGGAGTGCGCAATCCTTATAGGATCACCCCCTGCCTTAAGTAAGTACCTCTAAATGCTAGGTAGGGTAACTTGGGTGCCATGTCAGGGTAACTCAGACCTTATGGCAGGGTAACCTGGACCTCATGTCAGGGTAACTCAGGCCTCATTACATGAGCCTTTCCCGAGCCCGGCTTTTATACTACAATCTTATAATATATGTAGCTGTCCACTGTAGTGAACCAAACTATCCTTACCTGTTGACCCCAAGGTCTCCGGTATGGGTGTAAGTATAGTTTACTGTAAGATACCCTCTGGTGGGTCGTTACAATAACTATGACTCACAACTGTGAATCATATAAGACCCTATGACTCATATGTAAGTTATAGTGCGAAACATAATATCGTATGACTCAACTGAGTCATGTGCGAAAACCTTTAACAAATAAGATACTATGACATACAATTATATGTCATGTGAAACCATTACAAACCATGCTAGGTTTGTAATATTACCTAAAGGAACAGGACTTTTGATTGACTAAAGAGGCATGATAATGCTTGTCTGGAAGGCTAAGACTTTCAGTACTTACAAAAGTAGGCCTTTGGAGGAGTCATTTGAGTAAGGAAAAATATAAAGGAAAGATACCCAAGACTGTAGTGGAGCTCTCAAGTAGGCAAAATACATTCACCTAGTTAAGACCAAATCTATAGAGGTTTTATGAGGTATCAAGCTTTAACTGAGAGCTATTGGAAACATATTTATGTCTGACCAAGTAGTATTACAGAGGACAAGACAAAGGAAGAGTTGACTAAGGTCCAATTAGGAGACTCTTTCTATTGCAAACATTAGTCTCAGCTATCTACTAACTGAGAAAAATAATGAACTTCCCCAAGGTAAAATAAAAACTTGAAATATATCAGGAGAATAGCAATAAGAGTATTGATTAGTTGATCTCTTCTCCTTCCAGTAAAAATTCCTCTTAACTTGGCAAAAATATAAGGGTGAGAAAAGATCTATCTAGATAAAACTTATTTTTATTTTATACTAGCCTGCCTCAAGCATGTTTCACATAACTATAAGGTATCTAGCTACCAGTGTGAGATACTCCCTCCAGCTAAGTAACACCTAAAGAAAACAAAACTGCCTTTACAGTAACACTAATAATTATGGAAAGCCCCCTTACTGGCCACCTGCCACAAATGACTACTAAGGCTAAAAGCCCCCTTGTAGACCATAATACAAGAGAAAACCAAAAGTAACTAAACAGCTCTCAAAATTAACTCTCTTGCTACTATTGGAGTGAAGTAGGAGCTAATGTAGAGTTCACCAAAAGTTCTGAAGGCTGCTCTCTTTCTACTACTGCTACTGTAAAGGGTCAAAGCCTGACTAGTACTTATATTTTTGGTATTCATCTATACCATTAAGTGGTTCCTACATAGCTGAGGTGTTGAAGGAGATCAGATTGTTGGCCTACCCAAACTGGACAAGACTGCCCCACATGTAGGCATCCAAGAAAGTAGAAAGAGAGGGGCAAAATAGTAGATTTGAGCTTAGCTGAGGCCAGGCTCCAGGTTAGGGTACTACCTGGGGTTGACAATCCCAAGACTTCAAGTCTGCTTACCTGGATGAGCCCAGAGCTTTTCATGGAGAGTAACCAATATTACATTAGGACTTTTTGATGAGTTGTCTGCTAATGCAAGACTCTGGTGTAGATACTCAAGTAAACCAAGACTTGTTGGTATGCTATACTATGGTGGAAGTAGCTAGAAAAGTCAGTTAAATCCTAACTGAAATTGGGTAAAAGCTTTTTAGGGTTAAATAGATCCCCACTACATACTTATCTGTGAGCAGGACTTAAGAGAATTGGTTTTCTGGATGTGACCAGGGCTCTGATGGAGGAGTGACTGGCTATGGTCAGGACAGAGTATTAGGGTGTTTAGGTGTAGGTGAGTGAACTCAAACGATACTGAAGGGGCAGTAGCTGTTAGAGGACAAATGAGAAGGTCCTTTCTCACAGGAGCCTGGGAAGCCATAGCTTATCTTTGAGTACCCAAAGGGTAGGAGGTCTCCCAAGGGGTAAGGAGAAAAAATATCATAAGGTAAAGGTAATGTTAGGACCACTTATTCTATCACTCCTAGTATACAACTGAGCAACAGGCAACGATGTTATATCAATCTTTATTAGATATCGTAAAGGGGTTAATAATTAACTTGGTATTCTTTGTTTGTACTTAATCTTCTTAAGACTAAATGCTTGTCCTTACTTAGCCTTCCTAAGACTAAGCTATTCGTTCACTTTCTTCCTTGTCCTACAAGGAAGATATCTCGAGATGTTCCTTTTAATAAAGAGCATAAAGGTGTTTTATATTCATAAAGTTGTATAGTTATATCTCGGAAATAACTTAGGTGGTTGTGTGAAGAACTAACTACTATGTCATATCCTCCTCCTTATATAGTCGTTCCCTTAGCCCACTTACAAATCAATAACTATTATGAGCCATAATTGTGACTCAAACATTTGTATAACATAATAACCACATGACCTTAAACTGGTCAGGTGTGAAACTCACATGACTTCTAAATAAGTCATGTGCGCAAAACAACTAATAACTTTTAAACAGGTTATTATGCAATTTAATCAAATATAATAACTATGACTTGCAACTGCTAGTCATGTGTGAGACTCACATGACCTAATTGGTCATATGCGCGAAACCATTACAAACCTATGATCTCATAATCATGAGTCATGTGAAAACCTTTTTCCATGCTAGGTTTGTAACACTAGCTCCCCTTTCCTTATGGCCTAAGTCCCATTAGGCCAATGGTCCTTCATCCGTTTTTTCTATCAATCGGTTCAGGCGTGTTGCCAGTTTTCGCAATTCCTGATTGTTCCTTTCTGTCATTTCCTTCAGTAGTTTGTTCTCCCTCTCTTTCATTTCCAGTTTCCTTACTGAAATTATCGTCTTCCATTCTGCCCATCCTGCTCTTATCTGTTGAACCCTTAACTTCCCCTCCAAATCTACTCTTTCTTTCTGGAGAGTCCTTCCTGTCCTTTCCCACATCTTTGCTTGTCCCTCGAAAAGTTTCTTGTCTATTTGAGATTCATCCAACATCATTTGTAGGTGGCCTATTTGATCTTGTAGGCCCTTCATCGTGTCTTGTTCTGTGGAGTTGGTCCTTGACCTTGGCCATGGGGTTGTTGTTGCCGATCTTGACAATGGTGTATTGCCCACTCGATTGTATATTTCTTTGCGTGTGTACTCGTTGATCAGTTTTTGTAGAATTTCCTCCTGTACCGGGTTCCCCCAAGTCACACTTTTTTCCTTTTTTGACCTTGGCCCAGGATTTTTTTGCCCCCCTTTCTTCTCGTTTTCATTCCTGTAAACTTCTCTTGTTTTGCCGTTAATGTTAGGTATATGGAAAAAGGGCCAAAGTTACCTGACCTTTACTCAGGATTATTTCTACCATACCCCTGCAGCCCCCATGTAGGGACCAGGTGTCATCACGGTATTATGACCGAGTTGCGTCCCGACACTTTAGCCACAATAAAATGGCACCTTCAGCATAATACCATATACGTCATCGCCGTCCGTCCGACCGGATGCTGTCCGTAGGATATATGAGAAAACACCTTGGGCGACTCATGGGAAGTGACTCGGAAGAATTTGGTTAGGTTTTGAGCAAGCTATTACCTTGTACATTAGCAGTTAAATATTATGGCTGATAGGTAATGGGACGATTGGGGAAGAAATTTTAGTGACCGAATATCGTGAGCCTATGGCACCAACAGGTAGCCTTAGAGCTGAGCCTCCTGCTTTGAAAGAAGTAGTGCCCCCACAAGGTCCTACTCGAGAATCGGTATGAGAGGTTTTCGCTGGATAAGCTATTGGCTTGATCCAGAGCAAAAGACCCTATATATCCGATGGGCCTCGTGATGCATCAATATGCAACACAGTGGCCACACTCATTCATTAAAACTGATCACTTTATATTTTGAGGCAGAACAATTGGTATAGTTGCCATTAGGGCGGCATACTCAAATTAAGTTCATATAGTGGAGAGATCGAAGACTACCTACTGGAGGAGCGTTTACACCCCCCCAGAAACAATAGGAGTCTGAAGAGATCAAAGCTAAGCAAGGCAAATATTCTCAGGGTCAAAAGTGTTCACACTTGGGAAATTTAAGAGGGTTTTGACAGAGGTACTTAGATACTATGGGAGTTGGTTGTAGCCCACGATAACCCAGATGCGGAATATAAATATCGAGGTACTCCCAGCTATTAGAAACATCAAGCAACGGAGAAGAGATCTTATTAATATATTTATTATCTTACCCTTGAAAAACCATTATTACACTTATCCTTTCCAAGACCTTTGGAAAATATGAGCCTACCTTAACGATCTTCGTTTTATCTTACCTTACCTTATTTCAAGAAGCTTATGGCTTAGACCTACCGGCCCTATCTACGGTTGGACTACCCCTTAACAGTTAAGAGGATGTTGTTATTGCATGGCAATGGTGGTGGTGTACACGGGGGTGGTAACGTTTCTTCCCATGTTGTCATAGGTGATTAAGGTGGTGATGGTGGGGGGTTTCTTTGTTTTTCGCATGGCCAATAATTGGCCCCTTCTTTCTCTGTAAAGTGTACTTGGCATCTGTCATCGAAGCAACCAGTCCAGCTGTTCTGGTTGTGTTTTTCTTGTTCAGGTGTAACTGGCATAGATACGGAGACGTCTGCTAGATTGATCCAGTCTTTGTCACTCATTTGTTCTTCCTTTTTGACCAGGCTTTCCTGGGTTTCCTCAGTGAAAGTGTTCAATTGCATGTTTGGCATTACTAAAGGTCTCAGCTGGGTACCACATTAAGTCATGGTTAGGGGGATATCCTGTCCACTTAGCTCGGTACTGTAGCTTACCATAGTGTCATCGAGAGTCAATAATTTGATCGAGTTCATATTCGTTTTCTCCTTCTATTTCTATAGGAGCAGGTGGTTCTTTTCATTGTGAAGGTAAGGGATTGTTTTGCTAGAGTTCGAGTTTGCTGATGTGGAAAACTGGGTGTTTATTGTTCACTGAGGGGGGAAGTGCCAGCTTATATGTCTTTCTTCCCACCTTTTCTATTATTTCTTAAGGTCCTAGTTTCTTGTAATCTAATTTTTTGGATGGTCATGTGGTGTGAATATCTTTTGCCACCAGTCAGACTTTGTTTCCTGATTTCAGTCTTGGATCTGGTTTTCTGTATTGATCAGTATTTTCCTTCATCATCTATTGTGCTATAGTAATCTCTATTCTGATTATGTCGTGTAATTGACTCATATCTTCTCTTTTCAATATTTTCATTATGGTCTCGTGACCCATAGGTTGATTGATGGGGTGATGTCCATAGTTCATGTAGAATGGTGTGATTTTAGTTGTTTCTTGTATTGAGTTATTGTAGGTGAACTCAGCAAAGGGCAGCTATTCTTCCCAATCTTGTTGAAAGTATTCCACATATGCTCTAAGGAATTGTTCTAATGACAAATTTGTTCTTTCTGTTTGTCCATCTGTTTGTGGATGATAGGCCATGCTCAATCTTCGATCGATATTTAATCCTTTTATTCTTTCTTTCCATAGGTCCGATGTGAATATTGAACCTCGATCTGTGACAATATTTTTTGGTAGTCCATGCAATTTGAAGATATTTTTCATAAATAGTTGTACGAATTGTATGGTTTTTATATCTTTGTGACATGGAATAAAGTGTGACATTTTTATCATGCGATCTATTATAACCCATATTACATCATAGCTATTTGATTCTGGTAGGTCTGTAACGAAGTCCATGCTGATCGATTTCCATGGTTTCTTGGGGGTTTCTAATGGGTGTAGCAGTCCATATAGTGCATGATGTATTGGTTTTATTCTTTGACACATGTCGCAGTTTTTGACATATTTTTTAACATCATTCCTTATTTCTGGCCAATAGTAAGTTCATTGTACTAACTCCATGGTTTTTGCCACTCCTCCATGGCCACTTTGTAGTGCATCATGGTTTCGTTCTATCGCTTTTGTTCTAAGGGGTTTATTTTCCGGTAGCCATATCTTTTCTTCATACCAAAGGTACTCTTCCTTCTATTCACATAGCCCCAAGGCTACCTTTAGAAATTCCTTGTCCCCCCTTTTGAGAGCTTGCTTTATTTTTGTCATTTACTGATTTTTTCCTGTTTTTTCTTTTATTTTGTCTTTGATAGTAGTTTCTATTTCCTGTAATTCCATGGTATTGATTTCTTCTTTTCCGGATTCATATCCTTCATCTATAAAGGTTTCCTTTGGTAAGAGAATTCTTGCCTTCTGAGTTTTTCTTTCGTCATGTTCTCCTGGTAGGTCATCTGACCTTCTGGTGAGAGCATCTGGTTTCCCTCCTTCCTTTCCAGGTCAATACTCTATTTTGATATTATACCAGCTTAATTCTTCGCTCCATCGAATTTGCCTCCCATTTCGCTCTTTCATAGTGGTGAATGGTACCAGGTCTTTGTGGTCTATGAGTATTTTTATTGTGTGAGGACTTCCTTCTGCATATTTTCGCCACTCCTTGAGTGCTTGCATTATTGCTAATAATTCTTTATCGTGAATGTCATAATTGCATTCTGCCTTGATCATGGTTTTTGATCGGTATGCCACTGGCTTCCATATTCCTCTTTCATCTTGTTGTGATATGATACCTGAACAGACATAATTAGACACATCTGTTTCTATCATTATAGGCTGATCTGGGTCAAAATGATGTAATATGGGTACCGTGGTAAGTTTTTCTTTTAGTTTTTTGAAGGCTTCCTGGGCTTTATTTTCTCAGTCCTATTTCTGGTTTTTCTTTATTAATTCATATAAGGGTTTGGCCATCCTACTGAATCCTTCTATGAACCTTCGATAAAAATTGCAGAATCCCACAAAGGACTGTATTCCTTTGACTTTCTCTGGTGCTTTCCATTCCCTTATGGCTTCTCTTTTTATAGGGTCTACTCTAACTCCTTCCTGATTTATAATGAATCCCAAGTACTCTGTTTCTTTTTTGTGGAATTCACATTTTGTCAGTTTGAGTTTGACTCTGATTTCTTTTAATTTTTCTAGTATATTATGAACATCTTTTCGGTGTTGTTCTAAAGTATTAGAATAAATTAATAGGTTGTCTAGGTAAGCTATATAAATAACATCTAGGTATTTGCTGAGGGTTGTATTTACCCATCGTTGGAATGTTGCTGGGGTATTGGCTAACCCAAATGGCATGACTGTGTATTTGTATAGTCCATATCTGGTTCGAAAAGCTGTTTTCCATTCGTCTCCTTTTTGTATACGAATGGGCTGATATGCATCTTTGATATCCAGCTTTGTAAAGTATCTGGCTGTTCTAAGGTGGTCCAATGCTTCACTTATGAGAGGTAGTAGATATCGGTCTTTTTTGGATACTGCATTTAATCCTCAATAATCCACACATAGTCTTAGTCCCCCATCTTTTTTCTTGACAAATAGGATTGGTGCTCCGGCCGATGAGGAAGATGGCTTGATCCATCTTCTATCTAGGTTTTCTACTAGGTAACTTCTTAAAGCTTTCAGCTCCCTTTCCCCTAATTGGTATAAGGTCATAAACAGAGCTGTCTTTCCTTCTTCTAGTTCAATTTTGTGATCCACATATCTATGGGGAGGTAAATCAGTCCTTTCTTTTTCTTCAAAGAGTTCTAGGAATCTATGGTATTCCTTTAGGACTATTTCCTTTGCTGACTTATCCCTATCTTTTCCTTTTTTTAAAGCAAGTTCCGCGCTAATTATTGTGGCTGCTAGGGAAGTCTCATTTTCATTCCATCTTAGGATGCCTGTCTGGTCCTTTTTTCAGTACATTTTTCCAAATGCCCTAGCCGAAATGAAGGATATGTTGAGGTCTTTTCCTAGTGATCTTTCTATTTTATCAGTGCTACCAAAGCCTACACCTCCCCTTTTTGTTTCTTTTATTTCTTGTACTTCTTGCAAGTCTGTTATGATAATTTTTTCAATTATCAATTGTGCTATGCTGTCTCCTGTTTTACCCTTATAGTCATTTTCCGATAGGTTTACCAATAGTACTTTAATTTCACCTGTATAGTCTGCATCGATTACTCTGGCATTAATGGTTAGGCCTTTCTTGGTTGCTAATCCACTTCTTGGTACAATGTGAGCATAGGTATTCTTAGGAAGTTCTGTGGCAACCCCGGTTCTTATAAGTTTTTGTCCTTGTGCTGGGACAATTGCTTCTTCTATGCTATGCAAGTCATGGCCTGCTGCCAAGTGCGATCCCCTTGTTGGTATTTTCGCACTTTTTTCTAATTTTTTGATAACCACCCATTGGCTTTCTTGGTCATCTTGTCCATTGCTGGGGACCATCCGTTGAATCTAATTTTTTGATTCTTTCTGTTTTTCCTTCATGTCAATTGGTACAATCCAGCTTTCCAGATTCTCTCTTATAGCTTGTTCCTCTGGTACTGCATATACTGTTGGAGAACTGTCTAGGCATACGGCCTTGCACCTTTCGCTGTCGAAGGTGACTTTTTCCTTTATCCAGTCAATCCTTGGTCCATGGTTCTTTAACCATGTCATTCCTAAGATTAATTCATGTTTGACTAGGTTAGCCACAAGGAAGGAAGTCCTCTCTCTGTAGTTTCCTATGTCCATTGATAGTTCCGCTATCTGGGTGATAGGTCCTGCTTCTGAAACAGTACCATTAATAGTGTATATATCTCTTGGTTTTTCTATTTTCTTCAGGGGTAGATGGTGTCTCATAGCGGAATTGTGATCTATGAAGTCTTCCATAGCTTCTGAATCTATCATTGCATTTGTTGTTATTTTTTCATTTTTCTTGTTGTAAAGTTGTACCTTGACCATAATGTAATCTGGTTCATAATCCAAGGGTTCTGTAGAGCCTATAGTTGAGTATAATGAGTGTAATTTCGATTTTCTGATGGCTTTTAGTTGGTTGTCCCTCAGACCACCTTCTACTGGGGACCTTGGTCATTTAAAGTTTCTTCCTCCTCCTTCTCCTCTTTTTCTACCTCCATCGATTGTATCTTGATGTTTTTGACTCTACAGTCTCATGCAAAATGTCCCTTGTTTCCGCACTGGAAGCATAGCTTTTTCTGTCTTCATGTTACGATCTGCTATATGATCTCTCCTTTCTTATATCTTGCAACAGGCAACGAACCTACTGTTAGCTTTTTCTTAGAGATAATACTTACTTATCTCCTATTGTATTCTCTTTCCTTCGAGAATTATCAATACTGGTTATCTTACACTACGTCTTAGATATTGACCGTTGTCAATACTAAGTCCTTATAGTGTTAACTAGTATTGATTCTGTTCCTCTTCGTGATGGTTGGCCTTTGTAGTAAAGAGCGTAAAGGTGTTTTATTGATAACTTATAAGATAGGAAATAACTTAGGTGGTTGCGTGAAGAACTAACTATCAGGTCCTACTGACCTCCTTATATAGTTCTTCCAGCAACCCGCTTACAAATCAAATGAGTCACAACTGTGACTCATATACTCGCGTAACATATAACCTCATGACCATACTTGGTCATGCGCGAAAGTCCCATGACCTTAAAGGGGTCATGTGCGAAACCTCATGACTCGTATAAACGAAGTCATGCCTCTTAATCCTTATGACTCATAGGCGCACCTATGAGTCAACGCTCAACATACCAATCAAATTCAAACATAAACAACTATGACTCACAATTGTGAATTATATAAAACCCTATGACTCGTATGTGAGTCATAGTGCGAAACATAATATCATATAACTCAATCGAGTCATGTGCGAAACCTTTTTAACAAATGAAACCATTACAAACCATGCCAGGTTTGTAATACTTCATTCCTGGAACTCCTTATTCAGTAGTCTCTGGATTTTTCTGCAGTTTGTTGCATCTAGGTCCATGGATTCCCCCTTGGAAACCCACACTAAGGGTCACTCTATAGGTGCCATTAGTATTTCGTGGGATTTCTTGTTCTTGTTGTTTGCTTCCTTTATTTTGGAGATGTCTAATAGTGGTCAGCCTTATTTCTTTCTCTATTGCCCATTTTGCCAATTCCTCTGGTCCTTCTAATACCTTATCCAGATGACTGTATTCAGCCTGTAATTTTTTATTCATACCTTGGAATAACCATTCACTTGCCATGGCTTCATCCATGTATGCTTCTGTTAGTATTAATCAGAAGGAATTCCAATATTCTGTCATCGATTTAGTGCCTTGTACTAATTCTCTTAATTTCATCCTTGCTTCTCCTTTTGGGTCCACTGGTCCAAACTGATCTTGTAGTGCTTCTACAAAATCAGGCCAATTTTGCCAGGTTGCTGTACTGGTTCCTTCCATATATGGTGTGAGCCAACTACTTGCGTCTCCTCTTAGTAAGCTTGAGGTGTATGTTATTTTTTCTTCCTCATGTCCTTCTGCCCATCCTGTTGCTAGAAAGTAGACTTGTAGTTGTACTAGCTAGTTTCTTATTTTGTTTCTCTCTCCCGAGAAGGTTTCTGGTTCTGTGATCTTTGGTCTTCTTGTTCCTCCTCCCAGGGCCTGGATTACTTATCTGAGTTGTTCTGCTATTAGTTCTGGTATTGGTTGGGCCCCTCCCTGTTCCTCCCCTGCTGGTAGTACTCCTCCTGCCAGTGATACTCCTCCTGCTGGTGCTGACATCCTTTGGTCTTCGTGTTCTTCCGATGATGTAGATTCTTGTTCTGATCTTTCACCTGACATAACAGGGCTTCCTGTTCTTCCTGTTTCCGAGGCAGTTCTTGCAAGTGCCTGTGCTACCTCTAGAAGTTCTAAAGATTGATCTTCGTATTCAAAATCTGTATTTTCATTGGGTGTTGCAGAGATGCAACCAAATGTTAGGATTGCTTATTCTATCACTCCTAGTATACAAATGAGCAACAGGTAATGATGTTATATCAATCTTTATTAGATATTGTAAAGGGGTTAATACTTAACTCGGTATTCTTTGTTTGTACTTAATCTTCTTAAGACTAAATGCTTGTCCTTACTTAGCCTTCCTAAGACTAAGCTATTCATTCACTTTCTTGCTTGTCCTACAAGGAAGATATCTTGAGATGTTCCTTTTAGTAAAGAGCGTAAAGGTGTTTTATATTCATAAAGTCGTATAGTTATATCTAGGAAATAAGTTAGGTGGTTGCGTAAAGAACTAACTACTACATCGTTTCCTCCTCCTTATATAGTCCTTCCCTTAACCCACTTACAAATCAATAACTATTATGAGCCATAATTGTGACTCATACATTCACGTAACATAATAACTACATGACCTTAAACTGGTCAGGTGTGAAACTCACATGACTTCTAAATAAGTCATGTGCGTAAAACAACTAATAACTTTTAAACAAGTTATTACGCAATTCAATCAAATATAATAACTATGACTCGCAACTGCTAGTCATGTGTGAGACTCACATGACCTAATTGGTCATGTGCACAAAACCATTAGAAACCTATGATCTCATAATCATGAGTCATGTGAAAACCTTCTTCCATGCTAGGTTTGTAACAGGTAAAGGTAAATAAAAAAAAAACAATATGCAAAGTAAAGGTAAAGAAAAAAAACCCAGAAGGTTCAAGTACAGGATGAGGGGATCTGGAATTGCATATGTGTCTTAGCTTAGGCGACCAAACTATTGTAGGCATAACTGTGTTCCCAGTAGGTAGATCAAGAGTCTCACAACATGAGCAAGTAGAGAACAAAAGAAAACCATCATAAGCAGGTAAAGAAAAACACCCAATCAAGCAAAAACATAAGAAAACCTCAAAGCAAACTGGTAGCCATATGGGCAAACGAGGTAGGGCCCAAAGGGCATTGAAAACAATAAACCTCCCAAGGGTGAGATAAAGACTTGAAGCATATTGTGAGAATGGTGACAAGGATATTGATTGGGTGATTCCCCCCCCCCCAGCCAAAATTCTCCTCACTCCAGTAAAAGAAAATGTAAGGGTGAGAAAAGATCTGTCTAGGTGACTTGGAAGACTGTCTACTGGGCTTTCCTTCCTCCCCACCTTGGATTTTGGATCTAATCCTACAGAAAGAACAGAGGAATTAGAAGATGAAAAAAAATAAAAAAGAAGGGAAAAAAGGGAATCAAACAACAACAACAAAAAAAACAGTTCCCTCAGTCCTTGGGCTGTTTTATCTCATGACAAGACGCTACCTCAAGCTATGTCGCCCATATGATACAGCAACATCCTGGTATCACACAAAGTATATTGAATCCTATGGCATGGCAATTGTGGGCTGATACGATAAACATACTAGACATTTTTTTTTAGTCTCCAGAATGTAGGTTACGATCCAAGTTACACCAAGAGTCAACTTACACATGGGTCATTTAAGCTTTTCTGGCCGCGGGTAGATATGAGGATCATGATTAGGTTGCCACCAAAGTATACCGTGATGAAAAGGGAAGTGACTGAAAAGCCTGATTTGCTTGCCTAGATTTGGCCTCTCATACTTGCCAGTGCTATTCCATCTGCCCATCATATTGACCTGTTTGTCCTATCTACCCATTCTATCTCCCCATCTAAGCATGATAATTATTTCCTCCTTCGACTATGATATATTTAGCAATAATACTAGGAAGCTTAGCAACCTCTTTATTAATATCCTCAATAGTAATCTTGTCCCATTCCTCCTGAAGGACAAGTTTCATCTGTGGCAGAGAGGTGATATGCTCATGACCATGGTGGGTTTGGATACGGCTTTTCATTAATATCCATATATGCTCGATTGGGTTGAAATCGGGGGAATTTACAGGCCAGTCCACCTTCTCAATCCCTTCTTCTTCCCTTCAGGCATTAGTGAAAATGGAGTCATGTGCTGGTGCATTATCCTCTATAAGTACAAAGGAAGCATTGGCATCTAACTGCTCACGACATGTAGGCCAAAGAAGTGGTCGGGCTATGCACTTCACATAGCATCAGGAATCAATACCTCTTCCTTCCCCTCTCTTATATTTGGCTAGCTTGAATTTTTTGCCTTGATGGGTTTGGGGTACTCGTTCTTTTGGTGCATTATTATGTTTTTCGGCGTAGCATTGTGCAGAAAAGTCAGCTAGTTCTTCGGTCCTCAGGTCCTTCCACTCCTCCGATTTCTTTCATTCCTCATTTAGTCTCTTTTCCTCTGCCTCTCTGCCTTCCTCCAGTAATGCAATAGTCAATGCTGCCTCCTCCCTCTCCTCACTACTTTCAATCTCCCATACATAGAATGGTCCCTTCCATCCCCATACTATCATGCTCCAGCACATCACACTTTCTCCCAGTTTTTTCTTGCATCCAATACAGTCATCGTGCCATGTCTCTTTTTTTTCTTGCCAGACCAGATTCAATCCAAAGAGGCCACCAACCTCAATTGACATCTCATCTGTGAAGCCATAATTCCTCCATTCATCTATTCCCTACTCCTTTCTCTCCATATAGTATTTAAGTCTTACTACTTTATTTTCAGACTTCAGAATAAACTTAAACATCCCTCTGTATGGTCTAATACCTCGAGACTGCAGAGACTTCCAAATAGTTGAATCACTAACATGAGAGAGCTTGGCTTCTCTCCGAATATCAACAATATACATTCGCTGGGTATGAAAGTCACACTTTACTGTGACGACTAGGTGGTTGATCTCGGTATCGGTAAGAGCCTTTGGACGCCCAGAATGAGGCTTCTTATCCAAGCAATCCTTTAAAAGTTGCTCAAAAAGTGATATTTTATCCTTATCCCTGCTCTGCATTTCTCTCCTCCATCCTACTTGGTTCATTTCATCTGCCGATAACCCTTCATCCTCTCCAAACAGGCCAAAACCATCTGATTCCCAAACTTCTTCAAGCTCAGCTTCACAAGGCACATCTGGGAGAGCAGACTCCCATTTTGCAATGGCATTTTTCATCGCATGATGGTGAATATCACTTGCTGTTGAAATTGCAATACCAGTACGTGTTTTAATATCTTTAAACTGGTAGCCAAGTTCTCGCATGGTAATGATTGCGGCTCACCTGCAAGGTGTAATTTCTCTCCCTATCATGCCTCTCATGTGAGTACCTTCTTCAATAAAATTAGTGAATTGAATTCATCCTGCTTACCTTTTTGGTGATTAGCCGGTGTCATGGTTGTAGTTGGTTGCAGGAGAAGAATGTTACATGCGAAGAAAAAGGGTATACTAGCGATTAAGAACTTACACCTTTGCCAAGGAAACACTTACCCAACAGCAGGATACCTTACACTGAGCCATTCCGGAGACTAAAAAAAAATGTCTAGTACTCGGCACAAACTTGGAAACGCAAGTACCATATGATTTTACATAACCGTTCCCCAACCGCCCAGCGCCCAGAAATTTTTTCAATATTAACCGCTGTCTGTGCCTGGCTGCCTGCCTGTGTGTCCGATGGACAACGCCTTTCGGCAGCCACAGTTTCTTTCTTTCTTTCTTTCTTTCTTTGATAACCGAGTGTGAAAAGAAAAGGAACGGCAAAAAAGCCTATCCCGAAGAATGTTTCTTGGGTTACGGTATATCTGTGCCGCAAGACAACATCATTAAATTTTTACAAAGAGCAATCATCACTGCTCACTCGGTACTGTACAACCGATGTAGGGGAGGGGCGATTTGTGCTTATTCCCGGGGATTTAGGCGAGGTTGATAATACATATGAGAAAAAAAAAACTGTGGATATCCAATAAGCGCAATGTCAATTTCGAGAATGCCGTTTTGATCCGTAAATTAGAGTATGGTACAGCCGCCTTTCCCCTCGTACAACTCTCCATGCTTTCCGGCTTCCATAGAGTGTTCTCCACTGCTTGCTTGCTTGCTGGTCCGCTCCGACTAGTTAACCCCCGACTCTCCGGCCTCACTTCCTATCCTAATCACTGCCACTACCATCATGAAGAAAGAAACCTTAACACCCCCCCTCCATGCCACTCAATAAATCAATGCAGTAACCCTCTTCACCTCCCAACCCATTACCAAAAATAGCTCACGATCACACGAACAACAACTGTACTCGTACGCCTACATACGAATACCTACCCTATCAGCGACCACTACTTACAAGCAAAACACAGACACTAACCACTAATCATCTCCACAATCCAACCCCTACCCATCAAACATGCCAAGCTCACGTACTTTGTACCCTCCCCTCCAGCCCCCACAACTAGCACACACACGCGGGAGAGCGCGCACACTTAGTCTCATACCGCACACATTTACCCGGACAGGACTTACGCGGTCCTTTCAATAGCCCCTGTTACCGTCATGTCATATTGTAGGAAGGGTTTAAAAAACTTTGGGAACTGGGAATTTAGCCAAGAGGTTCGGGAGAGATGGGTTTTGGGGGGGGGAGCACACGAGAAACAGACAGCATGGTGTTTTGGGGGGAGGGCGGGATCGGGGTACTCGTGTGTGGGGAGGTAAAAATTGGAAGGAATGGTAGTGTTTGTGTGAGTTCGGGATTGTGCGAAAAGGGAATTGCGAAGTTTTTTTTTCTTTTTTCAACAATATAACACCTTGGTAGTATTATAGTCTACTCGAGTAGTCTAGTCATAAGCTATCTGGATATCGCACGAACATCGTGCCATTGCACGATAGAGAAGAGCCAATTGAACCCCAATGCTACAGGTGTGATAATCCCACTATCGTACCCACAATCAACTCTACGGTACTGTACCTATCCGAAAAAAAAATGAAATGAAGGAACCATCTCTCCTACAGAAAACGCAGCCACCCGTCCGCCCCAAGCTTAACCTTCCAATCCCAAAATCCCGAACACATATCGGGGATGCAGTGCCGCTTCTCCCCACCTTCTTCTCCCTACTTTAGATTACTCGGGTACTGAGCGTACAGTACTGTACAATACGTACCTGCAGCGCCTGCAACAAACTTACCGTAACACCCCCGAGCCCACGCCCACTGCCCACCGCCGAGACGCCGAACCGGGACGGCTGGACTTGGCCCGTAGAGCCGTCAGTTTTTTATTTTTATTTTTACAATGTGCCGGGTTGATTGATTTCTACCAAGAGTGATGGGCAGGCAAGCGGGTGGGGTGGGTGTTTGCTGGCCGGATGGCTGGGTTCTGGGCTGGTGGCTGAGTTTTTGGGTTGATGGTGTGGTAGGTTATTGCATTTACTTTGTGAGGCAATATCGTACTTAGCTGAATGGGATGCTCAGTTAAGAATCGATAGACTCCAGAGAGGCATGATAGCTGAAAAAACGTTTGATAACTTGTCGTTGTGATAATCTTGTGCTGTGCTGTTCTATATGGGATTGGATTGGTTACTAAGTTGGTAAGAAGTCCGATGCTATGGATGGGTCTCTGGGTATAAGGAAGGTAGGTTTGCGCATGGAAAATTTGGGTTTGGTCTTGGGTTGGTTGTTACTGGATTGGAATGGAATGGAAAGTATCACGATATCGCCTGGTAGGGGTTGTACTTATAAGGTTATCTTTCTGATATTCTTGCTTGTATGATCGAGTGCTATTGAAGGTAGATATGTAGTCTAAGTAGTTTTGCGCTAAATACTGCCTTGGGATGATATATTCCGAGCTATTTCAACTACTGTGTACGGTACTGTACAGACTGCCTGCTCAAGGGCCAAGATGGACTTGTTTGTTACTGGACTGCACAGCATTATGAGGTATTCCTTGGGTACCGGGCTGTTTGATCGTGATAGGATGTTATCGTTTGATGCCCTTCTGGTACTGTATTTAGATACACCAGCGTAGCCCCTGGGCTTACGCAATGGCCAAGTTAACATAAGAATACTTGCCACGGTTTTGTTCATTTGTTTGTTTGTTCTTAGACCAGAAAGTACAAGTACCAAGAGATATTCCTTACAAGTAATAACTTGTGTGCGAACCACACATCGCCGCCAGTGAGTGTCATTTGCCCTAAAACCTATTCCCCTTGTTTCCGTTTTTTTTTGTTCCGTCCGTTGTTAGTTGTTAGGGGGACCCACCATTATAGAATACTACAGCAAAATAATGTGAGTTCGCTGTCTTTGTGATACCCTCCGGATCGAACACGTAAACAGGTATGATACGGTACACAAACGTTGTTCTTAGACTAAGTTACAGTAGGGCACAGCCTCGAATTGATATTTACCGGTACTCTTCCCACTCTCTCGACTGCTATGCCTCTGTACCACCACACACACCTGTCCACAACACCCAATGGCAACTTTACTCCAAGAAGTCTTGGGAGTACCGTATTATTGCCCCTTACTGGCCTCCAAAGTCCATGAGTGTGGCAAGTTGTATGATATGGGGATCCTACAGTATTGTACACTCTGACACCGCCGGGTACCGTACGTGGGTACGTAAACGTTGTCATGCCATGCGACAGCCTTGCGACGATACCATAATCCTCCTCCTGTGATATCTTGTCTACGGTACAGCACCTAATACCCAGTTATTACAATATAAGATTGCCCCTCTATGATAGAGTCTTGGGTGAGAGCAACTATTACTTTTGAATTACCGTACCCCTAAATTGGGCTTATCTTGATTTCAGATACGGTATCCAGGGTTACATACAGTTTAACTACAATTAGCCCAAACTGGCCGTCACCCCCCCAATTCAAGAATCAGCTTCTGTGCCGTAGGAACAATAACTCCCAGCCACCCCTCACACAAACGGCCAATACTCGTCTACGGCATCCGCCCGCCCCCTATCACTTCTTATTGTAGAGTAAAACTTACTTGCTCCATGCCGTAAGCGACAATCCCCTCGCTAACGTTATCACGGCACATTACCCCCTTCCGAGTGATCGACCGTGCGACATGATGTGATGGGGGAATTACTAATGTGCGCATACTGTACAGCGAAGCGAGGCCAAAAATTGAAGTGTAATTTGGTTTGTAGTAATGACTATGGGTTATACCGTAGTTGGGAGGTTGGGAATAGGAATTGTGTTGATGATGTTTGTTGCTCATGCCGTGGTCTGGTCGGGTTTGTGCCCGGGATTTTGGGGTGGTGTTGATGGGGGGAATACCGACTCCGGAATTGTATCGGCATTGGGTGTGATATTGGGAAGACTTCGGGTTAAGTTGACTGCCGTATGATTTATATTGAAGTGTTGACTTGTGGAGTTTTTTTTTCTTCTCTATATATGAGTAACTGTATCCGTTTTTCTCGTGATAATAATATCGTTATTACTTACCCGAGTGAAAGTTTGCGGTAATGCTAGCGAGATGATTGGGGGTTTTTATTTTCTAAATTACGGTAGATGATTTCTTACAGCAGTTGCAGCTGAAATCCATCACGGTCCGAAGCTTACTGTAAATAATTAATCCGGGATCGGGTTCCGAGATGGTGCTCTCCCTCTCCTCACCTCACCTTACTGTAAATTACTACAATTAACTTAGGGCTCACTAACACCCCAAACCCTGGGCCCTAACAACAACAACAACGGAACTTCATTTTTCCAGCAACCAAACCGAACCAAACCAAACCAAATTCAGGCCACCCAACCACAAAGACATCCAATCATGCCCCCATCAAAAGTGGCACACACCACCCCACCACACACCCGCCAATTGGGGTATGTATGATAAAAAAAAAAAAAAGGTTTCCACACCCAACCCACCGGTAATGATCACCGCAACAGCAAAACCTCGTCCGCCGAGCGGACGAATTCGCCCATTATCACCGCCAACACGCATCCTCCGACATCAGCAGCAGAGGAATACCCACCCAATGAGGCTCCTGCGCCGCGAAATCCTTCGATTACCGAAATGTCCGCCTTGCCGTCGGAGTTTGCACACTTTTCCTCCACTGCGTGGTAGCAGCAATGCCAGCAATTTGGACAAACAGAAGGCGAAATTGGACAAGTTGGAGGATCTGGTGTTTGCTCAGGCGGCCTACATTTCTTCTACGGCTAGGAGTTTGGATACGGATGCTTTGAACGAGAGGATGGAGAAGTTGGAGGAGAAGCTGGCTGCCCAGGCGGCTGAGATTAAGGCGGCCAAGGGAAAGAGTGCTGAGGTGGAGGCGGTGGAGAGGAGGATCAGGGATATGGAGAATAAGATTCAGACTCAAACTGGGAAGATTTCGAAGGGGGCTAATCGAACTGCTGACCTGGAGTTGAAGTTCAATGCGGCAGAGCAGAAGCAAAACAGTATCAGTTCGAAGCTTGGGAATGTTGAGAAGACAATTCCGACTTTGGTCACGGCAAAGGCGGCGGATAAGTATATGGATACAACAAAACAAGATATTGCGACATTGTACAAACGAATTGAGGCTCTGGAGGCGTTAGGCGGAGGAGGGATGGCAGGGACGGACAGTCCAAAAATTCTCACTCCCGCTGCCAAATCCGGGAAACCATCACCACTGGAGATCCGTCTGGAAAAACTTTTCGTAGACCTCAAACGTCACCCCCGCCGGTTCGAGCCACCTTCACCGCAGAGCACGCCACTCGGTGAATTCTCCTTTGCACCTAATTCCACCCCGGTACCCTCCGAACGGTTAGTTCGCAATGGAGATCCCAAGCAGGTGCTCCTCTTCATAGATGGCTCTTGCATAGGGGTTGGAAGCCCAGATTCACGTCCTGGCTATGGTGTATACTTCCGTCGGGAGGACAACGTCTACGGCAGGCTGGAAGAGTACGATGGGCACGATAGCGCATCAGGAGTCGCAGAACTCTGGGCTGCCGTCATTGCACTCCAATTGAGGCCGTGGCACGAGGAAGGGTTCGACAAAGTTGTTCTGGCCTGCGACGCAGAGTATGTAGTCATGGGCGTGTGCGAGTTGGTGGAGAAGTGGGCGGCGAGGGGATGGAAAACCGGGGAAAAGACGATTGCGGGAAAGGATGCCTGGGAGAAGCTACTATTTGAATTGGCCGTGCAGGAGGCCAGGGGAGTTCATGTTCAGTTTTGGTTGATTCCTAGGAAGCTCAATTTGGCGGATCCGGTGGCTAGAAAGGGTGCTGTAAGTTATATTCATTTTCTTCTACCCCTCCCCCTCCATGTATGTCACGTGAGGAATCTAATCAGCGCTGGGATCCAGGGGTTTGACATGGCGGAGATTAGAACTCGAAATGAGCTACTACTACGCGCACCGCATCCTCCGCTTTCATCAGAACGAGACCAAGTGGTGCCCGATTCTCAAGAGAAAGTAAAGGCTCCGTTGAAACCTGAAGATGGAGAAAGGCAGCTGATGCTACAACCGGAAAAACCTCGAGGGTTGATGGAGTCCCTTTTTGGTTTCCTGAAACGTAAGCCACTAACCACCGGGTATTAAACTCTACACGCCTTTTCAAATCCATCCAACTCTCTTTTGCTCTTCATTACATACAACTATTCCCTAATCATTTTTATTTTTTTTGTACAGCCAATCGTCCGAGGAAGCACCAACAAATCCGAATCCGACGCCCGAACCGAAAGAAAGCGAAAGAGCACTAGAAAAAAAAGAAAGAAAAGAAAAAAAAGAACAAACCACACAAAAAAAAGGTAACATCGCATCTCCTACTGTAATTCCACTATATCCTCCACTCCCATGCCCAGACAAATGGCCAGGCGGCCTTACTGCAAGCCAACTCGAATACATCCGGGGCCTCAAGGTAAAAGCAACTGAGGTATCCCTATCAGACCAGAACGTCCCCATGGACCAACGGCGACTAGCATACCACCGATCCCTCCTCTTAGACCCCGACCTCGACCTAGAAACACTAGTACCGCACGAGATCTCCAACACCAACTTCACAGCCCTGCGCAAGGACTACCATATCACCCGGCTGATAGCCGCCAAGCTTGCAGTGCCGTTCATAGAGAAGGAACACAAGCGCATCAAGGACGAAGGCGCGTCAATTACAAACCTCTCTCGGAAGCTGAAAATCGCCAACCCGGAAGCCTCAGACATCATCCGAGCGAACAAGCGGAAGATCGAGGAAGCAGTGGCCGTATCAGTGGCCAACATCAGAAAGGCGAAAACGTTGGACGATGCGTCCCGCGAGCAGGCGCTTATCCTGAAGAAGAAGCTGATGGGCTTGTCGGATTCGACGGTCAATATGGTCTTCCTGAGGATGGTTTGGGAGCCCACGGTTGATAAGATTGAGGCGGCAGTGCGCACCCTGACGGCTGAGGTGGAGAAGACGGCTGGGATGATTATTGTGCTTAACCAGGTGATTAATGAGTAGGGGGAGAAGGAGAAAGAGGAGGCAAATGGGGATAAGAATCGGGTTAGGTTGTGGTGATTGACTACCGTACCTGTGGGTATCAAAAAATTTCTTTCTATCCTTTTATTTTATTTTATTTTATTTTATTTTATTTTATATCATATCATATATAGTGTATGTATACATGTATGGCTGCCAGTGCTGGTGGTGGGGGATGGGGGGGCGTTTTATTCTTCCTCTGCCTTATTGTTAGTATATATCATTGTACAATACGTGAGCTTTGTAGATAGACAGACACCCGGGATTTATATAGGACTTGGGCAATATCACTACTCTAAGACTTGTATCATAATAGCTTCAACTCACTTAGCATAGCATAGCACAGCACAACACAGCTGGAGAATACAATATTCTGGACAGGATTTTGTATGTTTAGTAGTCATTTATCATGTCATGCCCTAAAAGTAATGTTACTATTCTCCACAATTGCGAGTCAACACTCTCCTCTATTACATCCAGTCCATTATTGCACCCGCAATCATAACGCCCTTTAGCAGAAATGAATCTTGGTATATTATGAAGCGGTAATAGCAGTAAGCTAACTCAACCCAACTCAATTCGACACCTCAGATGGCGCACTTGTAGGATACATAGGACAACTGGAATATGCAAACATACTTGACACACGCCCTCAGGCTCTCTCCCCCGCCCCTCCCTCCCTCCCTCCCAAACGCCACTCGCTCTTTCGCTAGGCAGCGCCTATCAGGTTCTTCCAACCCAGGCTACAAAAATACCGAAGCCTACCGCAGTGTTCCACAGCAGGGATATTATAAAGTATATCCTCCAGACCCCCCCCCCCATCATAACACACCCGTACCCGTAACCTTCTTCTTCCTCCTGGGACGCATCGCACTTACACACACTCAACTTACACCTGTACAAGTATGCTACAGTTCGAGTACGAATCCAACTCTGCCCCCCCCTTGGGCATCCTCTCGCCGTGTTCCATGCTAGCCACCACACATCACAGCTATCACTATCACCGAGCTCCGCATTCACGATACTAAGCTCCGATATACAACCGACCTGCACGAATTAAGCCATACGATATGGCAACACGCAAGCGGTACAGTGTTGCAAAACGCCCCATCCTATCCTATCCTTTTCCCTTCCCTTCCCTTCCCTTCCCTTCCCTTCCCCGCCCAAGCCAGCCAGCCAGCCAACCAGCCAGGATCCCAGGATCCCAACTCTACTTGTGCCGTGAAAATGTGTTAGTCGAGTGATACCCAGTGATACTTGTGCCGGGACAACCGGCACCCACGTAACGCCATGGATTACGAGGAACCTAGGCACGCTTACCGCATTCGGGGGGGGGGTTTCAGCTGGACTGGGGTCTTTTTTTTTTACTTGGTTGGGGGAGTGTATGTTATGGCTTGGGTATAACTTAGTAGAGGTGTGATGGGGATATACGGTACGTACAGTACTGGTACAGTAGACTACGATAAGGGGCTATGTGCGATATGATAATTAGTAATTTTATTTTTTACGTGCTTTTTTTTATATATATATATACAAGGTCCGGCAAGAAGTTATGGAACAGTTATTTCAGGTTAACAAGCCAAATATATGTCTGTTCCGGTTAATGGTCCATACCCTTGTACTTATGTGTGAGATTGTACTTCTTTTAAGGATACCCATGGAGGAAGGTAGAGAGAGAGAGAGAGAGAGAGAGAGAGAGAGAGAGAGAGAGAGAGTGTGGCAGCGTGAGGTGGCCGGAGCACATTGAAAATACCCCCGCATCTATGCTATCACGTCGCACTCCGCTTCACCTCATCCTGGGGCTTCTTTACAATCGTGTGCTTTCGATTTCGGAGGTGTGATGATGCTGCGCTTTCTGTGTGATGCTATGTTGTGCTGTTGGTTTCTTTGTTTCTTTTTTTTATTTTTTTTATTTTTTTTAAATAGGTGTATACATTAACTTATTTCGGTGCTGGAGGGTCTACGTGGGATTAGGATGTAGAAAGGAAGGAAGGAGGGAAGGGAAGGGAAGGGAAATGGGTTTTGAATTGTGATTGTGAGAGGAGATGTACAGTACAGTACAGGAGGACTAGCTGGAGAATACAGTACAATACACAGTACTCGTGATAACGTATTGGACCAGGAAAGTGGATCGGACGCGGAAGCGAAATCACTTTTGTATGTAAAATTATTTTTTTTCGAAAGAATCAAATGTCCGAATTTTTGATCAGACAAAAAAAGCGTTAAGATACTGCACAATCAAGAATATATCAACTACACTTTTCAAATATTTTTTTTACCTTTTCGATTGTGTTGGATGCCAATTGGGATTTCCAGGTTTTGGATTTTTTTTCTTTTTCTTTTTTTTCTTTTTGGTGCGTTTTTAACTGATTCATTACACGGTCTGGTCCACTTCCCGGTCCCAATACGTTAGAGTGAAGTTTGTGAACGGAAATGCTATGGTATTTGCTCCCCCCTCCCCCCCAAGGTGTCCGAGAAAATTTCGCGGTATGCAATAGCGGTCATGCCCACACCTGCATTTCATGCATCTACATTATGTTTGCATATTCTAGCACTACATTGTATGAGTGTATGTATCATAACTATTACTTGGAGGGGAAAGTATCTGCAGTGTGTTATATATATATGGTGGGTACTCAACACCGCCTATCCGCCATACCCCTATGATAGGAATTCTCTGCCTCCCTCCTCCACGGTATCTACCCCACCTGGTTCAAAGTATTCGAAAGGGCGGAATTGAGATATCATCCATCGGTCATTCAGTCAATGGGTAAAACCTTGACATTCTCTTGTGTGCACAATGGAAAAGCAAGAGACGGGTACTGAATCGCTCATTTACTCACTCCTCTCTCCTCAGACCTCAGACCTCAGGATGGACGCGATAGGACGGGGCAGTGGAAATTATATCCTCGGGTTCGCTGGGTACGTTATCGAAAGACTAAAGATTACGAGTACATTGTGTTCACAGACGGACTCATGCACAATTCCACTTCCATCAAAACTTCCCTCCCTCCCCTCTCTATGATACTTTCCTCAGTGATCCCAAGCGGCCAGTCCGTCCGGCTTTGGGTGCGGCCGGACTGACCCAGGCTTTTTCCGGGACGGCCGGGCCGAACTGTGGGAAAGCGGCTTTTCAAAATCAAACCCGGGCCCGGCCTGGGCCGCCTGCAGGCTTCGTATGTGGCTGATACATTGTGATTCCATATCCGCTGGATATCCATGGATGGCCTGGGTATCTGTGGGTTATGCAGTCAAATTTAAAATAAGTGGTATACGACCAGCTTAGCCTGGGCATCTGGCAGCTTCGGGTTGCCTAACCTCTCGACCTGGCGGTTGCCTGGGCGCCGCCAGGCTTTGGCGGCCGCAAATAATTTAAGCCGGACTGACCCAGGCTCTTCAGAATCATGACCGGACTGGCCGGACTGCCGACCTGCAGGCCGGACCATGGGTCGGACTGGCCGCTTGGGATCACTGACTTTCCTACAGTATACCACCTTTACCTTTAGTCTATCATAGCCCAGTACAAACTTTACCACTCTACAACCTAACCTACCCACCGACCCATCCACCCTCCCAACCGGTACATTCACACAATCAACCAAAGCCTGACAATCTAGGAACCCAAACCCCCCAACCCCAACCCCAACTCCTGACCAACTTGTCTCACTCACTCACTGCTCAGCGTGGATAAGGACTGACAAACACGGCCCCAACCGCAATTGAGAAAGAGAGAAGACGAGGCGCGCGGTATCCCCTCCACAACCAGCTAGATGGTGTCATGGGATCTGGCAGAGGTGTTTAGCGTGAGTTGGTGTATGGCTGGCCGCATGGCTGACTGGATGATGGTGGGAATGGATCGGGTGGCATACGGTACCTGCAGCGTGCAAGATGATCCCCTGCCCAGACCATATGAGCAGGAACCACGATCACTTCTCAAGAATGACCAAGATAACAATCGAAGGCGGATGTAAGACGCTAGTTGAGTCCATGGAGAGGATCCCAGCTCCGAAACTGGAGCCATGTCTAGATTAGAGTGATTATCTGTGATCAAACAACAAATGGGCTGAAGGTAAAACTTCACTCTGTGCTAGTTGACTACTTCACACGGGCCTGGCAAGTCTCGCAGTTTCAATGGGGATCGCTTTTAATGCCTGAGATAAATGTACAGTTCCTGCTTCAAGCTTATCTATCAAGCCCTCCAAGTTTCACCATCACCCTTTTACGTCGTCGCCAAAATTCACAAAATTCCCCCTGACAACCTTACTCACCAAAGTAAATTGTTGTAAACCCAATTCCGGGTTAAAAATTTTCAGGGAATAAATACATTGAAGAGTAGGTAGGAAGGAGGACAAAGATAGAAAGATAACTTAGTATATAAGGTAGAAAGGAATGCATAACAATAACTAAATAACACACATAACAACAATCATGTAATATCACACAGAGAAGATAAGAGAAGAAAAAAAGAAAAAAAAGAAAAACCCATGCTTTAACAATTTTTTTAAAAAAAAGAACGGAAGGTTTGCACGACATGAATGAGCTCGACGAACGGAAACCAAGAACCAGGTAGTGAGAAAATGAAAGAAAAATAAATAAAGATGAGGACCTTTTGACCCGCACCCCCCCACCAATTTTGATGATTTATTGTAAAACGAAGATAAAAAAAGGAGTATTTCTGATGAGCAGTTATTTGCGGTTTAAGCAGCTGCCACAGCGATTGCCTGGATAGGGGCTCTCTCTGCACGGCCTAGGATCTCGGCTGTGACTGGAACTCTATGGACAATGCCTCCAGTGACGGGTAGCTGTGTGGTGTCCATCAAGCACTGGTCAACTTCTCGTGCGCATTGTCGGCCTTCGTTGATACCCCTGTAACAGAAAAAAAAAAAGTAGTTAGAAAAAAACTCAATAGTACGGTAATTCTCTAAGACTAGAATAACTTACCAAACAATCAAGCTCTGTCCTCTTCGGCAATCACCAGCAGCAAAGACGCCAGGCATGGAAGTGGAGTAGGCTCCCGGGGGTGTCTTGACATTCTTGCGGGGGTCTCTCTCAATATCACCCAATACTCTGTCCTCCGGACCCAAGAAACCCATTGAGAGGAGCACTAGATCCGCAGGAAAGAACTGTTCGGATCCTTCAACCTGCTTCATGTCCCAACCACCACGAGAGCTTCTAGCCCACTCTACACGGATGGTGTTGATGCCCTTGACTTTGCCGCTGCCATCACTTACAAACTCCTTGCTCATGACGCAGTATTCTCGGGGATCCTTTCCGTATTGTGCCTTCACCTCCGAGTGACCATAGTCAACTCTATAGACCTTGGGCCATTGCGGCCAAGGGTTGTCCCTGGCTCTCTCATTTGGTGGTTGAGGAAGCAACTCAAAGTTGACAACTGACTTGGCTCCGTGACGAACAGCGGTACCAACACAATCGTTACCGGTATCACCTCCGCCGATAACGATGACATCCTTACCCTTTGCGCTGATATACTTGCCATCCTCATGGGTTGAGTCGAGCAAAGACTTGGTATTGGCATGAAGGAAAGCTATAAGCTGGTTAGCCAGGATTGTAGGAAGTGAGGAAATCGACTTACTCATGGCAAAATGAATACCCTCAAGGTTACGATTAGGGATCGGAAGGTCTCTGGCAACCGTAGCACCCGTTGCAATGATAACGGCTTCATTTTGTTCCCTAAGGGTAGAGAGTTTCATGTCCTCGCCAATATGAACCCCAGTGACAAATTTGATACCTTCGGCAGCCATGAAATCTGTTCTCCGCTGGACGATTGATTTGTCAAGCTTCATATTTGGGATGCCATACCTATGTTAAATTAGCACCTCCAAACTAATCCATTCAAATGCAGCGGGAGACTCTTACATCAGCAAACCACCAACACGATCGGCCCTCTCATATACGGTAACAAGGTGACCGGCTTTGTTCAAACTGTCGGCAGCTGCCAAACCAGCAGGACCGGAGCCAATGATTGCAATTTTCTTTCCGGTGCGAACTTCGGGCGGTGTAGGAACCATCCAACCCATCTCAAAACCGCGGTCAATGATTGCGCATTCGATGCTCTTGATCCCAACTGTTCAAATTTAGTCAGGTTATATCATGAAAAATTTCGCTCGTAGGAAACAAACCTGGATCCTCGTTGATACCCAGGACGCAAGCACCTTCGCAAGGAGCTGGACAAACGCGCCCTGTATACTCAGGGAATGGATTGGTTTGGAGGAGCTTGAAGAGGGCATTCTTCCATTGGTTTTGGAAAACGAGCTCATTCCACTAAAAGAATAAGTTAGCTTGCGATCTTGAAGAAATGGAGAGGCAATACGAGGAACCAACCTTCGGGATGATATTCGAGATGGGGCAACCGGTATCACTCTGGCAGAACGGAACACCGCAGTCCATACAACGGGCAGACTGATACTTGAGCTCATCCTCGTCCAGCCGTCTACTGAGTTCTTGCCAATCCTTTGTACGCGTTCTGGGGTTCCGGTATTTCTCACTGCGGCGGGAATAGAGCATGAAACCCTTCGTCTTATTGAGTACCAAGGCAGATTTCTTTTTCTCGGCCTTTGTGTCCAAAATACTGTCTTCCAAATCAGTCATAGAAGCCGCATGCTTGTGCTTATCTGCCTCCTCCTTTGCCAGTTGTTTCTCATGTTGCTCGCGAACCGCATTCCCGGGAAGTAGACCTAGTGGGTATTGGGAGACCTTCGATTTTCGGGATTCTTCTTCTAGAACCCTCTTGTAGTCGGTAGGAAGCACTTTCACGAATCTCGGAAGAGCCCTACGGTAATCAAGGAGAATCCGTTTGGCTAGTTCAGAGCCGGTGTATTGGTAATGGTCCTCAATAAGACCTCTAACCCAAGAGATTTCATGAGCGTCCTCGACACCGGAGAGCTCAACCATTTCCATGTTGACCTTGGAGGTAAAGTTTTGCTTTATGTCAAGAACATAGGCGATACCTCCAGACATTCCGGCAGCAAAGTTACGACCAGTCTCACCCAAAATGATGACCCGACCTCCCGTCATATATTCACACCCGTGATCACCAACACCCTCAACGACAGCAGTAGCACCCGAGTTCCTGACAGCAAAACGTTCGGCTGCAACACCGCGGAAGAAACACTGACCAGCAGTAGCACCATAAAGGCACACATTACCGACAATAATATTCTCCTCAGCTTTGTAGGTGGCATTTCTGGGAGGGTAAATAACGACACGACCACCGGATAACCCTTTTCCGACATAATCGTTGGCATCACCCTCGAGTTCGAGTGTGACACCAGGGGCAAGGAAGGCTCCGAATGATTGACCGGCTGACCCCCGAAGATTTACATGAACGGAGTCTGGCTCTAAGCCCGCCTCCCCCATCTTCCGACTGATTCGATAGGAAAGTGTGGCACCAAGCGCGCGATCCGTGTTGACTACATCGGACTCGATGCGAGTGGGAATACCTTTCTCTAGGGTATACTCCGATTCGTCAATCAATTTATTGTCGAGTCGCACGTGCAGACGGTGGTCCTGTCTCCTGACGTTATATGTAGCAACACCAGGACGAAGTGTGTGAGCAGGCGTTAATATCAAAGACAAGTCAATGTTCTTCGTTTTCTCAGTCATGAGATCCCTTCTTACGAGAAGCTTCTCTGAACGACCGATCATTTCATTGATGGTTCTGAAGCCTAGCCTTGCCATGACGGCACGGAGCTCGTTGGCAACATAGTAGAAGAAATTAATGACATGTTCGGGGGTACCAGTGAACTTCTTTCGCAGTTCAGGATCTTGGGTGGCGATACCGACAGGGCAAGTGTTCAAGTGACATTCTATATTGAATATTAGCATAAGAGAACATTGCGAAATGAATTCAAGGGGAGCTACTTCTCATCATAATGCATCCCATAGCAATAAGCGGTGTTGTCGCGAAACCCCACTCTTCGGCACCAAGAAGACATGCAATCGCAACATCACGTCCGGTACGCAGCTGTCCATCAGTTTGCACAATGACACGACCTCGCAAGTCGTTTAAAACTAATGTTTGATGGGTCTCGGCGAGGCCAAGCTCCCAGGGCAATCCGGCATATTTAATACCAGTCCAGCGAGATGCACCAGTACCACCATCATGCCCAGAAATGAGAATATGATCGGCCTTGGCTTTGGCTACTCCGGAGGCAACAATTCCAACGCCAGTCTCAGATACTAGCTTCACCGAAACTCTTGATCGAGGATTAGCACATTTCAAATCGTAAATGAGCTGCTTTAAGTCTTCGATAGAGTAAATATCGTGGTGAGGTGGTGGAGAAATGAGACCTACGCCCGGGGTAGAATGACGGGTACGAGCAATAGATTGCGAGACTTTATGACCAGGAAGCTCACCACCTTCTCCCGGCTTTGCCCCTTGAGCCATTTTGATCTGGAGCTCGTCCGAGTCAGCCAAGTAGTGAGATGTGACACCGAAACGTCCAGAAGCGACCTGTTTGATAGCGGATCTCATGGTGTCTCCGTTTTCCAATATCCGACTTCTCTCAGGATCCTCACCACCCTCGCCGGTGTTTGATTTCCCTCCTAGCCTATTCATAGCTACAGCAAGTGTAGAGTGCGATTCCATAGAGATGGATCCGTAAGACATAGCACCTGTACAGAAACGACGAACTATCTCGGTCCAAGGTTCGACTTGATCAATTGGAATTGGCTTTGAACTAGAGAAATCAAAATCCAATAGTCCACGTAGAGTACAGTTCTTTATCTGCTCGTACTCGGAAAGGGAATATGCTTCGTAAGATTTGTCGTTCTTCGTCCGAACGGCATCCTGGATGTTTGCAATACTGACTGGATCGTTGACGTGGGACTCCCCACCATCGCGCCAATGGTATTCACCGGTCTCGGGAAGTCCAGGGATGGAAACAATCTTGCGGCTTGGATATCCGGTTTCGTGGAGGGCAAAAGCATCTTGCGCAATAAAATCTAGCGTGATTCCCTTTATACGTGTCGCAGTTCCGGTAAAGCACTTGTCGACAACCGAATCATCAACACCCAACGCCTCGAAAATTTGAGCACCCTTATAACTCTGCAAAGTCGAGATACCCATTTTACTCATAACCTTGAGGATACCGCCATCGAGGGAATGTTTGAAATTATCCACGATTTTCTCATCGGAAAGACCCCCTCTGATCAACTTTTCGCGATTCATCTTCAAGATACACTCCATGGCAAGATAGGGGCAAATAGCGTCTGCACCATATCCTAAAAGCACACAAAGATGATGCACCTCCCTTGCCTCAGCGGTCTCAATGACTAGAGCAATTTTGGAACGCATTCTATTTCGCACAAGGTGGTGATGGACGCCACCACAGGCAAGAAGCGCTGATAATGGGACACGATCGGCGGAGGTGTTACGATCGGAGAGAACGAGCACTTTGTAACCTTTCTCAATCGCTTCACCCGCTTGCTTGCATAGCTCGTCAAGAGCATTAATGTAGCCAGGTATACCCTGTTCCTTGGGGAATGTAATATCGATGGTATGGACAGTCCAGCTATTGTTAACTTGTTGGATATTCTTCAACGCATTAAACTCGTTCAGTGAAAGGACCGGTGAAGGGAGGCGCAGGCGGTGGCATTGAGATGGATCCATCTCGAGGACATTACCCTGAGGCCCAACATAGCATTCAAGAGACATGACAATGGCCTCACGGATGGGATCGATGGGTGGGTTCGTGACCTGCGCAAAAAGTTGACGGAAATACTCGTACAGAAGACGGGGTTGCTTTGCTAGGCAAGCCAATGGGGCATCATTACCCATGGAACCAAGTGCCTCTTTCGAGTCTGCAGCCTATGGGAAATATTAGCAGGGAAACGGTTACTCGAGTGAGATACGGTGACTTACCATCGGTCCCAGAATCAGGCTGACCTGTTCGAATGAGTAGCCAAAGGCAAGCAAACGAGGGTCATTTTGCAAGCTTTTATCGTCCAATGAAGGTCCAAGGCTTACACCTGAACTCTCCAACTGGTTATATACTTTCTGAATGGTGAGTAATTGCTCTTCGATCCATGAAGTGAAATCGAACCGAGAAGCCACCCCCATCTTCAACTCCTTGTCATCAACTATCCGCCCTTCCACAGTATCTACTAAAAGCATCCTTCCAGGCTCCAGTCTACCCTTCTGGATAATGCGTTCTGGATCGATTAAAATAGTACCGACTTCAGATGCACAAATAATGCGGTCATCGTTTGTTACGTAGAATCTACATGGCCTTAAGCCGTTACGATCCAATGTAGCACCACAGTATCTCCCATCCGCAAAAGTAAACAGTGCTGGACCATCCCAAGGCTCCATCAAACAGGCAGCCCATTCATAAAAGGCCATTTTCTTGGGGTCCATCTGTGCATTGTCTTGCCAGGCTTCGGGAACCATCATCATAATGGCCTCCGGCAAAGATAGGATGCCATTGATGGTAAGCAGCTCAAGAACGTTATCAAACGCCGCAGAATCAGACCCTCCCTCCTCGATGATGGGGTATAACTGCTCGAGCTCGTCTCCAAACACGGCAGATTTCATCTGACCTTCACGTGCTCGCATCCAATTTTTGTTACCACGCAACGTATTGATCTCACCTATCATTTATATTAGTCCCATATATCTATATTCAAGTGGGGGGTTTGATGTATTACCATTGTGAGCTGCCCACCGTAAAGGTTGAGCACGGTCCCAGCTGGGGAAGGTGTTTGTGGAGAAACGAGAGTGGACGAGGGCAAAGTGGACAGCATAATCGACGTTAACCAAGTCATGGTAATAGGTATAAACTTGCACAGGCGCTAATTGACCTTTGTATACAATATTCTTATTGCTCAGAGAGCAAATATAGAACCAATTGTGTAAACCGATCTTTTTCATGCTAATTTTACGCAGAATGAATAGTTGTCGTTCGAAATATTTCTCGTCAAAACTCTCGGCGTCTGTGTTTTTGGGCTCTGTTCCCTCTCCGTATCGACTCCTTAGGACGACAAAAGGTTGAAGTATCGTAGGCTCACGAGACAACGCTGCCGGGCCCAGAAGAGCACTATCACGTGGAACTTCTCGCCAACCCAACACCCGGAGACCCAACGAATCTGCGAGTTCGGTAAAAGTATTCTTACTCTCGGCGAGGACCTCCTCGTTTGGCTTGAAGAACAGGTTCCCGACGGCATATTGACCCTGCGGAGGTAGAACAAATCCCGACGACCCAGTAAACTCTTTCACGAAGAATTTGTGAGGAATGGATGTCATAACACCTGCTCCATCACCATCGCGAGCATCAGAACCCACAGCCCCTCGATGGGTCATGTTGCATAGCAGACTCCGAGCATCACTGAGAATCTTGTGACTAGCAATTCCTTTGATGTTCCTGCACTATCATCAGTACGATTCTTGAACGGCTTCTAGCATAGGGAAATAATTACGCTGCAAACCCTACACCGCATGCATCCTTCTCTAATTCAGGGTCGTAAAGACCCTGTTTGAGTGGTAAAGCACCGGCCCATGACCGATTCTCGGGTGTATTCTGGTAGTTGTAGATGTTCACGGGTTCTTCAATTTCTTCAATCTCGCTCTCATAAACCGGGGCCATTCTTTGGCTCGATCGGATGAAGCGTAATCGAGAGCTAAATCAACTTTGCTTTCCCAGTGAACAAGACACAAAGTGTTGATATACTTGAGTGATAAATTTCCAAATTTGAAGGATAGATTTGGTCAATTGCACCACAAACAGCTTTAAACTGGTTTGTTGGATGAAAAGGGGAAAGAGGGGGGAGTGGGAGTTCGACTCAATTATGTGTGGCAACGGAAAATTTTAACTGTGTGAGTGGACCCCAAGGGGTATTGGATATGGACGAAGGGATTGCGGTAGCTAGATGGGAAAACAACTACGCGCGGGGCACAGTACGTCCAACCCTTGGGGGAGACAATGAAGAATAATATGCTTCCCACGACAGGCACAGGATAGAAAGGAGGAGAAAGCGGGATGGGTGGGAGAATGAAGGGGGAGCAGGAGTGAGAAAGAGGAGAGAAATGGAACCGGGGGGTACCTCCAAGAAAAATATCCGGAGCTGCAGTTATAATTACTGGAGTGAAAGGGCCCTCCGGAAGCTAAAATGGGTTTTACGCTAAAATATGGAGGGGGGAGAGAGGGGCGGGACGCGATGGTGGGGAAATCCTAGGTCTACTGACCGATAACGTCAAAATAATTACCAACAAAAGAGATAAGAAATTCTTATAATCGAGCACACAACGAATCGAAATGCAAAGAGTCTCCAAGTGAATTGCCTTGCCCTTTGTTCTCTGGGCGTTAATTCTCGTTCCTCCATCATAATAATATATAATTTTTTTTTTTTCCTCTGCCGACATCTAAACCTTTTACAACTGGGAAGTGCGCTAGCGTTGCCCGGAAAAGCCCATGGCGCTCAAGGGGAAAAAGCTGGTGTGTGACTGAGGTTCTGATAGGCCGTAGTAGAGGTAGATGGCATAACAAAAGTGGGAGAGATGAAGACTGGTGCGCAGGAAATGGGAGATGCATTGAAAAGTAGTTATGCGAATAGTGACCGCTGTAGAAGCTCGATAAGGTGCAGTTTTATAGATGAAGTGCGCTGTGCCTTAGGAAAAACGTCAATGTTCATCAACTTCATCACCTTAGCATCATAAGTTAACCACAACATATGCAGGCCTTCATGTGAAGGGAAAAAGAAATATACCCTACTATACCGCAGGCACAGTTGCATTTCCTGTAATTAAAATACCGCCTTTTCATGATACCTTGCCGGCACATGCCACTGATACCGTACTCGAGTAGATACCGTACTACTACTGCAAAGCGGGGAACCACAGTCCTCAGACCGCACAAGAACAAAAAAATTCCTTTCCTCTTTCCCTTTTTCCTTTTTCCTTTTTTTCACTTTTCTTTCCTTTTTCTTGTCGCAGGTCGTGGTGCCAAGGAAGACCGTGCACACAATTTTACTCACCCCACGCTGCCCCTCCAATCAGGGATCATTGATTCGAGATCTATGACGGCAAATGATTCCTTTTCCAGGCGACAGATGCCTCTTGACCGTTGTTTAAGGTGCGGCTACTTGTGTAACAATTAGACTAACCTGCATCCTTCATTTTCTGTCTTGAATTCCGCGTCCGTTCAAAACCAACCTTGCAATACCAGATCCACTCTCTTCCTGTCAAAACTTGTCATACCTGCCTCATTACTACACACACAACATTATTCGTAGATACTGTATCTTCCTCTAGTACCGCGAAACCGTTCCCTGGGACAATCTCTGCAGAAAAAAATTATTGTATATCATTCAATGTGTAAAATTGCAAGGCATCCCCCGCAATCAGAAGTAGGGCCCGGGTACTGTGCTCCCCTGGGCCTTGCATGTTTGACAATTCTGATATTTGCATTTCATTATTTTCAGTGTCGGTAGATTAATGATAACCTTTTCTTAGGAACCGGTACTATGAAAATATGTTATGGTGGTATGATATGTTTTGCCTCCCACTCATTTTCAACTCCCCCCACGTTTGTGAATGGTGATGGTGAGATGTGAGAGTCTGATGGGTTAACCCGGGTTTCGGGGGAATTCGGATGAACCAACAACCAATCCCGACATGTTTTATGTATCTAGGGAAAGCAAGAAACTAACCCCTCCTTGGTTCAAACAACCGGCCCCGCTCACTGAAAGTCAACTCTTCCGGCAGATCAAGTTTTGCCAAAGTCGACAAAGTGATCAGACACAAATTCTAGATCCTCGGCCCAATTCTCCTTTTTTTTTCGAAAATGCAAAAAAAAAAACCTTCAACCACAAGAGCATCAATTAATCGTCTCAGAGCTCGAACAAGTGATACGCATAGCAAGAAGCAACAAGCTTGAACACTTAGTCCAATTCAAAAGCGGACTTCTTTTAATGGTTTCAACCCCTTAAATCAATGTTTTGCCGTGCTGAACTGATTTCTACATAACAGCATCAGAAACTACCGGCACAATATGATACTCGCATTTGACCACTGCTAAGTAAAGACCTTTGGCATTCAAAGTTTGTTAACTCCCCCACCGTACACTCTCACCAATCAACAACCGCTTACTGCACACTGTGCGAGTAGTCACCCGTGTATCCGTCTCCTATTCCTCAAGCGAGGCCGTCTTCCGCGGAAAATCTGTCGTACTGTTGCAGCGTAGCATTTTTGCTAGGATTTAGGCAATTCAGAGGGACCGCTTTTCATTTTGAGCCACCATTTCGGTTTTCGACATCGGCTTGGCCCGATCTTGCATCTTCTGTTCGATGGTGGTGTAAGAGTACTCGAGTACTGGAGGGGGAAAGGGAGAAAAGAGAAGGAAAAAAAAAAAAAAGGAAAAAAAGAGCCAAAGTCACGCGTACATATGACTACGGGCGGAATCGGGAACCTTCAAAATAAGAATTGTTATTAGGCCCAAGGCTTACACTCCTAAGTAGGAGACCACCCGATTACGCCTAAAATGTTCACTGCATCGATTTCCAAAACCAACCATTCCTGTCATTGATGGGGTAATGAGATGTGTCAAGATTTATTGACCATGAGGCTGGTACGGGTATCTTGGGCCATCTGCCGGCTAAGGTACGATGCCTTCAAATAGTCCAATTTCTGCTCCCATGGATGAATATAATAAAGCCACCATCCGGGCTCCCTGCATACGGAGAGTGTGGTCTGCTGCTTGGGTATTATTTGGTTATGATCTCCAGGGATTGAGACCGAGCACGGCACACAACCAAGGTGACCAGTAACAACGCTCGAACGGTTTGCTTACTTTGAGGAGCGGGGTCCGCACGTGCATGAGACGCGGTGTTGGCAGGATATATCAGCACGAAGAGGGCAACTTTCATAAAGATCAACACTCGCTCTCGGACGGAATTTCAGTCCAGGGGCCTTGTTTTTGGCACGAAGTGTCACTCGATCACTAGTGCTCCTGCTGATACATTATCAGACAGAAACAGGCTGAGGTCAACTGCTGAACTCTTCCCTGGAAATTCGTAGGACTGAGATGAACTCTGTTGGTATTTCTGCCATCAAAAGTGCCAATTGCAAAAGCCCTTCCAGATCCACCGCAGCCTCAAAAACCCTCCAAGGGCCACACCTAAAACCTAGTGAATTACTTCCACGAGTGCCAGGAAAGCCAAGCAGAGAAGCCAAACTTGAATCAATATCGACTCTCATCTCTACTACTTCCACTACTTCCTAAAGATAAGGGAACAGAAAACATTGTTCCACGGCCCAAAGTCGTAATTCGCTACATTGTATCACATCCATGTATTTCAAGTCACACAGATGCAGGGAATATGGTGTATGGCCCCTTCTCCACCCACGGCACCCCACGGGAGCAGTAAAGACTTACCCTACTGGAACCTAACAACCGATCTCTCATGTAGAGATATAATAAGCTATAGGCCAGTTCTCACCAGGATATAAAGTATACGCGGCTTGTAGGTGCGCACGCGACCCCCCCCGTCTGCAGCGGGTTCAGCATCCAAGCAATTATTTCGGCGAATACTATAGTTAAAAGCAAGGAATCAGGGAAAACCATAGCACTGCAGATACCCCGATTGCGAACCTTGTCACATAATGAGATATCAAGAATTAAGATACCAAGTAAGACGGAGAAAAGGCTAGTGGGAAAAAGCAACCATGGGTGCGGTTCAGGCACGTTTTTAAGGCAATCTAAGGCAATCTCCGTCTCCGAAATGGGAAAGGACAGGGCTGAATTTTAAAGCAGGGTTTCCGGCAAGCCAGCATTTCAAATTGATGTTGAAATAACATGGTAATTCTGATACCATACTGTACAGTAGCTGCTAACTTATGCGGTATCAAGGGAATACTCGTATCGTAGCTGAAATGCGGCCGAATATAATTGTGAGACAAAAACTTTCCAATCCAACCATTTTACGGTACTGAACGAGTATTGATCTGTGATTGTTCATTACTGGTGCTGCTTAGTCCTGATTCATTCTGTTCCCCTCTTGCGCGATTAATCCAGCTTCCAATCGCTCTTTTTACATTACGCGAAAAGCGCTCGTTTGGTCATTGCACACTCGCAAATTCGAATGGCAAATACAATGATTCATCGGCATTTTGCACCGCAAAGGCGAATTACATGCCAGAATGTGTACAAAAGCGCTTCATGTTCTCTCGACCCCGACAAATTCTCAGATGGACCGACGACGGGTAATAGGGCAACGTATGCCTCCGCTCAGCATCAAGACAGGGCATTGCACCCGAGTGGTATCGGAATTCGCGGACCAATAATTCCGCCTGGGGAATATTAAAGCTATGTGGTAAGCTAAGTTACACCTTGTCAAGTAACCTACCCTAAAATCCATTTACTGGGGCCTGGAATACTAACAGAGCATTCCAGGACCGAATCGCATCGATCCTAATACGCGAAAAATAATCCATAATACCATCTTCAAGAAGTTGTCGAATTGCGCGCTTGATCGGCTTTGTACCTGCAAACCGCGAACCACTTTGAAATCTGCCTCTTGAGACGAAAGAGAAATCCCCCGGCACAATTATATTGCGAAACACAAGAAATAGCTCTACTGATAACATTGCTTGGCACTATCGACTAACCCCGTCGCTTAATTCACCAGAAGACCCCCGATACCACATGAACCTCCGAAACCAAAGATCACACTAAATCACTCGAATCCCTAAGTGCCACCTCCTAACAATCCCGGGCCCCTACACCGGCGCATCTGGCTTCAGTACGGGAAGCTCTCCGCAGAGCCTCGTGAGGCGTTCTCCATTCCAAATTTAGCACTTGAACATTCCCCAAGCAGAATAAGTGGTGGTGAGTGCGCATCTGCACTTCCACGGTCACATGTTTTTCGACCAGTGACGGCTTTTGCGCGCTTCGGTTGGGTATGAGTCTGTGTCTGGGCGGCGAATGGCTTAATACAGCAATCAGAGGGGGCCCGCTACCACATGTGTGAAAACGGGCTTTGAACGCGGCGTGTCGCCAAAAAGGGGATTGACGCCGAGAGCCTGGGCAGAAAGTGAGGTTCGAGTTTGTGGATAGCACACATGTTGTCACTCACGACGCTAATTTTTTGATTTTTTTAAAACCCAGAATACCTTCACGATTTTGCTGTTATGGGGCACCCCACAATATTTTACCATTGATGCAGTTGGAACCAGCATTAATTTTCTTGCCTATCGTCTAACATTAGATGGATCACTAATTCGAGTGATACAATGTGATTTCAGCTTTCCCTCTCTTTCCCACAGTAACAACAAATCATCGACCAATCTTGCTAACGAAAAATATAAAACCCGTCGCTCAAAGGAAAGAAATCTCCGGGTAATCGGTATTAGGCCCATCGAACAACTTGTCATTGCAGCGAGAGAGAACTTTATCGAAGAACGCCTTGAGGTAAACCCTCTGGATCGTCATAGCTCTCAAACCCCCGATCGAGCCAACCACTGCTTCAATGACTTCCTTAGGGAACAAAGCCTTCAACCCCAGTATTTCGACGAGCGGCGGGTAATCGGTGAAGGTGATATGCCTGGCATCCTTGAGCGACAACTCCCTCTTCCACCCCTTGGAGGGACTATTCCAGAAACTCTTCCACGTCTCATCGTTGGTGCGGTTATGCCCTTCAGCTCCGAAGAGGACAAACGGCTTCTTGAGACCAGCCGTTATGGGGCTCCCGAATAGAGCGCCATCGAGATCCACCCCTCCGAGAATACTATCGTCCGCAGCCATCAACCCAGCAGAGGTAGCTCCTCCCAACGAGTGCCCAAACATGCCCACCCTGTCAACCTTTAACCCTTTCGCCCCAGCACCCGGAATCACACTGGTGAGCGAGACGTTGGCGAAAGACTTGACGACGAAAACCGCATCCTTAACCCTCTCGTCGTAATACTTTTCAATCTCACCCATGGTGAGATTCTCATTGGCATTGGACACGGCAATCGTCCCATCGGGAAACTCGACGATGGGGGAATCGTACGTCGCGTCCAACGCCGCCACCATGTACCCGTGACTGGCGAGGTCCTCAGCGAGCGTAGCATACACCTGCCGACTGGCGCCGAAGCCCGGGGAGAAGAGAATGAGCTTTACGTTCCGCGACTTGACCGGGGCGCCGTAGTAGCTGTTTGGGATAATGCTCTTGAAAGTGCCGTTCGGCAGGCCCAGGTAGGATTCGTAGAAAGCGCCGATAGAGGGCGTCACGTACTCCGGGTGCGGGAAGTTGGCGTAGGTGGAGGTGGTGGTGGGGTAGTACAGTGTCATCAGGATCCTCCTGGGCTGGGGGGTCGGGGCAAAGACGTCGTTTCTGCTCGTATCCGTTATAAAGAAATTGTATGTGCCGATTTTGTTCGGGCCTGATGGGTCGGGGAGTGCTATTGCCGCGGCATGGTGGAAGAATGGTAATGAAAGGCAAAGTGCGTTGAGGAGGGGTTTTAGAATCATGATTGTCGTAGAGTTGATAGTAGATAACTAGATGCTAAATTCCCAATCGATAAGAAACTTTTTTTTTTTTTTGCAAAATCTCCGAAGGAATCCAATGCTGAATTAGAAAAAAAGTATGGAAGAAGGAAAGGAATGAAGTGAAATTGACCTCCCTATTTATACTCAAGGATCCACAACGACAAAAAAAATATAAAAAAAAAATAACCTCCACATCCGATTCCTCCAGCCTACTCTCCAATTGCACCCTACCATAGAACCGCAAGTACACTATACAAGCACACATCATACGTTATCATACGTTACATTACATTACGCCCCCCCGGTCACACAACCAACCAAACCACCAAAAAGCCCTCCTCGCACAAGCACAGTACTGTACTCGCCCATAAATGTAACACAAAGCAACAGGAGAAAAAACGCCTACCATGACCAAAGTTTCAGGAACAACCAGACAAGACAAGAGGCCAAAAAGAGGAGGGTTTTTCTAGGTTAGTTCTCGCGCATGTGCAGAAAAGTGCAAACAAAACCACACACAGCACTGCGGCCGGATGAAGTAAAGTACTGTACCGTACTCGTAGAAACTCCAATAATCGGCCTATGTGCTATGTCGTCGAAAATTCCCTACTCTGGAAAAGGGGCGAAAAACAGAGCAAAAGGTGAGCTGCTCCGCCCCTCTGAGAGACAAAAAAACAAAAAAACACCAGACCTTACCAGAGGAGGCAACTCCAACGACATAGCACATGGGCCGATTATTGGAGTTTCTACGGTACCCCACGAGGTGCCTAACCAAAACCTGATAAGTATTGCTGGCCAACATTATACAGTACAGTACAGTACAGTACCCCCGTGCTACCGTATTCTGCCTTACCTTATCCGCTGTGCTACGAACGGGATGCAACTGCAGGTAGTAAAGGATTCACTACGTCTCACTCGCCCCCTTCACTCCCATCCTTCCCTCCTTCTCGCAATCAGAAAAAAAAAAAAAAAAACCACTCAATAGACTAACCCCCCACAACGATCGCACAGCACTCCCATCCATCCATCCATCCATCCATCCATCCATCCATTCATCATTTAACCCCCCCCTCACGGCACCACACAACACAACAGCCATACATACATGCAGCAGTCTACGCCCGATGATCTCCACGGCCCCAGCGGAACCATCACCGCATCGCACTGCAGTAGGCTGTAAAAATTCACCTGCCACAGGGCAAGTCACGCCACAATTGGGGGTTTTCAAGGTTTTTTCAAGTCATCAAAACTCAATAAATTTTACCGCAAGCAATTGGAAAAAAAAAAAAATTTAAATTTTTTTTTTATCTATCTGGAATATGTCATATCGTTTTTTTTTGGAAATTTTCTGCTTCAACTACTACAAAGTGGTAGGGAGATCTTTGTGTTGTAGTAATAGTACCCGTGTATATAGCTGTAGATATATAGAACTTTAATAAACCTGACCTATTGCCTGACCCCAAATGACTAAGCAAACTTTATGTGATTCCTGTGGCCTGACACATGCCTTTTTTGCAATTTCACCGGAATCCATCCAGAATTTATCCGGAGTTTCTCCATTATGGACTGACCCCCCCTGTAACCTCCGGTAATGCCAGCCCTCCCCATGTAACACCTGGTAATTCCAGACTACTGCATGTACTCACTGGTAAGATTGAGCTGCTCCTCGATGCATTTGGCCTTTTTTATATCTCCTGAAATATCCTCACATAATCCTGCTCCCATGCTGGCCTCATGTATTTTCTGGTATTAACCTTGGGTACAATAACTGGAGTTTTATAATTTGGCCCCCCATACCCCCCCATACCTCATGTGTGAACTTTTGCTGATGTATGACATCATGATATTCCAGATATGATAGATGAAACTTTTTTAGATTTTTTAAAAATTTTTTTTTTGCAATAATTGCAGTAAAATTCATCGAGTTTTGATGGCTTGAAAACCCTTGAAAAACCCCAATTTTGGTGTGTTTTTGCCCTGTGGCAGGTGAAATTTTTACAGCCTACTGTTGAAAACAGCAGTTTAACGGTAGTTGTTGTTGTTGCGGGATGTGCCCGCACTTTGAGGTTGTCGTGGTACGCGTATGCATTGGAGGAAGGACGCGTACGCTTGGGATGTTTGTCTACCCCCTATTTATTTCGTTCTTGTTTTCTCTCTTCCCCCCTTTTTCATCATCATGACAACATCATCAGTACATCATCTCTTTACGTCTTTTCCTTGTTATCACTTTATCTCTATCAAGTCCAGTCTTCATCTTCTTTTAGTACAAACATTGTGTCTCCACCATAGCCAACTCCACTCCGCTGCGTGAAACCCTCACTATCAATCATTACCTCCGCATCATTATTTTCAACACCTACTGACTGCAACGCGACGAGTGAGCACCCATGCCTACCTAACCTAACCTAACCAATCCAATCCGAAATTAAACAAAAAACAAACAAACCAATAAACTGGATAAGCAGCGGCGTTAATTCCGGAGATCTTGTTTGCGTAACGCGCTCTATTTATTATCATATTAATAAAGTTAAGCCTGACTACAATGCGGTGTGGGGAAGGGGGAAAGGGGGGGGGGGATTTTGATTATTTAAGATTTATATTAGGTGCGGACAACTAGGGGGAGGAAAGAAGGTTAGTTTGGGTCGGGGGAATTTCGAACCGTAGGTAGGCTCGTTAGCGAGTGAGCGGGGGTGATAATTGATTGTCGTTGTGGATGGATGGGGGGACAGGAACGCCTGGGAAGGCTTCAAGTGTAGTCTATATTCAAGGCGGATTGGTTGACGACTAAGGGTGTGAGATCGTATTTATACGCGCTCGTATAATGCCGTATAAAAACTGTATATTATTCAAAGATACGTATTTTATTTGACCTAAAGAGTGATATTGTAAAATGTGGAAAATAGAGGGAGAATCTGAGGAGATAGGGAAATATGAGGACTCTTTTACTCTTTAAGGCTCAAGGGTAACTGTTTCAAACCTACCATAAAGCTAACAATTTTGGTTATGACCCATTATCATCTCTTATGGTTAATTTGTAAAGGTTGTCAGAACAATTAGGCCATTAAATGTTCACCCAAGGAGCAAATAACTAACACCGAGTATCATATTCTTTCTTTTAAGAGATATTTGGAGGTCGGGGCTGATGCTATAGGGTTGGAGATTTTAGGGTCCGTATGTATTGTATGTATGGCATGAAAAGGAAGGGGAAATATACGGTATATTATGATAATATACGTATATTTGATTACCCAGTAACAACACTGGGTTTCGGAACTTCCTTTCTTTCCTTCGGCTTAGATTCTAACTTGTCACATAAGGCGGATATCACCATAACACCATTATCCTTCGCACAGCACTCGCCAGAGCTAACGGAGCAAGAGGAGGAGGGGAAAGAAAAATCAAAAACCATACAACTTCCGCCTGCTAAAAAAAGGACCCTACAGATGCATCACGAATGCCTCAACAGAGCAAACGAAGAAGCACACAAGAAGAAAAGAAAGAGAAAAGAAAGAGAAAAGAAGAAAAGAAAAAGGGCATCTGATTCTAAGTAAATTACAATGCTAACCCAAACCGAATGCCATCCGCCCCGTCATAATCAAATGGCTAAATCTACGCCCTGTAGTAATAACTGTAAAAGAGAAAAAAGAAAAAAATTGTTAGTCAGCAAGGCAAATTCATGATTTTTCGGGAGTCGGCAGCGGTAACTTACGTCTCCTCAAGTGTCCTTCCCTTCATGAATTCTGGTTCCGATCCCGGTACGTAGATATCCTCAAAGAGAATCTTTGAGGTAGGATCCGGCACGGGTGCTTCCTCGGCTTTCTTGACCTCGTTGTCGACTAATGTCCTAGCCTCCTTGTCAAGTTGTTTCAACTCATCCTCAGAGACAATGCCCCACTCCAAGATCTTCTGCTTAAGACCCTGAATAGGGTCCTGGGTAGAACGCATGCGCTGAACCTCCTCACGTGTACGGTAGGTGGTACCAGGGTCGGACATTGAGTGACCACCATAACGGTAGGTGACGAATTCCATAACCATCGGGCCCTTTCCAGAAATTGTGTGTTCCTTAGCATAGGCACTCGCCTGTTTGACAGCAAGGACGTCCATTCCATTGACCTTCAATCCAGGGATATACTGTCCACGCTTGTAGTAGTCGGTCAAAGCCGAAGATCTGTTCGCAGAGGTGCCCATTCCGTACTTGTTATCTATTCACTCACCGTCAGTAATCAATAGTCATGCGTTATCGGATCTATCTTTCCATGAATAGCCATACTTTCACAAGCGAAAATAACCGGAATATCCCAAAGCTTAGCCATGTTGTACGCCTCGAAAACCTGACCCTGGTTGGAAGCACCATCGCCATACAAAGCGAAGGTAGTATTCGGCCTTCCCAAGTACTTCATCGCAAATCCAATTCCAGCACCGACAGGAACCTGCGCTCCGACGATACCGTTTCCACCAAAGAATCCCTTGGTGAACATATGCATGGAACCACCCTTTCCATAAGCGATACCCTCCCTTCGGCCAAGAAGTTCAGCAATGATGCTCTTAACTGAAGCACCACGCATGAGAGCAAAACCATGGCATCTATAGGCAGTGATGACCTGGTCATCGGGAGTGATAGCATGCTCGATACCGGCAGCAACGGCTTCCTGTCCGGTGGACAAATGGCAGAAACCACGGATCTTCTTCTCTTTGTAAAGCTTATCGGCCGCCATCTCCATTCGTCTATACCCTCCCATCAGCATCCCAGGCAAAGCGGCACCTCACTACCGTGAAGCAAGAAGAGAAGAAAGGGAAAAAAAAAGATAAGGCAAGGCAAATTTTCCAATTCTGGACCCGAGTATCCAAAAACTTTGACAAAATCCCCTAATTCGGCCATTCGCCACGAGAGAGATATATCCAAAAACCAAATTCCCACCACTATCAATAAAGAAGAGAAAAGAAAGATTTGTGTGCCCACCGAATAGTAACCATATCGGAGTACATCTTCTTAAGTTCATTCTTGGATACATTCAACTCAGTACTTGGGCCATCAATCATGTAACTCTCGAAACTCTCATTGGAAAGGTTGACAGTGAATTTTTTGTCGTCTTCCTAAAAAAGTTCGCACAATATCAATTAGCCCAACCATTCCTTCCCAACTATCGTGGAGAGGGTAGAGAAAAAGAAGAGAAAAAAAAAGCCTACCGTAGGAACAGAGTTCTTATCAGCATGCGAAGACGCAGCATCTGTGGTAACAGTCCTGAGCAACCTGAGCGGTGCTATGCGAGTAGCCTTAATTGAGCGAGCCAACATCATGATGTTCGTCGGTATGGGTGAAAATGGGGGGGGGTATGTAGGTTGTAGATTGATTTATTTTGGCGGGCGAGCAGGGGACGGACGGTGAAGGGAAGGGAAAGAAAGCTGGTGGGCAAAGAAAAATGTTGGGTGGGAAGCTAGGTTCGATCGGGTAATATGATTGATCTGATTAGATAACGGACCCGGTTTGTTTCGGTCATTGAGTTGAGTATATTTTAAGTTATGATACATACTGTAGTGAGAAAGAAGACTCTATAGACTATGATACAACTAAACTCAATTCAAAAGCTGGAGGCCAGTTATTCCTTGAAGAAATCGCTTTTAGGTCAAGTGAATTATTTTACACTTCTATGGTTCGTAGGAACTTTGATGCTGTACATAACTTAGCGGACTATAGATACTCGTCCCATAAGAAAGCAATTAGGAGCCTGGGAAGGAATAAAACATAAAGAAAGTGAAAAAGATAAATAACAAGGACCTCCCAATTCTGTCTCTCCTCAGTGTAATAGTTTTGTAGGAAAAAAGGAAAATACGGCTCTCTCCCCAAACAAGGAACAAATACTGGAAGTATGCAGATTGGGTGAGGGGGAAAAAAATAGGCGGCGTCGTATGGGGGGTACATAAATACACATGAGCAGAAAGGGGTTCCAAAGGAAGTAGTAAAAGTGGAGAAGAAAAAAAGAATACGAGCAAGAAACAAAACGTAAAACTAAACCTGCGTAATACCTTATTCACCCAAATAGAAGGAAACCAACAAGAAAACGAATCAGAAAGACGGGAGGAGAATTGAAGAAAATGAAGAAAAAAAAGTACACCCACACCGCCCAAAAAAAACAACTGAAAAGTAATTTGATGGAGAAAGGAAATATTCAGCAGACACATCTTACATAGTCTGTCATTAGGAGATCATATACAGAAACTAAGGGTAGGACTTCAAGTTCGTGGAATGCGAAAGGGAATTTATGCTTGGGATGGCGGAGCCGGTGTCTGCCCAAGAGCTGCTGCCGCAGTTTGTTGCGCCCGTGCTGCCTTCACCTCTGCTCGCGCAGCCTCTACGTCTGCTTTCGCTTTTTGCTCTTGAGCTTTTGCTCTTGCCAGTTGCGCAAGGGCGGCCTGGATGTCTGCTAGCGGGACCATCTTGCGAACAGGAGTTGTCTGTTGTGGAGCGGAAGCGTTGGGTGAGTAATCGACTGCAGATAACGCGGAGGGAGGTGGAGAGGACTGAAGGAGGGAAGTAGCCGAAGAACTCTGGGGCGTTGTAGGCACCTGTTCAGGGTTGTTTACTCTGTGCGTGGGCGTTGGTGTCATGTCTCGCCCTGGCACTGTGGCTGAGGTGGCTTGTGCGGAGAGAGCAGATGATTGTTGTGCAAGGAAAACAGGGTCATAGGCCCCGATGTGTTGGGATGGGGTAGCAACCGATCCGGCACCTTGCGCCATGAGCTGAGGGTCGATCATTGAATTCGAGGTAGTGGATGATTGGATGGTTTCTTGAATAGAGAAGCCGTCATCGTGCTGTCTCGCTCCGCCATTCGTCAGTGTCAGGGGCTGATTTGCTAATGTCGCATGTTCCTGTGGCGGGGATAGTGCGTGCTCGTTAATAAACGCTTTAGTAGCATCTGCAACGATATTGGCAATAGAATTTCCGCTTAAAACATTCGGGAGAGGCGGTCGATAGACAGGAGGCCATAATTGCTGCTGGGGAAGATGGCTAGAACTACTTCCTGCGGTGAGATGACTTAGAGGAGAATGGTAGTTTTGTGACTGATCTGGTGTATAGGGGGATTGCAATGCTTGTGAGTATTGGAGGGAGCCTGGACCAAGGTACGTAGGTTTCGGGGTCTTGGCTGGAGTCCTGATTATCTTAGCTCTAGGTTTCCTGGTAGACCCCATACTTGCAACTTCGTTCGGGACTCTCTTTTTCGGATCATCAGTATATTTGGCTATGTACTCTGTCGAGTGTTCTCCGAGGTAATGCCAGAAAGGGTTGTTAAAGTCAACTGGAGCTTGATCTGGGTTTACCGGGGCCTCTGCTATAATAAGTTCTCCCCACTTAAGACCAGATGCATCATCACAAAAGGGATCCTCAGGCGCAGGAATCAACTTGGGGGCCTTTGTGGTCGCAACCCCTGATTGTTGAGCCGTTGGATGCATAGGCATCTCGGTCAATGGCAAAGGCAGGGGAACCGTTGAAGGATCTTGAGCTAATATCCACTTCCATTCAACCTCCAGCGATTCAGTCCTAGAATTAGGTTAGAAATTTTCCTTCAAGTAAAGCAGTTCAAAAAAAAAAAGTAAATAAAGAAAAGGCAAAAAACCAGATCATGTTGGTGACTAACCCCTTGGGCAGGACATTGACCAACACGCACTCTTCACTGTATCTATTCTCGATAACTACACCGCCAAAGATATCTCCTCTGTAAAACTGCATTTGAATAACATCACCCTTAATGAGGCTATTAGCAAATTTCCGTACTACCATATCGCTCTCTAATTTCTCGCTATCCATGTCCTTGGGACGTTTGGGCCGGTGAAATCTACAACGGAAGTCGATATCTGTTTGTGGATATATCTGGCCATCTTCACCATAGTGAGGAACATCAAACATGTTAACCAGGACGCCAGCTGCCGCGGCACAGGTAGCATGATACGCTCTTGCGCACTTCTTGGAGGAGCATTGGAAGCATGCACCCTTCGTTGATCGACAAAAGATGCATCTGAGGTCGAGCCGAGCTCTCGGGATTCCGGGAATATTTGCGACAACTTCCTGTTGCTGAGCCTCATCCCATTTGAAGTAGGTTTCAGGCGTATAAATAGCACATAGCCTAAGCGGGACAAGCAATAAACATTATCAGCCACAACTATCACAGGGTAACACCTGGTGACCTAATGAGAGTGTACAAAAAGATGACAAAAGTATTTTGGATAGAAAAACAAAGAGAGAGAAAAAAAAAATGAAGAGAAAACAAAAAAGCCATACCTATGTGCTTTTTGGCCATCATCTGTAGCTACCAGCTCTTCATATGGAATATTATTAGGGCAGAGAATACACTATCGAACACACAAATAGTCAACGCCAGATTACTACATCAAAATGAGTGCAACGGCGAAAACCCACCGGCTCAGGGGCAGCCTCTTTGCTCAACTTCAACCGCAACTTCTTAACCTTAACAGGTCGTTCCTTTCCATCCTCGAGCTTCCTCTTCTTGTGGTTTTTAGTCTTCACTGGCTTTCCTTCTACACTCTCAGGGGGGGTTGGGAGATCATTAGCTTCCAATTCATCCTCGTCTTCATCCTCGTAGTAGTATTCGATCTCGTCACCCTCATCCTCAGTAGACTCCCCCCTTAATTTCCTCTCAATCTCATCCACATCAACCCAGACGGAATCTTTGATGCATTCGCATTTTTTTGCATTACGTCCGTATTCTAGCCAAGATTCGGTAGCGAAATTTACACTCTCAGCACAGTTGTATCCAAGATTGTACCCAGAGTGGTATCCAAAGGGGAAGGTTATAACGAATTCGCCTTGATGGTGGACTAACTTGTTGACCTTGATACCGTGACTGTGAAGCAAAGATGGAGAAACAAGATAGTTCTTGTGACGAAGAAATTGTGAGCATTTCTTTGAGTCGTTAGGCCATATACCTATTACACAATCATAAGTTAGATTCTAGAGTCAACTGATGGGAAAAGGAGAAAACCCCACCTCTCATCACTTGCTCAAACTTAGACTTATCCTCTCTTGAGATGGAGTACCATTGCTTAGGCGCTCCAAAGTGTATATAATTGATACTGTAAAGATCCACATCTTCCAAATGCCAAGCAAAGGTACTTCTCCACATCCCAAGGTAAAGATAAGCAGTATTGACACCAGGGAGCTTCTTGCCCAAACAATCCAGCAAGTTCTCGAGCTTAGCTACGTTCCAGCTCGTGGTGGAGTCATCAAACAAGCTCCCGGGCATATCTGCCCCGTACAGTGGATTACTGTACGTTAATGTACGCCAATAGGCCTTCTCCAACTCATCACACCTCTCCGGGGTATAGTCATCTGCATTGTGAATACGGAAGTCAAATCCATCAAAGGCTTCATCATCCGCAATCGCTTGTTCAGCCTCTCTCTCCTTCGCGGTTTTCCTAACATACTTCTTCTTTTGGCGAGGTTGGCGTCCATGAGAATCAGTGATAGGATCGGGAGTTGATTCGACTGTACCACTCATACGAGGCTGACGACCATGGGAATCAGTGATTGGCCCTGGTGTATCAAGCTCTTCCTGCTTCGCCTTTTCCGGCGACTTAGGAGTCGGTGGGTTTCGCTTCCTAGCGCCCGCGACTGGTGCATTATCCTCCAAGTCATCAAGTGCAATAACCTCCTCCTCCTTGACCTCCGTAACGGCAGCCGTGGCACTCTTCCTGGATCTTGTTTTTCTCCCAACCGGAGCCTCTTTGATAGCTTGGCCCTTCCTCCTCTCTCCACGTTTCGCGGGCGGTTGATGTTCGCTGCTCTCGCAGAGTTGACGCCATTGAGGAAGATTGTAGGTCCGCTGCTTCTCGATGTTCTCCTGTCTGTACTCCCCCGCTACGCCGGCCATGTGCTGGATGATAGGGTTCTTGATTCGGATGTCTTTCAACTTGTCTTCGAGGGAGGCTAAACTATCGGTCCTACGGAATAGTCAGCACCAAAAACAATCACCAAAGATCATCAGCGCATCAGCGCACGATGATCGCGTGGTAAAATTGCGAATGGGACGCAATCAATAGAAGGGAGATGATGCGATCAACTTACCATTCTTTTGGAGGAATGACCTTGACAATGCCCGACTGCATCCCGTAGTGATTAATCTTATTGACAAAGTCTTTAAAAGAGCGGAACTGATCCATTGTCTATCCGCGACGTCAGTTTTCAAGACCACCACCTCAATAGTTCCATACATTCGCCAACAAAAAAGATCCCACCCCTCGATACCATCGGCCCCTTCCAAAGAAGTTACTCCCGAGAAGCAAAAGTAGAGCTCCATTCCTAAGCTACAGAAACCCCCTCGAAGAACATTGAAAGGAATCGCGCTCAAACAGGGAAACTTACAGGTTCAAACACGGGGATACCCATATTCTCGTAGTAGTACGAAGGAGTAATCTCCTCCTCCTTCTCTTCAGGAAACACCTCGAATTGTTCATCATTGTTGGGCTGCCGCTTCTCAACGACAACCTCGAATTTGGACCCCTCCCCGCTGGTAGTGATCGGGTCCATGACAGCAGCCGCCATCGTGACGGCAGCGACCGGAGATTTTGCAAACTGGGCAAGCTTGGGGGGTGGGCGAGGGGGTTGGTGTAAACTCGCTTGATGGATTGGGTTTGGAATTTGAGTGGTTTCTGCTTTCCTATTTTATTTTTCTTTTCTTTTCTTTCGTTCTCCCTCTTCTCCTTCTTCTCTTTTTTCCTTCCCCCTTTGCCGACCTAACTATCTGCTATGTAGTTATTAGACCGGGGGTTTGTTGGTGGGTGGGGATTAAACGTGTGGTGGGAGTGGAAGCGTGGGGCGGGTTGGGTTGCGGATGGGTAAGTTGTGTACTGTCAGGTTCGTTCAACTTGACAGTGGAGAGTTGAGTGGTTGCGGAGAGACGAAAAGGTGGCGGGTCCTTTCCTGCCTGTAGGCTGTTTCTTAGCCTACCCTAACTTACCCTTCTGTCGTCTCGGCAAGCTATTACGAATATGAAGGGAAAGAAAGAAGGAAAGAAAAGAATGAAAGGGCACGCGAGAAGGAACAAAAGAGAGACAACTAAGTTAAAGGGAGGGGGGTGTATGTAAGTTAAGGTAGGTAAGTATGTAGGAAGGTAAAAGTGTCAAAAAAAAAGAATAAAAAAAAGGGAACCCTTCAACCGAAAGAAGGGCAAAAAGGGAAAAATAATTTCACAAAAATGACGAAGACGACGAAGACGTTCTATTTTTTTTCTTTTCGTTTCTTTATTTACTTCTTTCTTTCCATTCTCTCTCTTCTCAACTCCTCTTCAATCGTCACACAAACAATTATGAGAAGGAACGAAGAAATGGATGAAAAAAACAACAACATACAATCACAGTTACAGTTGCATACGAGTACGGTACATAAGAATCTGATGTTCCAACCAAACTCCCCCAATCCAAACCCAAATTTCTCTCTTCCTCCTTGTCAAAAAAAAAAAACTCATACTAGTTACCGTACGAGTAGATTGACCAAAATCTCCAAACGATGAAAAAAGATCACGCGGTTTCCATTTCCCACCCCCCCCCTGCCTACAGTTTGGTATGATACAAAGTACCCCATAATAATCATAATCAAATTTACCCCCCCCCCCTTCCTACTTGCTCGCTGCGGAACTTCTTACGGTACCTCCTTTGATGGGACGCACAACATGCACAATAATACATACAGTGAGTGAGTGAGTGAGTGAGTTAAACCAAGTGGACACCGTATCGTACCGTATCACAGCGCATACCGCGGTACTGATACAGCACAGTCTCGTACAGCATCACCACCAGCACCACCACTTACCTCCGTACAAGTACAAGTACTTGTACAGTACTGTACTGATACCAACCCCTCATAGTCCCATACGATACAGTACAGTATAGTACAGTATATCTATCTCTAACCCCCCCCCCACATACCAAACAACCCAAAACCAAGCAAATCCATACCGGTACAAATCCCTCGGTACCATCCGCTCCCAACCGCCAAGCCCAATCCATGTCATAAACTCGGACAAGCTTTTATTGAACTTACCAAGCAAGCTCTCACACACCTCCCTCCACTCATCCAACCAGTCATTCAGCTAGCCTGCCAACCCGGTAGCAGAAAAAGTGCATGATCTTCGTTACTCTACGCCCAAGCTTTTGTAGATCCCTAACTTAACATGGTGCTTTTCCATCACTGCACTCGTGCTTGTATCTGGAGTTTTTCTTCTTCTTAATAGCTTAAGATAACTTATGTGGTGGTGGTTTGGTTGGTTGGTAAATTCTCCGGGTATTGTACCGTAGATCCATACTTCCACCAAGGGAGATATGCTAGGTCTACAGGCGCAATTGAGGTGCAGCATTTCTGGATGATGGATGGATGGATATATGGATAGGTGAGTTGGAGGGTATGATAGGTCTGGGGAGCTGCAAGGTGTACAGAGTACTGGATTGTACAGTACTAGTACTGTCGTGGCTTTTGTACAGCATACTGTAAACACCAATATTGTGAGGTATTGTATGTTAGCATAAATAACCGAACATAGCAACGCTCCTAGCCTCGGAATTGAAAAGAATTCTTTCAACTAATGTTCTTTACTTGATGATAAATAATTTAAAAAAAGTAATCCAAAATTCAGAAAAGTGCTACTGAGCAAACTAAAGATTATTGTGTATGTTCTATTGAAAGTTCTTTACATATGGCATGTTTAAAGTGATAAAACATCTAAACAGTCTAGTATATCAAATACTTGCTCCATTTCTTCCCTCTTCATCTGATCCTCAAACTTTTGATATGGTAAGATAGAGAATAGAGAGATGCTCCTGATGGGCTATAATCATGGTAACACTAGGCTTCTGTCATGAGCTATGGGTGGAAATACAGTATGGTAGGGAAATACTTATTGTTTGAAGTATTGCCATATATATATCCACATCAGATCCATAGTGACTAGAATTTCTTGAATAAGAATTATTTATATATAATATATTCCTAACCATGCCATTAATTACCCAAATCTTGTTAATGGGTTTGATTATGTTGTTTAGCATTATTGAGCGAGGATTGTTTTTGGAGTCTTTAGTTTTGGGATGAGAATGTTACTCGTTGCTATTATATGTTCGGTTATTTTTGCTAACGTACAATACTATAGGTACCAATGGTGCACTTACTGTATGTGTGCTAAAGCACCTTAAGGAAGAGAAGTACTGTACAGTAGTGATTCATATGATAACACAGTATCCCGAATATGCATTTGTGTGATACGTTAGCTTAACTTAGATGTACTATACTTAATATTTAATAATAGCAATAAAAGTTAATAAATAAATGAACGAATAAACAGATTACCCGGGAGCTATCATAGCTACAGTAAATAGCTAGCTAGCTTAGCTCCGGTACTTCCTCTGTTTCAAGGTATCATACAGCAAACTCGCACTGTGCTTATAAGCAATTCATATTGGATTAACTTATTTCAAGACATTATACTCGACTTCCCCCAAACCCCTTGCCCGCTAAAAACAATCATAGAACGGCGCCTTCCCCCCGCCCCCCACCTCCATGTTGTATCATAGGCTACCATACCAGCATTCGTTATCGTCATTGTCGCCGCAATGACAAACTTATGCCTCCCTTGTAATAAAGTTGTCCCAACTTTTGAAATGCGATGCTCCACCCGCTAGCTTTTTGGAAGCGCGGGTCCTTTTGGGGAAAAAAGATATAAAAAAGAAAAAGGAAAAAGAAAAAAAGGATATAAAACGGAAGAAAGTGGCACCAAGATATAAAGAGAGAGATAGAGATCAAGAACAGCAATAGAAGGGAATAATACAAGTCACGCCTTTCCCCGAAACCGTACCCCAAACTTTTGTCCCCCATATCCTGTGTTTTAGCTGGAGCACGGATGAAAATGAAAAATGAGAAAAGGAGAAAGAAAAGAGAAACTTAAAGAAAAAAAAACTTTTCGTTTCGGTTTTTGGTTTTCAAACTAAAAGCGACAATGATGCACCTACACCCAAACCACCCTCATCTCCCCATGAAAACATGACCAGTATGCGCAGATTTCAAACTTTCTTGTCTCCCAAACCTTCCCCACTGAAGTGAAGCAAGAACAGAAAAACACAAAGAGATATCATTCACAAGGGAAAATTACAGGCAGTAGTATGACAGGATATGAGTACAATGCAACTAGTTAGTAGATTATAGGTCAACTCCGACCAATTAGGTAGAAGATGTGGCGGATTGTTGGGGCTGTTGTTGGGGTTGTTGGCGGTCAGTGTTTTTCGGTCTGGGACGGTAGGGACGGTCGCCGCGATCCCCGCGTTCTCCTCCTTCACCACCCCGGTGATAACCTCCACGACCGCGGTAACCTCCTCTATCACTCCTATCCCCGCGGTACCCTCCTCTATCCCCACGATAACCACCACGTCCACGCCCTCTGCCTTGGCCACGGTCACCACGGTATCCACCACGCCCTCTACCGCGACGCTCCACATTCTGGAACTCATCGCTGGCCTCTGGAGTCTTGGGTTGATCATCTGCCCAAGAGTCACCAGTGAGTCCACCGTTAATAGGCTGGGCTGGTGCGTCCTGTGCCTGTGCTTCTCCGGTAGTCTGATCCTGTGCTTGCTCCTCGCTGTTTTCCGGTTGAACTTCATTGGCCGCATGGTTAGCAGCACCACTGTCGACGATAGACACACTGGGGACAGTTTCAGGCGCTTCAAGTTCATCTCCATTGGTTAAAGCTTGCTGGGGAGGGGCTTGGATGTCCTCAGCGGCGCCTTCTGTGTAGAGGGAAATCCCCCCGTCTTGTGCAGTGAGGTCGAATTCCTCCGAAGCTGCCGCCTCATAAGCAGGTGGCTCCTCTTGTTGATCTTGCTGTTGTTCCCCTTCCGGTTCCCCAGCATATTCTTGGGTTTCTCCAACCTCCTCATCATCAACACCTTGAATTTTGAGATTATGGGCGACCTCCTTGATGCGGAGATCTATGTATATAAATTAGACATCAAAAAAGATACTGAATCCCTACATCCGTAGGTGTCGTGCACAACACAAGATTAAAAGAATGAAAGGGTCTCCTTACAAGAAACTTGGAAGTCGTCAACTGGCTCTTCCGAGCCATCAGCAAGCTTGAGGCAAGCATCAACAGCACTCTGATCACCGCCATACACAAGAACAAGAACTCTCTCAATGGCCTCGTCTTCGTCTTCGTCGCCACTCTTCTCGTTCCGGCGATGCCCCGCAAGTCTCAAAAACTTAACAACAGTCAAGATCTTGGCTCTGGCGGCCTGGTCGATCTCTTTTAGTGCTTCAACTTTTGCCTCCTCAACAGCCTTTTCAAGCCTCGCCTGAGCTTCAACTCTCTCAGCTTCCAGGCGCTTGTCTTCCAGTTCAGAAGCTTTCAAAAGATTTGCGTAGCATTCCTTAAGCTCCTTGTAGACGGCAAGGGTGATAGGCTTCCCGAGAATTTTATTGCGTTCGTCGTCATTGATGAGCCTGGTGGTAGCCTTCTCCTCTTCAGAAAGATCCTTGATCTTCTCTTCAGATTTTGCAATACTGTCCTATTTAACATACAAAATGATTAGTGAATGGTCCTAGTCAGCAAGGGGTAGAATATAAAAAAAATGCTAGTTGATAGCTGGACTAGTGCAAGGGCAGAATACTTACGAGTTTTTTGGTGTGCTTCTTGAGCTGCCTATTGAGAAAAGTTCAAGCTATGAAGAACTTCATGTGGAAATGTGGAAATATCGGAGACTTACCTTGTGATCCACTTCAAATGCTCCTTCTCCCCCTTCTCGCCAATCTTCAGAGTATCATTTGCAGAGTCGGCCGCCTTGTCTTGAGTTAATTCGGGAGCAGGGGATGCAGTTCCTTCCCCACCTCCCTTACCCTTCTTCTTTCCGCGAGAAGAGTTTGGTTGTGTGACTGGAGTAGTAGACATTGCGTTAGGATGAAGGATTTCTCAAGCTGTTCGTTACACAGTAACGTCAATTAGCTCAGAGCCTCACCAACTGTGGGAAATGCGGGGCTAGGCGGGGAGACAAGGAAAGTGCAATCCGACACTAGAGTATGGGGGACAAACAGAACAGATGGAAAAGATACCCAAACAAAAATTGACGATGGACGAGAAGAGTTAATAAAATTGTGGTGGAAAGGTTTGTTGTTGTGGGGAAGAAGGAGGGAAAGAAGGTAAGAGGAAGAAAATGAGGAAGAGGCACAAGACCGGCCTTGCAGGTAACGAACGAACGAAAGGTGTGCGGGCTCAACCTAAGGCCTCGCGGAATCGGAGATCACCTACGGTCAACCTAGCCATGTAGCCCCGCAAAAAAAAAAAAACCGATACAGAGCCCCAGCAAGCCCGGTAATGATTTTAAAGACTGCTTTTCCTTTCTTTTTTCTTCCCCTCCGAAACGTGGGGAGAGGCACGGACTCAAGATAGTCTATCTAGAAAAAAAAATCACAAATTACTAATTTTTTTTTACAATTCAAGTACTCTGTGGATTTTGTAAAGGGGAGATGTTCGTTGGGCTGACATTATTAGAGAATATACAAGTTGAACTATCGGCGTGACCAATATTTGTTACTATTGACGAATCTCTGGAAAAAAAAACACTAGAATAAAAGAATAAAAGACATAATAGCTCTGTATTCTAAGTTACCTCAGTGAAGATGATATTAATGGGGAATCTGCGGCTTTCTGCATTAAATTTTTCAACTAAGACTTGATAAAATAGTAAATGTAAGGATACAACAATACTATAACTTCAACCTTAAGTTAATTATCATACGGCAGCATCTACAATCTCGAAAAGTAAAATTCAGTCACGGACCATAACTCTGTATGCAATAATAACTAATTTTACCACCAAAGTCCAACACATAAACATATATAATGGTATATACAGCATTACCAGCATGGCATAGGATAGAATGTCTGTGGACACCAACCATACAATTAACTGACCAAACCCGTACGGCGGCTCGTACAGTACAATACAGTGCGCTAGTAAAGTAGCAGCTGTATGATGAGATTATTCGAGTTCGTCGGTTCTAGCCTTTAGTATTGTAACCCCCAAGATTATATTAGCAATGATAAGCAAGAAACAACCAAAGGCATAACTGCTCGTACACAGATTTTAATTGGAGCCGCCCAGTGCGAACTGATTTGAAACACATCACCGTTTCTCCCCAATACTTGCTCAAGTTCATCGAAACACTTTTTCTGCCAGTATGTTTAAAGAGTGCGTTAGTGTACCCACCCTCCTTTCCTCTTGATTTTCCTTCCTGAGTGTACCGTAGTTGGTAAACAGTAGTGGGAGCAATACCAGCACTCATAAGTTAACTATCAGATAGAAGTACCATCAGACAGGCTGGCTACGCGAGCAAACTACACAAAATATAACACTTGTAACACATGTGTTTATTTGTGTACCAAGTGAAGGAAGAGTAACCAACCCGCCTGGATTACCCGCTAGAGACGCCTGAAGCGTCTGGCGTGATTAATGTGAGATCCGTGCTAAATTACAGTTCTTTCATAAACAAACATACCCCCCATAAACAATCCATTGGTAACAACAAGATGCCCAAACCCCATATTAGCCCAACTCCAAAAGGACATTATCGATAAGGTGTTCTAGCGTGGCGGCTGTTGCTCTTGTTGTTGCTGTTGGGTCATCAGTAATCTTTTCAAGTAGGCAGCCTCGCCTGAGTCGTCGGGTACATTTCTAAGGTTGTTCATTACCGCCGCTTGACTAGATGCAGATGAATTTCTCCGGTCGAAGGGATTAAGAGTAAGAGGACTAGTAGGGGGCATTGGTGAGTTAGGCGATTCCTTTGTGAGGGCCATGCTAGGATTGGTGAATCCCCAAATGCGATTCGGCTCATTGAAAAGGTGACCTGAGGGTGGTCCGGTACTAGAACCGGCGGATTGATTGCCCGCAGTAGCACTGGCACCTTCTTGAATTGCAATTGGAGTGGCCACAGAAGGCCGAGGGCGTGGATCACGACTCTTAGCCGTTGAAGTTCCTGAGGCACTAACAGCTTCAGGTCCACCTTTCTGCTCCAAATTGTCGGTCTGGCCGGCTCCGGATGCGTGGCTACCGCTCAACGTACGGGGGGGTCCAGAATCACGGCGGGCTCCGGATGCTCTCAAACTCAAGTGGTGAGTTTGAGTTGCTCCAGATTTTGTAGGAAGATGCGCTCCTTCCTTCGCATTGTAACGTTCAGGATCTTGCCGTCTCAAGACTTCGTAGTAGGGCGCCTTCTCTACTTCCTGAAAGGTCCTTAAGTCCTGTTCCTCCCGCAACATTCGCTGCCTCATAAGAACCCCTTCGTCGGCAAACATTCCAGCAAGCTTATAAGAGTCCAGCGTCACTTTTTTGGGGTTTTTATTAAGCGGGCGATCAAGTTGCTTGATGGATACTGTGGTATGACGATATTCGGCTGGCAAAAACTCAAGAGCTTTTTCGGCCTCGGGGGTAGATATCTGGTCGATTGAATATGCCAACATGGTAGGGGGACTCCCAGGCACATTAGCAACAAGCTCTGTGGTATCCCAGTCAACAGAAGCCAACGCGTCTTTCTTCCATTGTTCGCTCTCCCTCAGGTGTCTCGCAAGAAGTCGGTCACTATTATTGCATTAGAAAGGTTCGGTTGAAAGCCAATATAGCACATGCAGAATAGGATTCCAACCGTTGCTGTTTATGAGTTTCCCTCATCAACCTTAGGGTCCGGAGGGTCCTGTCTTCTGATGGGTCGTCATCCTTTGGGTCGTAATAGCTGTTGCGGCATTGAGATTAGCCACGTGCTCAAGGTTTGTGTCTATTCGGTAGACCAGCTAAAATGGGTCAAGTCTTACGGAAAATCAATCATAAGTTCATCGAGCAAGTATGCCTTCAAAACATTAGCCCAATGATGCACACTAGGGGGAAGCGAGGTGGTGATACTTTTTTCTTTGATGTGTTCTGCATCTCGGCTGGAGTGCGAATCAGACGCTATGGAGGTTTGCAAAGGGGAATACCGCACCGGGGTTTAGATATGACGGGTCCTGGGGTGACATCCCTGGGAGGATGGAAAGAGGTCAAGATCAGTATCCCAAAACGTTCATAGAAGACGCGACAGATCTTATCTCCTCGTGATCTGGGCCAAATTCTTGAAATCTCAAGGTCGTGTGTTACCCGCCCCACGACCACGCTCAGTGCCCCACATCCAAGTGCACCCGTATGCTCATAGCCACTAACCCCACTAAAGAAGAGATCGTGTTGCACTGCTTTGTAATTCAATTTTGAGAACTCCATCTGCCTTAATTCTCAAGATGTCGATGTCAAATGACCCAGGCAATTTCTTTCAGACTGAGTATGCTAAACATACCTCCTCATAAGTCTTCAGAACCTAACTAACTATCCACCTAGGACAGCTCTGGCCAACGCTGAACGACGCGCTGCAAAATCCTCTAATAAGAATGGTTCTCCAATAACCTTGACTTCTAAGCTCCTTTCGATTATTCCAGATCCAACCTCTTCAATGCGTGTTTACATTGCCGAAAGTGGTGGAATCACGCGCAGAGTAGACCTTGAAGTCTGTAAGAACCATGAACCCAGTCAAATATCTTTTAAATTGAGCTGACAGATGAAAAGTCGGGCGATAAGTCATGCATATACAAAGGTCATACAGCACCAGTAACCTCCCTAGCTCTTAATGCTGCTCAAGGGGTTCTTTTTACGGGCTCGTGGGATAAAACTATCAACGCATATTCGACAGAGACACGCCAGAAACTTCGTACTTTTGTCGGTCACTCAGATTTTGTGAAGAGTCTTCTCTTTGTCCCTTCTCCGAAACATGAGGGTGGACTGCTCATCTCTGGGTCAAGCGATGCGTCAATCATAATTTGGGGTGCCGGGACAGGTCAGAGATTGAATACTTTGAAGGGGCATAATAGAGCGGTGGGGGCTCTTGCGATAGATCCGGTTGCTTCAGATTCAGAGACTGCCATTATCTACTCTGGTGGTAGCGAGAGGGATATAAAACGCTGGGAGATCCCGTACGCAAATGTCGGCGCAGCCACGGAGAGTGGAGAAACCATCATGGAGCACGACACTAGTGTTAATATGATCAGATTTCAGGGAGAGGACGCGGACATGTGGACTGCATCTGTGGATAATACCGCTCGGAGGATTGATATCCGGACTGAAGTTAAGAAGAATGGCACTAGTAGGAGTGATACTGTTCTAAAACACCCGGACTACGTTAACGATGTGGTTGTGGAGCCGAGAGGAAGATGGGTTATTACGGCTTGTAGAGATGAAGAAGTCCGGGTATGGGATATTAGTGTAAGTTCTCCCTTCACTTGGGTATGCTTCGGGTTCTAACCTGATATTAGACTGGCGAACTTTATCACGTGTATGATGGACATATCGAAGAGATCACAGGCCTAGCTATCATTGGCAAAGGTGAGATGGTGGCCAGTATATCAATTGATAACACAGTACGGAAATGGTCTCTGCGACCTGCAGATCTGACGAAGGCCGTGGAGGAGAAGAAACTGCAAGAGCAAGGGATAAAAAAGGAACCAGTACAAGAAAAGAAAGAGAGTTTGCTCACAGAGGAGGAAGAGAGAGAATTGGCAGAGTTGATGGATGATAGTGATGACTAGTATGTATCTACAAGTAATTTAAACTCCACGATGGTGTAGCGGTAGTCATATTATATCACTCGTATAGATAACTGACGAGCGTCAATTGAATTGGATGACATTCAACCTTTATTACGAACAAAGAACCGAGCCATAAGATATCCGGATACGTCCAAACTCCACTGAACCATACCATGCAATCAACCAAAGCCATGACCCCCCCAACCCGATTACTAACTTTGCCGTCTATGCCGATAAGATAAGGTAACTATCTATGGGGATTTAAAGCGTTACTTAATCACTATCCATCTCCATCCCATCGTCACTTCTAACCAAAGACCTTCTCGGGTATTGCCTGAGTCTCTGCTCAACCCTAGAATCAGGAGGTCCAAAGTATTCGTCATGAGAATACATGGCCTGATGAGGACTGGAGTCAGCCCCCTGGGTTCCCTCCTCTTCCTCTTCTTCATCCTCATCTTCATAGCCTTCTTCATCCTCGTCCTCTTCATCGCTGTCATCCCACAAAGTCTCTGTCTCAGCCTCCGGAACTTCGGCATCCAGATCAACCTCATCTCCACCCCCATGACCATCTAGATCCAAACCATCATCAAGATCATCTTCGTCCTCGCCGTCCTCATCTTCATCATCATCCTCATCATAGCTCTCCGCCTCCGGAATATCTGCGTCCAAATCTGCTCCAGTTTCATCCTCATCACCTTCCACTGCAATCTCACCAGCCGTCTCGTCAAACACTCCATCTTCGCCAGTGACTTCCACATCCTCCATCATTGCTTGTCTTTCGGCTTCCCTTCGCTCCTTCTCTTCATCCAGCTCAACCTGATAAGTCTTTAGTATACCGGGCGGCTTGATCCATGTTGCCCCGAAACGTTGAATATTGACTTTCCGTTGATATACCGACTCTTCATCTAGTGCGAGCTGAGTCAATGGGGAAATAGATGGGGTTCTAAATCTAGAGGGGTGAGACTGGAAGTTTGGTAGCGCGCTTGGATGGATGTTTTGCGAGACGGGCGGGGACGAGAGTGATTGGGGTGTTGTGCTACCGGAGGAGAACGGGGTGAAAGAGAATGTTGAAGTCGGAGTGTACCAAAGGGTATGTGCCTAAATGTCAAACTTTAGTACGGGGTGAATATTTACTTGAGGACTACACGGTGGAAAGCTGCACTAACATCTCGGGGGGCTATCAACGGGATTGAGGATAGCATTGAGTCTCTCTTATTATGCCAGCTGTTGAAAAGTGTGAAAGAATTCCAGTGTTATGGGATGTTGGTTATTAAAGTCGCGGGAGTTGAGACCGAAAGCTCTGGATGAGAGTGGAGAGGTAGAAATCGTCGTGATGGGTTGATAGGATGCTAACTTATCGGTTGCCCTAGCAACGCTAATCTAATCAAAGTCCAAGTGCCCAAGCAAGGAACCATACCATAAAACTATCTCTACGGCTCTCTCCACAATTGAATTGATAGAAGAGCACTATTATTCAGACATTCGGTAAATTCAGCTGAAACCACACATAGTGCCTATGAAGCGTCTGGGCTACTACCGTACTGGTACATAAACCAGAAGATCAGCAACTAACGTATCATAGGACGTAGGGCCCTCACTTGCGCCTACTCGAGTAAACTCCTTGTATGCTAGACAATCCAGGAGACTCTACGAGTACCAGCAATCGGCAATTGACAGCTTCGTGCACCGTTCACCTTAGGCTTCCTTGCATAATTATTATCTGGAAACATACTGGTACTTACCATATTTATTTGGAGTTAAAGAGAAGATAACAGCTCATATATGTAAAAGTTTTGTCAGCGCCTTGAGCGAGATGCAATAGAGTATCAGACGAACTTGAAAGGCACTTGAGGCACAGCTTTAGAGAAAGTGCTTGAGGAGCGCGTGCTAGATTCTAGAGTGCGAATGTTGGTGTTGAGCTAGTGTTTACTTGTAGCTTCTCGTATGGAATATAGGACTCCCGGGGCTCCTTAAGCAACTTCGTACTCAATAGTTCCTATTACTCCACTACGAAGGGTGAAGCCCAAACCAAGAATTGAAACTTTTTCTATTTCCGTTAACGTATTCCACGGCATAGCGAGCGCCTGGCATAGCGAGCCATCTGCAAGTTTGGTCAAAGTAATTGGCTGAACCTCAGTTGAGATTTAAATGGTGGCTAGTATGAAACATTATTTGCATTCTTTCTAGCCCGGGGTTATGCCCCATTTCACAAACTAAATCATATCTAGCTACTGGCGTAAGATACTCCCCTTAGCCAAGGGCCCCCTTAAAGAAAATTTCCTCCTCCCTGCTTTTTGCCTATCCTTCATTTTCGCCATCCCCTTGCCCAGTCTTGACATAGAAAACTCCTCTCCCTCGACCTCTCTCACCTCAACCAATTTTGTCCTACATAAAGGAAACCCACCCCGTCGCCTCTGCACCCAGTGGTCATGTACCAATGAAATAATATCTTCCTGAAAAAGGAAACCCACCCTATCGCCTCCATGCCCAGTAGTTGTGTATCAATGAAATGATATCCTCCTGGAAAAGAAACCCACCCCATTGCCTCTGTGCCCAGTGGTCATGTATCAATAAAATGATATCCTCCTGGAAAAGAAACCAACTCCATCACCTCCATGCCCAGTGGTCATATATTAAATGAAATAATATCCTCCTGAAAAAGAAACTCACGCCATCACCTCTGTACTCAATTGTTACAATTGGCTATAAGATCTCTCCTAGCTTATATCTTGCAACAGGCAACAACTTCTGTTTTTCTTCTATTAGTTGGGGAAATACTTACCTCGACTTCTCTTTCTTCTTGAGAGTTCTAATACTTCGTTGTCTTACACTACGTCTTAGATATTGACCATTGCCAAAACTAAGTCCTTATAGCGCCAACTAGTATTAGTCATGTTCCTTCTTCATGATAGTTAGTCTTTGTAGATAAAGAGTGTAAAGGTGTTTTATTGATAACTTATAATATAGGAAATAACTTAGGTGGTTGCGTGAAGAACTAACTACACCACTGGACCAAATGAGTATGATATCATCCTTGAAAAACCTAATATAAGCCCCAATATCAGCTTGTATTGTCACCTTCACCTTGCTGATAGAATATTTTTTTACACCTTACAGCAAAAAAAAAGGAGGAGCATGTGGGTCATATTTGGAAAAAAATGCTTGACCATAATTTTGTAAAGTCCACTATAATCTATCAGTGATATATGCTATCATAAATTATAATTTCTTATATAATATCCTTTTAAGTTTGGAATAGTGTATGAGGAGAATCTGATATCAGGTGATCAAAAGTATGGTCTCAGAAAACAAGAAATATAAACCCAGGTAAAATATCTTGAATAGTATAAAGTGATATTACTGAATAAGTATGGTAGTTTGGATAAAGAAAATAGAATATTGCAAGCATAGTAAAATATTAATTATTTGTTTAAAGAGAAAAAAGTAAATGTGAACTGATATCCAAGGTAATACTAATTATACTTTTTATTACAGCTAGAGAAAGTAGTATTTTACTAAAACTATAACTAAAGAGAAGGGAGAAAGAAGTAATTGCCTATCAAGCTGATATTAGTTTGGAAATAAAAACTTTATAAAGGGTTGAGAAATAGGTTGGAACTTACAATATACTAGGAAGTAATCATGATTAGAGTCAGAAAAAAAAATAGTGTCAAAACTATCAGTATTTAACTTGAAGTTATTGAGATGGATATCCTTCAAAACTTGAGAATATAAGTAGCCAAGATGGAAAAGATAAAACATTACCTATTTTATAAGAATATTAAAAGAAATATTAAGAGTAGAGAGGTTCAAGTTTATTGACTCAAAGAGGTTGGTGTAATAGTGTTAAATAAGAAGTAGAGTGTCATAAAAGGGTTCAAAGTACTCCTTATATACCCATATTATTTCAATGCCAAGGCAAATAAAAAATGTGACAACATCTATGATTTGTTCTGTAGTATACAATTAAGCCACCTGCTGCAATACTATAAAAAGTATGTTGAAATATTTAAGAAGAATATTGGTTCATCTTATAGAAAATCTTACAATTAACTTTTAATTTCTTGCTCCCAGAATATTATAGTCATTTTTGGATGTATATAAAATTTGTTTTCTATTGTCATATTTATTTTTTATTTTCTGATTGCATGATTTTTAACCTTACTGGTATCAGGTTAGCTTATCATTTTATTACTGCAGTTTTTTGTCCTTTCTGATGGCAGATCTCTGTCAACTTGCAGGTGGCATAAGGTGACCTCAGGTCAAAAATATGACAGCACCTGCAGTTGGTCCAGTGGTGTATCAGGTCCTATTAACCTCCTTATATAGTTCTTCCAGCAACCCGCTTACAAATCAAATGAGTCACAACTGTGACTCATACACTCACATAACATATAACCTCATGACCATACTTGGTCATGCACCAAAGTCCCATGACCTTAAAGTGGTCATGTGCGAAACCTCATGACTTGTATAAACAAAGTCATGTCTCTTAATCCTTATGACTCATATGCGCACATATGAGTCAACACTCAACATACTAATCAAATTCAAACATAAACAACTATGACTCACAACTGCGAGTCATGTGAGACCTTATGACTTGTATGTGAGTCATAGTATAAAACGTAACATCGTATGACTCAACTGAGTCATGTGCAAAACCTTTAACAAATGAAATATTATGACATACAATTGTATGTTATGTGAAAACATTACAAACTATGCCAGGTTTGTAATACCAATGGTCACGTACTAATGAAATTATACTACCCCCCAGCATTACTCTCCTGGGTTGCTGGGCCCTCCTCCACTCTTTGCTCTTTTTGTCCCCAAGCTCTTCTTACTTTGTAATGGTCTTCTTTGGTCAGCCTCTCTTTCCTGTCCCCTCATATCCAGGTTCATGGGTTTTCTTGTATTGCTCTAGGCATTTCTTGTAGTCTTGCTGAAAAGCTTGGCCATATTCTTCACAGTAGACCATCAACTGTCCCTGACTGGCTTTTTCTTTTTTCCCCCCACTTTCTCCTCCTACCGGTTGGGAGGTTGGTAGGGTGATTCCTGCTGCTACCATCTGTGCAGTACTGTTGTCCCTTCCTTGTTTGCTCATTGGTCTGTCCCAAAGAGTTGGTGGCTATGTCTTAATCCAGGTGAGGAGGGTGCTCTGGTTCCTAGTATCATAGAGTTTTGCTTTGGTGGGGTCTACCACTCCATATCTCTGCATCAGGTGCTCACTTGTTATGATGTCCCTATCGCATGGAAACTTTCTTCTCTTTCTGGTGATATCCTGGTAGGGCCAGCCTACTATTGCTCTCAGGTTTAGGAGGTCTCTGAAGCTTTCTCTGGGGGTTTTCTTCCATGCTTTGTAGCTTCTCCTGGGTCTTGCTTTGTACCTTATATTCTCTTCTCCAATATCCTTTGTCCATTTCTTGAGAAGGTATTCTTGAAGGTTGCTCTTTCCCAGTTTGAGGTTGTGCACTGTCCTAATAATGTCCTGTACTCCTGTTTCTTCCATCCACTTGGTTGTCCATTGAGTTGGTCTATCCTGGTAGTGGGCTCTGAGGCAGAGTAGGTTATGTCAGTCGAGAGTGTACATCCTCAGCAGTATTATGCCTGTCTCTGCATAAATTGCCATGAGGGGAACTTTCTTCTCTAAGTTCAATGCCAAGCAGATTATCCCATTCAGTACCTTCTGCACTGTGTCTATGTCTCCTAGGTTTTTCCATACTTCTATACCATACATCACTTGAGGTATTATCAGTCCTTGGATTAGTCTTAGAGTGGTCCAAGTATTGAGTCCCTCTTTTTCATATCTGGAAGTGAGTGCCTTCATAAAATAGCTGGTTTTGACTGCTTTGGTTGTCCAGTGTCTTATGTGGTAGTTCCATTTGAAGTCCAGGGTTAAGAAGTATCCTAACCACATCATGGCCTCTTTCTCTGGTGCTTCTATTCCTTCCACTATTTGGTATAGGTGGTGTGATGGAGGGGTTCTTATGTGTATCCTCTCAGTCTTTAGGGGTGAGAGATTGTAGCTATAGTTTTAACCAGTTTCCTGGGTCCAGTCCAATGTCTACTGGTGGGCCTGTTGTCCTGGTTTCTGTTTGTTCTATGTGGTAGCTATTAATATATCATCAACATAGGTAAGAAGTTTCATCCTCGTCTATGGTTCTTCATGTACCTTCAGTGATACCACATTTTTTACATTTATCAGGAAGAGGATGGGCGATAGGGGGGATTCCTGCAGTGTTCCTTTATCAGTGGCAAAGGCTTTTGAGTTCCTTCTATTGAACCTGTACTAGGTGGTTCTATTAGCTGCCTAGTATTGTAGCCATTGTTGCAGGTACCTATTTTTATCCTCGATTGTTTAGCAGACTTCTTCCATCCAAAAGTGGTCGAAGCTCCCTTTAATGTCTAATGCTGTTAGGCAGGTGTATTTATGTTTGGAGGTGGTTAGCAAGTTGTTCAGTACCTGGATCGCATCTGTTGTACCATTGTTCTTCCTTCCTCCATATATGTTGTCCTTTAGGAGCTCCAGTTTGACTATTCTAATGATTGTGACCCTTTCCAGGACTTTCGTGAGCATAGATTGGAGCTGGATAGGTCTCTAGCTCTTCGCTATTGTGTAGCTTTCCTTTTTTTCCTTTCTGATTAGGATTGTGGTACTCACCTTCCAACATTCTAGTATTCCCTCTCTCTAGGCTATGTTCATTGTTGCCATGAATAGCTTTTCCCTATACTTCTGAAATTCCTTTATAAGCCTTCCTAGTATCATGTTGGGTCCTATTGCTGCTCTGTTTGGGGTCACTTTTAGTGTCATGTCTAGTATATCTATGTCTAGTTCCTCTAGTTCATTTGTTGGGTTTTCCAGTGTCCTTCTGTATTCTCCCCTATATAGTGTTTGGTGTAACTCCTCCACTATGTATGGGTGTTCTGCTGCTATTATGCTGTCTTTCCTGTTCAGGGTGGGTATTGGTTGTTTTGTTTGCCTTGGTTTGATACTTCTGGAGTATTCTGAGTCTGTTTCCTCCTGTAGCACTGTTCTATTTGCCTCCAGCTTTACCTTTGCTATCATTTTCCTGTAGCTTCTCTTTTTCTCCCCCAGTTCCAGGTCTCTGGGGTTTCTTCTTACTTGTTCAATTAGCTCTTTTCTTGTTTCGCCTAACTCTTTATTCCGGAAGACTCTCACTCCCAGCTTTGGTAGGGGGGGTATGCTAAAGTATTATTCTCACTAGCTCTGCCTGGATGTGCCTGGGGTAGTGGTTGGTTTCATCGAGGAGGAAGAGTTCTGTCCTGATTTTGTCACATTCTACCTTATTATACCGGAGGCTTTTTTACTCAGATTTCTTCTATTTTATTGTTGTGCAAATGTGTAGAGCCAAGTGGTCTGTTGATGGTATCAGGATATTTTTAACTTTAAGGTTGTAATGTCTGTCCCTATTACTAGGTCTATTGTTGTCCTCATGGGCCAGTATTTCGATGGAGGGTGTATGACTGTATGGGGGTTTGTTACTGTGAGTCCTCTTTCCACCATCCATCTCCCGAGTTCTCCCCCTACCTTGTTCTTTCTCCCTGCTAACCATGCTAAGTCTATCATGTTGAGGTCCTCTACTATTATGTTGTTGTCTCCCTTGTGCCATTCATTGTCTTGGTCACAGCCTTCCACTGCTTTTTCATTTGGGTCTGTTTTTTTGTAGAGTTTGGACCTTTAGTACCCTAATGTTATTTCAGTTCCTCTAGTCCATAGCATAGTATATTGGGTTGTAATCCTTTCCACTACGAACATGTGGATGTACTCATTTTTAATGTAAATGGTACAGCTGTACTATCTAGCTTTTGTGTCAGCATAATATATATAACCTTCTATGTGCATCCAGTTGTTGATTTCTAGTGGGCACTCAGCCAAAGCAATTATTTTTGGTTTAAGTTTTTGTGAGATCTTAATTAACTCTATGACAATGTTCATGGACCCACCGACATTGTGGTATATAATATCTGCAGTTGCCATAAATTAGTTATAGGGGTCTTGTTGGGACAGTCCTACCATGTTGCTTGCTTCTCCTTCTTCTCTTACTTCTTGTTCTTCCTCTCATACTTCTCCATTTTCTTTGGGGGATCTCGCCCTAACTCTTGTAGGGTAGTGTTTGTCTCCTGTAAAGTACGATGTCTCTTTGCAATTTGCATATCTCATGATTGTGTGGGAGCATAACTTGCCCTTGCCTATGGTGCAGCATGGGATAGTGCAGTGGTAGTCTCTGGTGTAGTGGCTCTTGTTGCAGAATTTGCATGTGGGGTCGAGGTGGTAGTGTACTGCATAGTTGCCTAGTTGGAGGCACCTTTCACAGCATGTGGAGGAGTCCCTTTCCAGGTATCTTCTGAAGGTGCATCTTTGGTCATAGAGGGCTAGTACAGGTTTGTTCTGTTTTAGCAAGTTTGTGACCCATTCATTTACTTCTACAGAGATGATGATTGAGGATTTGATCTTTAGGTCGACTTTGAGGGCTGTCAGGGATCTGATCTATTAGGGTCGGTCCAGGATTCTTATAGTTTGGTTAAAGTCAGAGATTTTGCTTTTGAGGTCTATTCAGTTTTGTGCATCAATTTCCTAGTCTTCTGAGTTCTAGTCTTCTGCTTCCAATGGGACTCCATCTATGATAATGTTTGCTAAGGGGATATTAGTGATTATACTGAACCCAAAGATTTAGATTCCATTGAGTGCCCTGGTGATGGCTGCTGAGTCTTGCAGAGCCGGTTCTACTGTGAGATCTTGTAGAGTTGTGAGGACTAACTCCTCAATCCTGTTGTATTCTGCACAGGCAAACTTGACTCTGGAAACTGAGTTGACTGTATTTCTGATCTAGATGAGTATGAGTCCTACTGCTCCTATTCGTCAGCCTCTTTCTACTGAGTGGATCAGGAGTTATCTCTGTCTTGCATGTGGGGTGGAGGGTGCTAATGGAACTTGTGCTATTGTAGTTATGCCTGAGCCCTTCTCCTTCTTATTGGTACCCTTTCTTATGACTAGCATGAAGTTGTCTGTGTCAATTCCTATGTTAGGCATATGGAAAAAGGGGCCAAAGTTACCCGACCTTTACATAGGATTATTTCTACCATACCCCTGCAGCCCCCATGTAGGGACCGGGCGTCATTACGGTATTACGGCCGAGTTGCGTCCCGACACTTTAGCCACAATAAATGGCACCTTCAGCATAACACCATATACGTTGCCGCCGTCCGTCCGACCGGATGCTGTCCGTAGGATATATGAGAAGGCACCTTTGGCGACTCATGGGAAGTGACTCGGAGGAATTTGGTTAAGTTTTGAGCAAGCTATTACCTTGTACATTAGCAGTTAAATATTATGACTGATAAGTGATGGGACGATTTGGGAAGAAACCTTAGTGACCGAATATCGTGAGCCTATGGCACCGACAGGTAGCCATAGAGCCGAGCCTCTTGCTTTGAAAGAAGTAGTGCCCCAAGAGGGCCTACTCAAGAATCGGTATGAGAGGTTTTCGCTGGATAAGCTATTGGCTCAATCCAGAGCAAAAAACCCTATATATCCGATGGGCCTTGTGATGCATCAAAATGCAACACAATGGCCGCGCTCATTCATTTAAGCTGATCACTTTATGTTTTGAGGCAGAACAATTGGTATAGTTGCCATTAGGGCAGCATACTCAAATTAAGTTCATATAGTGGAGAGATCAAAGGCTACCTACTGGAGGGGCGTTCACACCCCCCAGAAACAATAGGAGTCTGAAGAGATCAAAGCTAAGCAAGGCAAATATTCTCAGGGTCAAGAGTGTTTGCACTTAGGAAAATTAAGAGGTTTTCGACAGAGGTACTTAGATAGTATGGGAGTTGAAAGTAGCCCGCGATAACCCAGATGCGGAATATAAATATTGAGGTACTCCCAGCTATCGGAATCATCAAGCAACGGAGAAGAGATCTTATTAATATATTTATTAACTTACTCTTAAAAAAACTTTATTACACATATTCCTTTGAACCTTCGGGAAATACGAGCCTACCTTAACGATCTTCGTTTTATCCTACCTTACCTTATTTCAAGAAGCTTACGGCTTAGACCCATCGGCCCTATCTACGGTTGGACTACCCCGTTAACATCCTACCCCTGCCATTGCCATGTAGGTTTGTTTCTTAGTTGGGAGTTTGTCTGTACAGTTGGGGTATGTGTTTCTGGGAATTGAGGTGGCCGGTATGTTCATAGCCCTCTGGGGTCTGGTTACTGTCATTACAGGTTAGGTTAGTAGGGGTAGCAATTACCTTGTTTCTCTTGGACTGTAGGTTTGTGCTGGTTCAGCTGGTTTGTTGGTGCTGTTGTTAGTTATTTGTCCTATTGCTACCATGATCCTTGCTTTCATGTCCATCATCTTCTAGGACAGTCTTACTTTGAGTGTTGCCAGGAGGATACCCATGGCCTTATTGGACATATTATCAGTGGGCACCCCTATGTGCTCCAGGATTAGTGCCAGAGTGCTGAGGTCTATACCTGTGCTGTCTTCACTGTAGACCATTAGGGGGGCTAGGATAGTGTTTGGGCTTTCCTGTATTGCCCTTTGTTTCCCTTTGGAGGATGGTAGTAGTGTTGAGATGATGCTACTAGATTGTTCTAATGTGAAGTTACCAGAGTCTGTTCCTGGAATTTCCTTATGGGTGAGTCCTATTTCGAGTGTTGAGGAGAAATGCACTCTCCTGGGGAGTGCTTGGGAGGTGGAGGCATGCTGGCTATCTCTGATCCCCATGCTATCTGTGTTTTGGCTATTTCCCAGATTCATAGCAGTGTTTTGGGTTTCTTGGGAGTCCGAAACTTGTACAGTCAGTTGGTAGTCCATTTGTGTATTGGGAGGTAAGGATGGAGGGATTTGGGAGACCATGATAGGGTTCTCCTAGGAGGGGTGGAATGAGGAGACCTGTGCAGCTAGTTGTGCTAGGGCCTCCAGGTCAGCAGTATCCATTGCTTTGTCTCTAAATATCTTTTGGAAGGAGGTGCAGAACTTGGGGAGTGGTGTTTTGATTCTGAGTATCTGTTGCTGGGCACTGTTTGCCAGTCAGATGAAATAGGTGTCAGTGCACCCTAGTTCTCTGCATATATTTGGGAAGGTGCTGCCAGGTACAACAATCCTGTTTCCCATATTAATTGCCTTGTTGGGGCAGTTCATATTGTGGATGATCAGTGAGAACATCTGGAGGAGGGACTGAAGGGGGACTCTGAGGGGGGAGCCTGGTGGGAGGAGGGATGGTGAGTAGGGCCTGGGGCTCTTGGTTGGGCTCCTTGGGCCTCTGAGGGGAGATGGAGGGAGAGGAATATATGCAGCCATAGCCTGCCTGATGGTTTGGTTGTATGGGAGGCACATTTAGAGGAGATACAAGCTGGTCTTTTGGCTGGCGGCTTGTTTCTTAGTTGTTTCAAAGTTTTAGAATGGAGCCTTGTTATTGGTTCCACATCTAAAGGTGAGGTATCTTGGTATGGGTGGGATGAGGTGGCGAGATGCCGGATATCCTTTTGGTTGCAACACAGCCAAAATTCTTGAAAAACTCGAAAAAAGTGGGAATTTCGTAAATCTATACCGTATCTCTGGAAGAAAGGGTGGCTAGTATTTGGATGGGTGACTCGCTATGGCGTGGAATACGGTATGGCTCACTATAACAGCATTAATAACATCCATTGATACTTGAACACCATCTTAGGAATGAATCGTGAATCAATTAACTTTCTTAACCTCTGCCCCAATTGAGTTTATTGAGATATCATAAATTGTTTTAGATTTATGATATGACTATGAGGGGTCATATTGACGCCCTATTCAAGTTTCTCACGGCGGACGACATGCTACAGATGACCATCAGTGCATCGAGATCATCTCAGAAATACGAGATGTAACAAATAGGACCAGCATTTCTCGTAATTGCTTTGACAGGATGGAATCCTAGGGTTATGCGGCTATCCACGGTGTATATATCATAAGAAGAAGAAGGAGGGAAGGCGGGGCAGAAAAATGGCGTTGCTACCCCTCCATCCCACCTCAGCAGGCTCCAAACAACCAAATTCAACTTCAAAAACACCACTCTATCCACCACTAGCTAATTAATTGCTCCAATAACTCTTCATCAAATACGAGCACATACAAAAATGGCATCCATTACTGATCGCGAGACTTTGCCCTCTGAGTATGCCTATATCGAATTTCTCATCTCATAGATTGAAGTTTGCTAATCCCTAAGCTAGTGTCAAGCCCATCCATTATGACCTCGATTTAACCAAACTTGACCTTAAAGCCTTCACATACGATGGTCAGGTCAGAATTTCCCTCGAATTCAAGCAACAAACCAGTTCTATTTCCCTCAACTACAAGGAATTAACTCTCCATGGAGGACGCCTTACTGTCGATGGCTCAGACGGTGGTAAGAAACCGTTGTGTTAGTCTTGTGGGCTGGAGGAGAGCTAATAGTGTGAAGACAACACCATTTCCAGCATCGAATGTGATAAGACCCAAGTAGCAAAACTTTCTCTTGAAAACCCAACCCCGGGAAGTGGAACGGGTGTTCTAGAAATAAATTTCTCAGGGTCTATTAATCATGAGGTTTGAAGATCACTTATCCACCCGAAGATACAAAGCTAATTCATGTTTTGGAGATGGCCGGTTTCTATCGAAGCGCATTCAAAAACGCCGAAGGAAAAGATGACTGGATGTTTTCCACTCAGTTTGAGTCTTGTGACGCCCGGAGAGCCTTCCCTTGGTATTCCTAAGCTACCCAACCTGCAATCTAAATAGCTAATTTCATGATATATGCTAGCTTCGATGAACCAAACCTTAAAGCTACCTATGATTTCTCCATCACAATTCCACAAAAATTCACTGCTCTATCAAACCAGCCCGTGAAGGAATCAATATCTGCAGGCAATGGTCTCAAGAAAGTTTCCTTTGAACGAGTCCCGAAAATGAGTACATATGTAGGTTTCCATGAAAATTCACTCTCCAAGAATATAACTAATGATAAATAGCTACTTGCCTGGGCTTGTGGTGATTTCGAATATGTGGAGGACTTCACCGACCGTGAATACGAGGGAAGGGGAAGGCTGCCAGTGAGAGTTTATACTACCAAGGGCCTGGAAGAACAGGGTCGTTTTGCTCTCCACAACGCGAAGAAGATTGTCGATTACTTCTCGGAGGCGAGTTTCACGCATTTTTTCCCACCTATCTTCTACCGTTTGAGACTAATGTTTAGTTATAGATCTTCCACATCGACTATCCTCTCCCCAAAGTCGATCTTTTGGCAGTCCACGAATTTGTAATTATGAGTTACCGTTTTTGTTTTAGGTATAACACTAAACTGGGGACTGACCGATGTGATTCTTGCTAGTCTCACGGCGCTATGGAGAATTGGGGTCTTATCACTTACAGAACTACGGCTGTCCTGTTTGACGAGAAGACATCTGACTCCCGTTATAAAAATCGAGTTGCATATGTTGTTGCTCACGGTAAGGCTGTCTCCCAGTAATTGAGGTACCTGTCAACTAAATCCAACAGAACTTGCCCATCAATGGTTTGGAAACTTGGTAACCATGGACTGGTGGTCAGAGCTATGGCTGAACGAAGGGTAAGAGTTAACTTTGAAAAAAATCAGGCGTTACATTCGCTTACACTATTCAGATTTGCCACTTGGGTTGGTTGGTACGCTATTGATCACTTCTATCCCGGTTTGTGCTCACCCAACCCAGAGATTATAAATATGATAATTTTATACTAACAAAATCTGGGAAGAGTGGGATGTTTGGGGCCAATTCGTTGTATGTCAACATTCTAGAGGCATGCATTATCACTCGCCAACCCCACTAACAAAGAATGTTGCTTAGACTCAAGAATCCTTGCAAACAGCTTTCGCCCTTGACGGTCTTCGTGGCTCCCACCCTATTGAGGTACCTGTGAGGAATGCTCTCGATATTGATCAGATCTTTGATCATATTAGTTACCTTAAGGTACGTGCAATAGATAATCAAGATGGTATAAAAGACTAATTAAGGGGTAATACAGGGATCCGGCACCATCCGTATGCTCAGCAGCCACCTTGGTGTTGAGACCTTCTTGTTGGGTGTTGCCAGATACCTGGAAAAGCATGCTTATAGAAATGCTACAACTGTAGATTTGTGGGCTGCCCTTGGTGAAGAGGCAAAGACAGACGTTGCTGCTTTTATGGTGCCTACCTCTATCAAATTTACAAGAAATCGACTAAATTATATATAACAGAACAACTGGATTAAATCTATCGGTTTCCCTGTTCTCACAGTCACTGAAAAGCCCGACCACATCGTCATTCAACAAAAGAGATTCCTAAGCACTGGGGACGTGAAGCCTGAGGAAGACCAGACAACTTGGTGGGTGCCACTATTCTTGTCTGATAAGTCCTTCACCGCAGGATCAGAGAAGACTACGGCTCTCACGTCCAAAGAAGCGATAATTAAGGGAATCGATACCAATTTCTACAAGCTCAACAACAGCCAGAACGGATTCTACAGAGTAAATTACCCAGCAGAACGACTTGTGAAGCTAGGGGAGATGAGAAAGCAACTCAGTGTAGCAGACAGAATCGGACTGATTGCCGACGCTGCTGCCATGGCACTTTCTGGTCTTGGATCCACAACAGGCCTACTATCATTTCTAGCCGCACTCGAGGACGAAGAGAATTACCTTGTTTGGGCAGAGCTCAATGAGCAGCTTGGGAAGTTGAGATCGGTTTTCTCTGAGAGTTCACAGGAAATTAAGGACGGATTGAAGAAATTCACTCTCGACCTCGTTACACCTGCAGCTGAAAAGATTGGCTGGGAGTATGCAAGGGACGAAGATTTCTTGACTGGAAGACTCCGTGCTCTTCTCATCAGCGCTGCTGGGGGGTCTGGGCACAAAGGGATAATCGCGGAGGCCCAACGCCGCTTCAAATTTTACACCTCAGGCAAAGACAAGTCTGCCATTCACCCCAATCTTCGTCTTGCCGTCTTTCGTATTGTTATAGCCGAGGGTGGTCAAGAGGAATACGATGCCGTTTTGAACGAATATCTCTCTACTTCTGCGGTCGATGGCAAGGAAATTTGTCTCTCCGCCCTCGGCCGAGTCCGAAAGCCCGAGCTAATCCAACAATTCCTTGAATTGATGTTGTCTGATAAGGTCAAGACACAGGACAAGCATACTCCTGCTATTTCTCTCTCGAACAATGCTCATGCACGCCATGCTCTATGGGAATTCATCAAGAAAAATTGGGAAACAATCTACAAGCAACTTTCCGGTAACATGGTCGTCTTAGATCGATTCTTGAAGAACAGTCTGAACAAGTTCGCCAGTTTGGATGTGAAGGAAGACATCGAGAAGTTCTTTGCTGATAAGGATACCCATGGATATGAGAAGGGATTGGCACTCATTAGCGATAGTATTAAGGGTAATGCAAACTGGGTCCAGAGAGACCAGGAAGCTGTTGGAAAATGGGTCAAGGAGCATGTCAAGGCTTAAGAACGTTGGCTTTTTTCCGTCCGATTTTGTCAATCTAAAAAAATGAAAGTAACCTGTCTTAATCATGAAGACTCACTCGCTAGATTTATGATCGTGACTTTTTCTGAGCCATTAGCTGCTGACCCCGTGATCGGCATATATTTTTGTGTATCGCAGGAGCGCGGAGATGCGGCTATGCGTAGGCTAACAAAAAGACGTTTCCCTTCTAGTCGTGGATAGGCGGACTAGCGTATCAACTGTCGGCAGAAGCAGTAGCAGTCCCAGCGGCCATGCAATGTCAATTTCAAAGGAAGGAATAAAATGGATGCGCCTTACTTTGCTATCATTGATCTTGTAGATTCTTTTTTTGTGAGCGATCTACACATTTGTAGATGATTCACAATACCCGAGTACACTGGGTTTCTGGAGTACATTGTGTTATTAATTTGATGCCTCATTATACTGTACACCACATGTGACTTTTCTGATACCGATATTCTATAGCTACCGTAGTCGGTACATGCGTATAGATTGAGCAGAATTTTTAGAACTGACTTATGCACGAAAAAGCCAATTTAGACGAAGGAAAAACCTTGTAAGACGTGCCAGGAAGCTGAGATGAACCAGAAAAAGATGGGCTGAAGACTTACGGTGCAGTTTGTGCTGATAAAGGACACGGCAGAATCAGCATGGAATGGACACCCTTCGCCGATGCCATACATAGAATACATGGACAGATATGATATTATGATATTAAATGTCTCCATCTTCAACTGAAGGATGTACGATAAAGGGGGGAACTATTGCGGTATGTAGTAATATTTGGGATGGCTATCGACAGAGGTTAGATGAAACTATATTTCTACCCTTTTCTTTCCTTTTTTTTCTTCCCTCCTTTGTCAAAGCCTCAGAGAGTGCTTGTAAAATAAATGCTCATTGTATTGTAATTTATTCCTGCATACTCTTGACAAGCCAGAAAAAAGTGAATGCCCATAGGGCCACAGTGGCACTTTTGACCAGAGTATGTAAGGCAGCACGGCACGCCACACAGCCAATCACTTGATAGGATGAGTGTCGAGGGTCAGTCTCAGGTTCTTGTTCTCACTCAGCGTCTAACCACAATTGTAATTCGTCTTTCTTCTCTCGGGCGTCGTAGAGACAGAGTTAGAAAAAAAACAAAAGAGAATGCTGCCGACTTCGCAGTGTTTTAGAAAAGTTAAAGCAAGCGAACGTCTGGCAACGGTGACTAGGCCATTATCGGATTTGTCCTGTCTAACCTTCCTTTCTACAACCAACGAGTCAACGACCCACCGTTCGCTCGCTCCAACCGATCACTAACACAACCCTGACAAGTGAAATTCCTCTCTCCCCTTCTCCCCTCTCTCACCTACCACAACCACAGTCAATCACCACCACAACCACTAACAACGAACTCTCTAAGATAACAGCTTCTTACCCTCTGAGCACACGATACCTTACCTCTACCAACTCCATCAACTAAATATCTTCTTCATCTCTATCATCTTAGCCTCATCCGCTGCCTTTCTCTTTACACGTCGTCAGCTTCTAACTGCTACACCGATATTTTTCCTTCCCCTCCATCGCTCCTTCTCAACGAGCTTAAGATAACAACCCAAAACTCTCGTCATCATGAATCCCGAGTAGTATGTACCTACCCCTCCTTACCTTCCCCTCCTTCTCTATTCCTCATTTGCAGCCCTTTTTCTTTTCTTTGGGTCTTCGTCTCCTATTATCATTATCCTACACCACCGGATCTGTCGGGATGACCCAAATGCTAACTCAAGCTTTCTCTCCGTAGAGCCCCTTCCTTCCTCCGTCTTTTACGTCTCTAAGCTTTATTTCCCGCGGAAGATGGGCCATCATCAGTCTATTCTGAAATCGAAACCTTGCCGAGATGTTCTTTGTTTATCTTTATCTTGGCTTACTGACGTGAACGGTTTGTGATAGATACGATTACCTCTTTAAGCTTCTTCTCATCGGTGACTCTGGAGTCGGAAAGTCCTGTCTGCTACTCAGATTCGCCGATGATACTTATACTGAGAGCTATATCTCCACCATTGGTGTCGATTTCGTTGGTCCCCCAATACATATTTTGTGTCGCCAGCAATCCTGCTGGTCATGATGGGCCTTTCCGACTAACTATCCCATTTCATTAGAAAATCCGTACTATCGAACTTGACGGCAAGACCGTGAAACTTCAAATTGTATACTTTCTTTTTCTTCCCTGTTTCCTTGCCCCTGACATAGCAGTTTGCAGGGTCTTGTTGCTGACTAACATTTCTTTCAGTGGGATACCGCCGGGCAAGAACGTTTCAGAACCATTACTTCCTCCTACTACAGAGGTTTGCTCTCTTTTTTTACCTGAACAGGCGACTAGATCTGACATTTGGGTTTTTAGGAGCTCATGGAATCTGCGTTGTGTTCGACGTGACCGATATGGGTATGTTAAACGATCCTGTCATGCTTGCGTCACCGGATATTTTACTGATGGCTATCCCTTCCAGACTCGTTCAACAACGTTAAGCAGTGGCTGCAGGAGATTGATCGTTATGCCACTGAAGGTGTCAACAAGCTTCTCGTTGGAAACAAGAGCGATATCGCAGACAAGAAAGTTGTCGAATACACTGTGGCGAAGGTTGGTCACGCTTGAGATTATCACATGACTGCAACGTTTAGATCTGACAAATCGTGTCTTGTGAGTAGGAATTTGCGGATAGTCTCGGAATTCCATTTTTGGAGACCTCGGCAAAGAATGCTACCAATGTCGAGCAGGCTTTCTTAACGATGGCTAGACAGATTAAGGTAAGCTAATGGGTAGTATGGTACGAAACGTAGCCATAGATTGACCGTTTATAGGAACGCATGGGATCTACTACTGTCAACAACAAGCCCACCGTCTCGGTCCAGCAAGGCACAGGTGTCCAGCAGGGATCTGCCGGCGGATGTTGTTAAACAGTTACTTTTCTTCGTTTTTCCCACCAGACTAATTACAACCACAAAGATAATCAATAAAACAAAAAAAAAACCTTTTGCACTAGACATCCGACTGGTATTCCGTTTCCGTGGAATGGTTGGTCTCGGATTCCCCTTTTTTCTCTGATTGCTTGGACGGAAACATTGCTTTCTGCGTTATTTTTGAAAGGCGGCGGATGTTAAATGGGAGCTGGGGCGTGGGTTTTTACTGTGGAGTGTTGATGGAAATTAATGGCCTGGTGGAGATATTTTCAAGGTGTTTTGTGAGAAGGTAGGGGTGATGTGAGATGTGTGAGTAGGTGGAAGGGAGTTGGTGAATGGCGGCCGTATTACACGAGAAACGAAGGGAGGCCTGGGAGTCCAACGTCATTGTGTTTCTGTACTTTTTTTTCTTTTTTCTTCTCTCTTGTCTCGTTCTTAACGTCAACGTATGTGAATTTTCTTCCGGCTTCTATCACTCGTTTGCTGTGCAACCATTTTCTATATCTCCAGGTTCAATGGGACATTCTAGAGAAACCTCATCGCTGTGATTTATTATGAGAATGGTGTTTAAGATTGTGATATATTGCTCTAGGCCCGTGGTTCCCAAGGATTCGGCACTTGTGCTTGTAGACGCGATTGCGACGAGATTTGAAAAGCTTCAATTATATCTTTGTAGTATCATAAGTTAAAATACGTGCTCAGCACCTAACCACAATGCTAAACCGTAATAAGCTGAAAGTTTAAAAAACAAAACAAAAAACACCAAAACCCGAAGAACCCCAAAGTCAAGTAATTATATCGTACAATCACGCCGCTGTCGCCATCATCATCCGCAGTCACCCCTTAAACTTCCTCAACGTAACCTGCCGATCAATAAATTATCCATCGTCAGCACCCCACCTAACTCGGTAAACAAAATCTCACCCAAAACCAAAACTAACTAACTAACCTGCGAAACCTTCCGAACATCCCTAGCCGTGATCGTAGCCTTCTTCCCAGCTCCAGCTCCTGTGCCAGCAGTAGTTCCAGTAGCACCGGCGCGCGCGTGAACGTTGGCTTCTTGGATGAGTTGCTGCATGAAGAGGACGTAGTCGAGGTATATCTGATTAGATCACATTCCCATTCAGTTAGTTTCGCATTTTGTAGGTATTGGGAGGGGAGGGGGGGATAAGTAGGACTGACCATTACGTCGGCGTTTTTGGAGATACGGAGATTGCTGTGGGCTTTTATTATGCGCTTGAGGTTTGAGCGGGGATAGGGCGTTGGGGGGGCCATTTTGTGATTTTGTTGTGTTTGGGGTTTGGTGGTGATGGTGATGATGGTGGTGGTGGTAGTGGCGATGGTTTGTTTTTGTTTGGGGGAGGTTAGGTGGTGGGTTGGTGAGGCTCTCGTTTGTTGCTATGGATGGATGGATGGTGGGAGATAGATCTGATAAGGGGCATGGATTATCATTCGGTGGGCGGGTGGTTCTTCGGGTCTTGGTGTTATTTACGGTTACTTGTACTGTAATGTGGGAATTGAAAAAAAGAGTTACAGGGAGGGATTAGATATGTGGGGGTTTGGTATTCCTAAGTTTTAAGTGTTCTCACTCGTTATATGCTTACAGCGCTGTAAAAACAAATACGGCACGGTGCTAACGACGGGGTATTCCGGTGATATCTTAAAACTCCCTTCCCACCTTCCTTCCTTTCTTCTGCCTAAGTTTACACAAGCAAGGTTACCAAATAAAATTTAAGCCTGCATTTGTTCCCCGCCGCCGCCGCCACTTCCTCCCCCACTCCCGACAGCGGCGCCCGTACCAGGGCTGGCATTGCCGCTGCCAGCCTTCTCCCAAGGTTTCAACCTCTTCGCGCGGACCGGCTGACTGGGTGGTGCTGAGTTGAGCTCATTGGGGATTTGCTTGATTCCAGGTATCGGCAGACCCTTTGTAATCAGTTCAACAATGTGCGCGAATGACATCGGGTACGGCGCATCGCTATTTCCTCCGGGCAGCGTAGCGGCGGATGTGCTAGGATCTGGATTGCCGAGGGGGAATCGCTCGCTGTTGGCGTCGGGCCCTGTAGTGTCTAGGATGGGGTCTCTGTTGGCGCGGTCCAAGAGGGTACTGTGCTCTTTTTGGACGAATTCTGGGGGGTTTTCTGGGATCGCTGGAGTAGTGGCAGTGGTAGCGGTAGCGGGGTTAGGTTTTCTCTGGGAAATGTAGGCTTTGTAGGCGTTGTAGTCGATTTTGATGCTGGACATTCTATAGGTAGCATTTCGTTAGTCTTGTTCGTGATGAGTGAGGGTTTAACTTGGAGTGGATTACTTCGAGTAGAAGAAGCATTTTGCCCGTAAGGTTAGTTCTTCTTTTTGCTCTGCTGTAGGCGAAGGGACCGATGAGAGGATCGATTGCAGACCGGTCTATCGTAGAGCATGTGAGCCTTTTTTTCTCTCTCTCCTTTCTTTCCTCTTATGCGCAGGGTAGAATTAGGATTAGGTTGGATGTACTTGAAATTCCCGGTCCGAGTCCCAATCATAGGCCTCGATGGCATCGAAACTCTGAAAGTCGGCGGATTCTGGGAGGGATTGGCTGGTCATTTTCAGGTCGGGTGGTTGAAGCTGACGAGTGAGAAGGTCATAGCTGTTTCATTATAGTGAGGGGAGAGAGAGAAAAGGGTGGGGAGAGAGATGGAAGGAGTGGTGACGGGTTTGCCCTGGCTGCTTGCGTATTTTTGAGAATGTGCTATTGTGTGAGGGACGGTCTCAGATAAACGCAATAATTGTCACGGGTTGTGGGTGTAACAACACTGTAAGCGGGCAATTGGAGCTTGAAGAGGATAACCTACTTGCTAATTTATTGGTGGTTACGGTGTAGGTGATACCGGTACTGTCAGCCTGAGTTAAAAGTGTGAATTCCTTGCGGCGCTTCTGTTCGTGTGCAATCACTCAACTGATCAACTCTTTGCCCTTCCCTAACCTGCCGCCCTCCCCTTCCTCTCAAACATCTCTTCCCATTCCCTTCTCTCTCTCAACCACCACAACCCTCTCTGCTCTACTCTCACCAACACCACACCTCCATCCTCCTCGATTTCTTTCATTGCAACTTGTATGCTCCCAAACAATCCTGCACAAGCCTCATCTCCGTGCCAGTTATCTAACCGAGCGATACTTAAATAGGTGTTCACTTTTACCTAAAATTGTCATTTCTTTCCCGGGTCGTTGACCCTATTCGCTTCAATCATGTCTGAATTTATCGGGTTAGTTTCCTATCGCTTTGTTTGGTAAATCATATATAAAATTTGAACTAACAATCTGTCTTTCTATATAGCTCCCGGATCTCCCTGATCTCCAGGAGCGATATTCGGTATACGTTCTTCTGCTTACTTGCGTCGGCCGTTTATTTCTTCCTCGAACTGACCAACCCCCCTCTCGTTAATTAGCTATGTCGGCCGTCTCCATGACATCAATTCCGAAAATCACACCGTTGCCTTAGAACAAGTTGTTTCTCACGGGACGGAAGGTCGACGCGGCGATCCTGCTAAGGAAATCGCTGGTTCGGACAATGTCTACGAGTATATTGTTTTTCGCGGTGGTGATGTCAAGGATTTAAGGATCGAGGAGACCGCACCTCAGCCGCAACCTCAGGTGCCTGATGATCCCGCAATTCTCGGGGTATGTTTAAAGAAATATTGTTTTTTGTCCCCCACCCCCCACTTCACTCCCCCCCCCTACTGCGGGTTCTGAGACCTGGTTTTCTTTTTGGCATGTTTGAAAGATCCCGGGCGTTTATTTTCTCTCAAATTTCATTCGTTCAATTGAGCTACTCGATTGTGCTTTCATACTGCTTGCGGTAGCTAATTTGGTACTACTAGAGCTCGGCTCGCCCACCTCCCCCGACTTACGCCCAGGGAAATCAACAGCCTCCCAATCAGTACCAACAGCAGATGCCGCCGTACTATTACCCTCCTCCTCCCCAGGCCCAGGGTCGCTATGGCTCCAGTCCATACCAACAGGGAGCTATGTATGGTGCCTATCCGCCTCCTCAAGGTCCCCAACAACCAGGGCTAGGACAACCTCCTAGCAGCATGCCTCAGGTTCAGCAACAGCCAGCTCAAGTTCAGCAGAATCAGGCCCCCCAGCAGCAAGGTCAAGCCCAGGCTCCGCAGCAGGCTCCATTGGTCCAGCAACAGCAACAGACTCCTACCTCTGGTCCTCAGAATAGAGCGCCACCACAAGCCCCAATCGGGCCCGCCGCCAACCGTCAGCAACACTCTCAACAGCAGCCAATGAATCGCGGTCCTATGCATCAAGGTCAAAATGCGCAAAATTCTGTAGCTCAATCTCAGCAACCTGCGCACGCCAAGATCAACGAGAAGCAAGCACCTCTTGCCCCCGCGCAACAAACTGCGAATGATAACTCCAAACCCCCGACTCCTCCCGAGAATAATGAAATTAAACTAGCAACCCCGGCTCCGGTGACTCAAAACACTGGCAGAGCACCAACTGGACCTAAAGCGCATGGAGGAATTGTACCGGCACTTCCGTTACCTTCTCATAGCAGGCCTCCACGCTCCCCGGCGCCCACTTCGTCCCAACCAGTAACACGAGATGCTCAATCTACTGAGGCTTCTACGTCCTCCTCTGCGCCCAACGATACCAATGCCGCTGTCCAAGATCTGGCTAACAAGGTTAATCAATTGGCAATGAAGACTGCCGTTCCTGGTGGTAACAACAACGTGACAGGGCCTGCACCTGCTTTGAACAATACACACAACGGCTCTAGTGGAGAACCGCGCCCTGCCCGTGGACCGGGTACTGGCGGATTTGTCGCTCGTGGTGGAAGAGGTTATCGCGGTGGCTACCAAAGCAATCAACCTCGTAAGGTTGAGGTTCCTAGTACCGATTATGATTTTGCGAGTGCGAATGCGAAGTTTAATAAGCAAGACTTGGTCAAAGAGGTCATTGCAGGTGGGGAAGACGAGAGAGGTACTCAGCCGGAGACTCCGGCCAATGGCACTAATGGGAATGCAGATGGCAATAACGACGACGAAGTTGCCATTCCCCCCGCCAAGTTCTACAACCGTGGATCTAGCTTCTTCGATAACATATCTTGCGAGAACAAGGACCGTGCGGAAGCTAAAGAAGGGGAGAAGCCCAGAGGTGGAGCAGTCTGGAGGGGCGAGGAACAGAAAAAGAACCTGGAAACCTTTGGCCAAGGAAGTGTTGATGGTGGTTTCAATTATTACGGACGTGGGTGGAGAGGAAGGGGTAGAGGAAGGGGCAGTTATGGCCGTGGGAGAGGCGGAAACTATGGTGGATCGTACAATAGAGGGGGGTATAGAGGGCAATCCCAAGGACAGCAGCAGCAACAAGGCGGAGGAGCAGCAGCTAGTGCTGGAGTTGATAATTGAGATGTGCAAAAAGGGATACTCTCGTCGGACGGCAGCATTTTTTTAGTTAAAGGATCTGGATAAGCGGGGCGTTCAAAAAAAATGCGAGGGAGGCAAATATATCATGGATAGCTGCTTGGATTGGACTGGATGGATAGTGAAAGTACAGGGGTTTTTCCTTTTCAAGTATTTTTTCTCTTTTTTTCTACCAATTGCTCAAATTCCTTTTAACCATTTGTAACGGTCGGTGTGTGCGTGTTTTTGTCAATGTCATTCGGGAATCTAGTATATGGTATAGGGGCGCGCAGTCATTGTTGTATTCTCCATTCCATTCCATTTATTTTTTTCCTTCTCTTTATTTTTTCATTCCCATTTCTTTTTTCTATGGTGTCCATCCATTCACCCATCCGCCATCCTCTCTAGCTTTTTAAAATTTGCAGTCCCCATTTGGCTTCCTTCTTTGCTTCCTTCTGATATTCTAGGAGAGGGAAAAAACAAAAAGAAAAAAAACTTTGCATTTTTTTTCTCCCTTCTCTCGCTTTCTTGTGTGTTCTTTTTAACCCAGTGGATTTGTCCTGTCTGATTGATTGTTTGGGTTTCATCCACTCCCACACCCATTCCAACTCCCATCATCCCAACTCCCACTTCCACCCCCGCCTATTTTATCTTATTTTAAACTTCCCCAAATACTTCTACTCTAGTGACATGATAATATGATAATATGATTTTTTTTCTTTTTTTCTTTTTTTCTTCCTTTGTGGGAAAGAGATGGAGGAAGAGGGGAAAAAAAAAAAAAAAAAAAAAAGGAAAACACCGTTTGAATCAGCGGTGGTAATTTTTTCATCTTATTTTTTTTTTTTCTTCATTGGGGTTTGCTCAATATTTACTTTCAATCCTTCAACGATAACGAAAGAGGAGGCAGGCACGTATATTCTTTCCTTCCTTCCTTCCTTCCTTCCTTCCTTCCTTCCTTCCCTTCTACTTATTTGCTTCCTTATTCCATTCTCCATTCGACCGGGGCTTTCTTCTTTCTTTCTTTCCCCCTTTCTTCTTTGCAACAATAAGTTAAGTCAATGGCGGTGTAACGACTATGATATGTATGACTACTGTACGGTAGTTGGATTGGCCTTCTGTGTGGATAATTTTCTTTGCTATTGCTTGGGATGTTTGCTTGCTTGCTTGCTTGTTGTGTTTTGTATGACTGACTACGCTGTTTAAGTAGGGTAGAATAGCGATGGGATGGAATGGAATAGGGGGGAATTTGAGAGCTTAGGAAGGGACGAATGGTACGGGATGAATGGATGGATACAAAATAGTTGTTTCTGTGATTTGGATTTGGAAGGTGAGGTGTTGGAAAGTGGTGTTTGTGATACGGGCTGTGAAAGGGAGAAGATGATGCGAGAACGATAGCGGAGTTTTGTTTACAAGTTCTTACGATACTCGAATGGGTGGAGTGAAAAGCTTAGCACATAACTATCATACCAAGGCCTCGAATGGAAGAAGGAAATTAGTGCGATCATTTAGAGCCTTCTGATGATGCCCATTTGCATACCGAAACATCCGCAATACTTTTATTTTAATACACAAGCTATCACTCGAGGACTTCGAAACTAGCAAGTTTGAGACGATACAAGACGCAATCTTTAGTCTATTATGACATGACAGACCGCACCTGCTTACTCATACACTGAACACCCTACCAGTTCCAGAAAATAAATAAAGATAACAAAAACATGAAAATGAACCTATGAACAATAAATAAACAAATAGAGGAAATTGCTAGATTTTTTGCTACTTTTTATTTCGTTATTGCCCGCTTTTTTTTCCAGCACATCAACCTTCTAGTAAAATTTTGACGCGCCAACTCATCAACCATTTTCCAGAGTACCCCATCTAACAAATTTATATTCTCCAGGTAGGCTGTTAAGTTAATGTTAGTGCATGTTCGGTTGATATACTTCGAGAGGACGTTATATCTACTTACCAGCCAATTCAGATACCTGTACTGTTCTGCTGAGCCCGTCATACCAAACGAGATTGGAATAAAGAGCACAAAAACGCCAACAATCACCGTATACGCCACACCATAAACAGCCAATTTTGCTGTCTTGGGCAACCTATTGGTGAGATGATTGAAGAGAAACCCAAACACCAAGATCGCAAAATAAAGAGCAGGGTAATAATGGTGAACATATGTTACTCTCGCCATGGCGATAAAAGGAACATAGTGGAAGACCCAGCCGATAAGAGGGTAGATTCCTGCGGAGCGGATGTGATCAATCTCCTTGTCGTTGAGATCGTTATATCCACGCTGCCACCTGATGAGGTACAAGAGGACTAAAGCTGAGAATAGGGGAAGTGCCAGAGTCGATCCCCAGTACACCATAGGGTTGCCCAAAAGGAAGTATTTAACAATGCCATCATCCCAGCCGCACATTCTCAGACCAACGTGGAGAATTGGCCATTGCCAGTAAGCAGATGCCAAGTCGTCTTGCTTGTCGGGATCTGGGACCAAAGCGTTGTTGGAGGTCATCATGGCAACATTCAAGTGAATAAAATCACGAAAAAATGGCGACCTAAATGCTTTGACATCCGCCTTTGGGACTGTTACAGGAAATGTTAGACTATATCCTAAAGCTAACGTTACCAAAACGAAAGGGTTCAAAGCTTACGTTTGTCGTTCCAGTGGCTTTCGACATTCCAGTGAGTGAAAACATCCCTCGGGTTGTTCTTCTTGGTGCAAGTAACCTCAATCTGCTTGAAACCCCACTGAGGCAAATTGACATTTCCAGCTCTGAGATAGCAGCCCAAGACGGTGTGTCTCAATCGGAAGGCAGTAGTGAGGGTCCTGAGCTTGCTGTAATCTCTCCCAGCAGCGTCACTCACAACCTCAATAGTCCAGTGGTCCTTTTCGTCACCGACTGTTAGATTTCCGTAGGATGAAACTTCATGATCGGCCTTGGTAAGTGGAGCAGCGACGGCGTGAGAATGTAAATTACGGCCAGTTTGAGCATGGATAAGACGGATGATATCCCCATTTCCAACAAAGTGGAGGTCTGGCGACTCGGGATCATATTCAGGCTGGCCGCGGTTGGGGTGGAAGTACCAATCGTTATTGGAGTCCTTGTGATGATAGCAAGTAACTTGTTGCTGGCCAGATCCTTCAGGGTATGTTTGAACATGGGAATGCAAGAGACCACCGCCATAACCCATGTTCTTAATGGTAACACGTGAGCCAAGAACGATTTCCAATGGGCTATCGGTAAGTTCCGTCCCTTTGAGGTTAGCTTGGAATAGAGAGCTCATCTGGGCATCTCCGGGGCCGGAATTCTCGAGGATAGTAAAGTGCATCCAGAAACTCCACATATAAACAACCATAGGGATCACGATAAGGCCAATTATGCGGGCGACCCAATGTTGTGCATATACAACCTATGATGCTGTGAGCTGGTGCTTTCTCTGACAAAAAAAGACTTCAACGTACCTTGGGCATCTTGAGATCTCCGAATTTGTTCCACAAGTCCTCGACGGTGTAAAGGCCAACAACTCCGGTAACAAACAACCCAACCCATTTAACGCTATAAGGGTTAGAAAATATCAGATACAAGATATCAGCACAAACCTACCTGCAAACACAACCAATTGAGAGTCCGCTAAGAACCAGCCACAACCACCACTGCACCGAGAACGACTTGGTTTGGAGTTTATGGAACCGGGCAAAGCAAAGCATAGTAGTAAAGGTGAAGAACAGAAGCATAGAATCAAGCAAGATAAACCTGCTGATGGTAGCATACGAATTCTCTGCGTTGAAAATAAATATTAGCTTATGCTATATATAAGCTCTTGATCTCCAACATACCACACAAAACCATCAAAGTCACCAGCCATATTGCAGGCTTCGAAAGCCTCAATTCCTTAGCGGTGAAGTACGCAAGAGGGACACATAGAGCTCCGAAGGTAGCATTGAAGACTCTCATGAAGGTATAATTGAGTTCCTCCGGGTAAACTTCTCCAGACTTGAACTCGAAAGAGCCATTATATCCGGCTATCCAACCCGAGAGACCAACAAGCATCTTTCCAAGTGGAGGATGCACATCGAAGTAGAATTCGCGTTTGAGGTAATGAGATCCAAATTTTCCAAAACTACCCAAACATCCTTGTCAGCGATCATGATCGTCGGAAAATTGGCTCCTCTAAAGCCGCCTTAATTCTAATGGAAACCGGAAGCTTCCCATCAAGAACGAGAGAAAGGTGTCGACGTACTGTGCCTCATCCCATGTAACGATATTAGACTGCCCAATCTTGTAAAGCCTTGTGAAGAACGACAAAAGTGTGAACAATATCGGAGCTACTATAGCCTCGATGTCCACATCGCCAGCTTGATCCTATAATCACCGAAAGGTTCCACTCGGTCAGCATTACCACCTAAATAAAATGGAAATGCCAGCTGTACTGTAGCTTTCCGGGGAAGGCTCGAAAAAAGGGGGCGATCTTTTTTGGAAGGGAAAAATGGTAGTATCAACAACGGCAACAACTCACAATCCCCTGCTCTTTCTTCAAATCCTCCAGTGCTGGCACAACAACATCACCTCCGACTGGTGATTCACCAGGTACGTTTCTTCTCCTCGTTCCGGCAGCATCCAATTCAGCACCAGTGCCGTAGACCGCACCGTTTTTCGACGCCATAGCCTAGACGCCGGGCAAAAAGGTAAACCCTATATCAAAGACGGAGTTACTCCGCAACAGAAAGCAAAAAGGAGGCTGAAAACGAACTTCCGCAATTCAATGAAAACGAAAGTACGAAAGGGAAAGAAAGAGAATGAATAGATAAGTAGCCTTTCGAATGGACAGGGGGTGTGTCTCTAAGTGTCAAAAGATATGGAGGGAGAAAGGAAGGATATTAGGTATCAAAGAATGAAGAAGAGAAGAAAGGGAACTATGAAAATTATGAAAATGAGTTCACAGCAATCATGTAGGTGAAGCAGGGGGGGTGAAGACAGGAAGTTTTTCCAGTCGAACGAAGCGAGGGATGGAGACCGCGGCGGAAACCATAGGATTGATACTTAGCCCCAAAACCCTGCATCCTGCTCTGCGCCAGCGCCCTCGGCACGCGTATAATCCAGCACAATGGGCTGGGGCTGATCCAGACACGGTTTCCTCACCACCAATCTCCAAAAAAATAAAAAATGATGCATCATTCGATCCACCATCTTGCTATTTCCATCCGTCACCCGTGTACAGCACTTGTACGGGCGTATGATAATATTACATATGTACCAGGGTGTAAGGGTAAGTGATCGGAACGAAAGTGATCGGCAGAGCTTGCTGAAGAAGTTAGAAATCAAGGAAATACTGCAGGAAACCCTAACCCAGTCCTGGTTGTATTGAAGAATAATTGCCACCGCCTACCAATAATCTAAAGATGACCATCATCATTGCCACTACAATGAAGACAAAGGGAACCAGAAGTCAGCATTTCCCAAACGACAACAAACACCAAGAAACAACTCAGGATGAACGACTTCGGATTATTACCTTGCGAGATGAGGCAAGGATGAAGTGGAAAGATATTGCAGCTCTAGTTAATATCAAGCTGAGTACTTGCCATGATATCTATGCCCGCTCGAAGGTTGATAATACACCAACAAACAAACATCAAACCGGTTGACCACCAATTTTTGACGAGGCTGAGAAAGAGAAACTTTGTCTCTTCATCACTTAGGATAAGAGAACATGACGGTTAGGATGGGAGGATCTGTTAACTGAGTTATGATATGCCTGCTCAGTTCGTACTCTTTGTAATGTATGTGCTTCAATGGGATATCATAAGTGGCATTCTAGAAAGAAGTATATTACTCTAATCTTTACTGAAGCTTGAATTATTGCTAATTAAATTGAATTTTAGATTTGGTGTTATGGAGAAGAATCGAGCATTACAGGTTAAATGGTGTCAAGACCAACTTCATTGGACTTATGAAGATTGGATTCGGACTTTATGGACTGATGAGTCAACTTTTTCAACTACTGGCTTTGGGCATCGCCCATGGGTTCTATGTAGACCAGAAGAGGAGTTTCATCCTGACTGTATTGATGAAACTTGGGAATCAGGAAGGGAAAGTGTGATGATTTGGGGTGGGTTTTGTGGTGAGATGAAGTCTGAGCTCCAGGTTATTCCACCAGGGGTAAAAGTTGACTCCATCTACTATGTTACACATATCCTGGATCCGGTCCTGATCCCATTCTGGCATCAAACTTGTGAGCACTATGGATGGACTCAGGTTAGATAAGATACCAGTCTTTTAACTATGGAAAATTTACTAAGAATTAATTTAGGTTGTTGAAGATGGTGCTCCTGGCCATCAAAGATTCGCCAAACATTGTCGGGCAATCAACCAGGTCGAGATACTCCCATGGCCTCCTCAATCACCGGATTTAAACCTTATTGAGGCATTGTGGGGAGATATGGAAACAGAATTAGGGGAAACATTTGGGCGGATCAAGGATATTGAGGTGATTATTAGAGCTGTAAAGGCAATTTGGGATTCAATTGAGATTAGCCGTTTAGATGGCTTAATCCGTAGTATGCCAGAACGCCTTGAAGCTGTGATAGCAGCAGGCGGTATGGCGACAGCATATTAGAAAAGAAAAAAAAAATTTAGAATAGGAAATGATCTGCACTCCGATCACTTTTTTCCTCATGTTAAATTTGAATTCTAATTGGTTGCACACTGAGATCTCATGATAATGGTTGGTCGAATTAGTGGTTTTCCGATCACTTTCCTCCCCACCCTGGTACAGTACAGAAACTCTATCATGGGAGCTAATCGCGTTATATTTTTTTGCGCCTATTTGAGGTGAATTCAAGTTGTCTATTCAGTTTTTAATATCCAGCTATGATATTTCTATAATCATATTGTTCATAGCTATCGTCTAGCCCCCGGTTGTTTGCGCCGACTATCGGGTTGTTTGTGACACCGAGGGTAACAATGACAAGGCTAGCTTTGGTGCTTGACTCAGCTATCGAGATGACAGGAGCCATAATTAGGTTCAAGCACGGACCCGACAGATGGCCAATTTCGCACCTGCGTAAAGCCTATCAGGATTCAGGAACGCTTGAAGGTGATATGCAGATTCATGCTCCATCACTCTCCTAAAGGATGGGACAAAATGGAGGACGTTTGAAGGATGAAGTTTTGAAGCCATAAGTCAATTTGGAAGTGCTACAAGGGTAGGAACCTATTAACCGCAACAGACAGGGATACACTTGGCTTGTTAACATTAAATAACTGTTCCATAACTTCTTGCCGGACCTTGTAATGCGCCACTGTATGATAATCTGCTACCAAGATGGCCTATGCTATTTAATTTTCCTTTGTAAGTCGTCCGGTCTGAGCCAGGTATGATACGTGCTGTATGATTCTGATGTTAAGTTATATGGATTTTTCAGATGCTTATTTTTGACGCTTCTGGAAGCTTTACTAGTGGGCCTGCATTACCAGGGTTTCCAAGAGAACCCCCCTATAAACCTCCTGCTGACTTCATAAAGCCATGTTGCTCGTATCAGCAATTCAACAAAATAAAAATTTGCCTGAGGCCCCAATACCCTACGTGAATACCACCATATTGGCGATGACCATCCCACGCGCAATTCAACATCCATCAAGCCTCATAGCATCTCACTCGGCCTGCAGTAGCCCACACAGGATTATCTTGCATTCGGCCCAAAGCACAAACTATGAGAGCGCACAGAAACACTAAAATTGATACTTGTATGACTATATCCCCTACCACCACCCGATAGTTCGATACCGGAGGAAAAAATCACCTCACCATACTTCCATCATACGACTACACAAATTCTCAACAAAAATCCCATTACAAAAATGAAGCACAAAGATACCGCGATAACTCTCCCCCGAGCACACCCACAGTCCACGCTAATGATACATACATCCCAAATAAAATGAATAAAAACAAGAACCAAATTTTGTTTCCCCCCCTCGTAAAAGTAAAATCCCAATGGCCCCCAATTGGTAAATAAAATAAAAAAAAGAAGAAAACCCCCTTTTTTCTTAAGACTTATACCCGCAATAAATGAAAATGATGAGTGAGAGAGGAGGAAAACAAACGAGTAAATGAATAAAAAAAACGACAATAGCCACCCAGATGATAATGTTCATGATGATACGATGATAAGTGAGAAAAAGAGAGGAAAAAAAAGGGAACGGATGAAACAAAGACTTAGTAAAAACGCATTTTTCAGAAACTTTTTGCGCCGGGGGAGCAATAACTAATAGCCCCTACCATAATTTTTTCGATATTTTCGGTATTTTCGATATTTTCGGTTTTCAATTTTTTTTTTCAATTTTTTCGTCTCCTTTTTGGAGTTCAAATTAAGAGAGAGAATTTGGATTGATATCATACCAACTCCAAAAATCACATAACCACAGCTTTGAGAACATTTTCCCTTATGCCATGAATTTCCTTCTCCTTAGCTTTTAAACTCCGCTCCAGTTCCAGGACTCGCTTCCTCAGCTTCTCGACGTTTCCAGCACTGTTAGCACCATTGTTACTACCAGTGCTTTCTCCGCGTGGGTCGTCGTTAACTCCTCCGCTGAAGTCTCCAAGGCCCTCTTCTAGCTCTTTTAATACCCGGTCGTTTTCTTCTCCTAGTTGGCTGAGGCTGCTGCTGGAGGGATTGTTGTGATGATCTATTCCACTATTTCCGCCGACAGACACAATTTGCGAGAATTCGCCCTTGACAGAGCCAAATTGTATACTCCACCGGACATCGAACCTCCTTTCACCGTCTCCTCGGCCATTTAGTTGGTCGCTGTCGTCAAGGCCTAATCCTAAGTCATCCAAGTCCCGCCGATCCGAACCTCCGCTTAATCTCGAAACTCTAACCTCTCTGAAAGCACCGTCACCACCACAGCCCATTAGTGCCGCTACGGTTTTGTCATCCACCCCGCCTCCACCGTCCGGCCAGGCACGTTTCAACGCCGAAATAACCTTCTCTGCTATCCTCTTTGCGTCTTCAACACCAACTACCAACCCACCCTGACACTGGGCTTGTAATAAACCTACGGAGAATTTTCGCTCAACGTCCTCGAGTCCCGGTGCTGCATATATATTCGCACTCCCCCTTCCCAGAGGGCTTCTCTCGTGTTTCCAGGAGTTGCCATTCATGTGAGGCAATGGGGTTATGGCTGAAGTTGGTGATGCCATAGTGATGGTATTACCGCCGACCCTTGTTGGGACGGTTAGGTGCAGTTGCTGTGGCCTGAATGTGAATTGTTGTGGTGCGTGAGTGGTGACGGGAGTCGAAGTCGGAGTTGCAGTTATATCTCCCGGACTACTAAGATCGATTGTGTGGCCTCTACCTGTAGGATGAGCTGGGAATGTTGAGAAGGGGCCATCCCTAACAGATCTGTTACTTGGTGGCCGACCTCTCAATTTTCCAGTAAGAGGGTTCCCAGAGCTTGGCCAGGCAGAGGACACAGCGGGGCCGTGCCTCCGTCGGGAGCGCGGCTTTGAGGCAGATACTGGGGTAGTCGTTGAAACAGGTGTCTGTATTTCATCCTGAGGGGTAATGCTATCATGGGATGTAAGTATAGTCGGAGGTGGATGTGCGCTCTGCGGTGTAGTTCCTTCCCTTGGAAAAGCCCTCCACCTAAATTGTTGTCCGCCTGTAGGTGTAGCACTGTTCCCACCACCGCTTAAGACGGATTGCGCAGCTGCTGCCCAAGGATCTGACTCGTCTAGAAACCTTTCCATCCCATCTCCTCCGGCACTGGATGGAACCGCAGACTGAGGGTGTGGTGGAAATAAGGAATTACTGAAGTGTTCCATGGCGCTGGTGGGGTCAGCAGTTATGGGTGTTTCATTATCAATATGCGGCCGCTTAGAATCGGGCATGTCCTTTTCACTCCCATCGTCCTTGTCATCTGTTTTCCGTCGACCACGCTTAGGACGAGTTTCTGGATGTAAGGCGCGCAAGGCCAAGTCTTCCTCGATAGGCACACCGTCACGCGTCTGATCTGGGGAGTCAGAAGAAGGCAAAGAGTGAGGGATGTGTTGGTAGTATGCGTGGGGTTTGTTGAGAATATACTCGAAAAATGCGTCAATATGCATCGCATGCATCCATCTCTGTGCAACTTGTGTTAATAACCAAAAGAACAATCCTCTAACGAGTATATGTACCTTTAGTCTCACTGCATATTGCTGGACTTTCTGTGCGCTCTGGTCCGCAGTTCTCTCAACCCCCAGCTGAATCGCGAGCTTCGTCCATGTTTTGATTTCCTTCTCTTCAAATTTTTCAATCAATTGGAGGAGGTGATGAATATTGAAAGTCTTGCCATCGCTCTTGGGAGGTTGTCTAAAGGCTTTCCGTAGCTCGGTCGTATCACAATCTAGTGGTACCGATGGGTTGCAGTATAAGATAAATGCGACGTAGGCGTCGTCTAAGGTTTCGTCCGTAACAGCTCGATCAGGCAAGCTCCGATCCGATGGCGTGAATGTTGGCAGCATTTTCCCGGATGCAGGAGATGATGCTTGAAACTGCGCTGGAGGCGTCGATAACTGGTCGGGGGTGTGGTGTTGTAACGAAAACTGATTCGCGCTCCGCGCGAGGTCAGTGTAGAGCTGCCGGGGAAGTTGTGATTGCACAAAATGATTCTGTACTTGTTGCTGCGGTTGCTGAAGTCGGTGGTGGGAGGATCCATCGTCTTCTTCATCATCATCATCCTGGCCCGTGTGGTGATGGTGATGAAGATGATGATGGGGATGATTTTCCGGAGGTGGCGTGCCGAGCGCCGGGTCTATCGAGAGCTGCTGCCGTCCAAAGCCTGGGTGAGAAAATTCTGGGGGAGATGTATCCTGCGAATGATCATGTCCTCCAGCTGTCATGCCCTGAACGAAACTGTTCTCCTCGTCGTCGTCATCCTCCTCATCCAGAGAGTGTCGATAGTGCTCAGCATCCATACCGTCGTCAAGGTGTGTATATTGCGAAAGAGTCTGAACTCCTTCGTCGGGAGTGGATTCCGCCAGAACTAAGAGTCGGGGTACGACAACTCGTGGTGCCGAGTCGTCTTCAATTAGTGGGATTTTCGTTACTTTGAGCGCGGCGGCCAGGGACGGGGGGGGTAGGCGGGTAGCGAATAATGCGGAGGTGAGTGTCTGAGTAGACGTGCAGCGAAGGTTCACAGCGTCCTGCAAGCTTAGGTTCGGGGAATTTCTCACGTGGGGCGAAGGGCCTGCCATGTACACAATCCCGCAACCTTAGCATGAGGAACAATAGGAAAATGTAGTAACGGGTTGCACTCAAAATTCAGTGAAGGAGATGAATGGTTCTTTGAGGGGGGATTTCGGCCTTGCACAGCGCAGCTACATGCCATTTAGCTACAGTAGATGAATTGGGTGAAAAGGTAATTGACCGGCAGGGGCTGAATGGAAGGGAGAAGGGAGGATCGAAAGAAAGAACGGAAGAAATAACGTTTAGTTAGGGATGAATGATCGCCTTTGGCAGGACAAGCGAACAGTGTGATTTGAAAATCCCAGTACTGTACAGGCAACTTCCATCTCCCGCAGTCAAATCATTGCTATAGTACAGTAATACCGTTGTATGCTTTTATCATCATAGAGAAAAGAAGGATAGCTGCACTGGTAATAATAATCTTATTCAGACTTACTTCGTGGTATCGGTATTATTAGTTGTAGAGTGGTTGTACCGAACCTGGACAATGTGTACAGTAGGAGGATGGATGCTTCTTGGAGCCTAAAAGTACAGCGGTGCTGGTAGTTGTGATACCGTACCGATTTGGTGTCGTGACCACTATTGTCCCCTAACTCTCTGCTAACTGCGATATAACACTGGATAGTATGAAAACAAAATAGTCAAAAATAGATGTGCTTATACTTGGAGATATAGAACTTGGGGCGGAAAAAGAATACCTGGTGTTGAGCAACAAGTTGAATCGGAGAGGAAAGAAGAGGTGCCGTTACTTTCAGTTATTGGTTCTCAGACAGTGATCTCCAGACTACCATACCCTTTCCGTATAACAGATGGAGTATTACACGAATGGAGGAAAGGACCTTATGATAAATTATTCCGGTACAGAAGAGATCATCTTATAATATTCACCCAGATCATGCAAAGTATCAAGTGTGATACCCACCAATACTGGCTGGTAACTTGTAGGTAATGTAATGCTAAGCATTTGCTGCTCAAAGCTCAACAACCTCATGGATTAGTATGCAGACACGGCGTGTTAGGCAAAATTTCCTCCGGATACTGACAGCGATAGGGCGGGCCCGAAACCGTGGGAATAATTCCGAAGGGATACATATGTGGTAGCATACTGGACGCCTAAGGCTATCCCTTTCAATGCATTACAATAGCTTGAAACATACTATGAGTTCGCATCATAATATCTCACGGTTTTGGATTTCTTTCAGGTGAACATTACAGAAGAACAATCTACTTGTCGTACAATAAATAGTATACATCCAGATATCAAAGGCATGACAGAAAGCAAACGGAAGCCACAGCACTCCTAATTTCCAATTTTTTTGCCCTCAGCTCAGCCGTGTCCACAATCCAAGAAATTCTCGGCTATTCGAGGAATACGAGATGCTTATTACCGCTCAGAAAAATCTCCACCAAATGAAAAAGAGCACAACCAAGCCCACAGCGCCTATAGGTCCGTACTGAATACGAATAATGTTAACCTCAGTCATATTCGAGAGACGAAAGGAAGTTATTTTGGCATACCTGCTTCAACATAAGTTCCCAGTTGATTCTGACAGCAGCCTGTCTATACTTCTTGCTTTCATCCCTTAACCTTGAGCTCATATCTCCCATCCTCTCTAGCGAATCCCCTCTGTACAACAAATCCTCTATGTTCTTAGTCATAACCCTCGTAACATCCTTGAGATCATCATTCAGTTTGTCCAGGTTCGCAGTAGCTCTCGTGTCTTGATATGTGCGCTTGGTTCTCTGCATGAAAGTGTCGAACTGGACAAACGCATACGGTCGCAAGGATGGATTCATGAGCTCATTTCCGTACGATGAGTAAAACTCAGCCGCGATATCCTGAAGATATGTAAAGGCAAGTTTGCGTGGGTATGATTTATCGCAAATGCACAGATAGCATACGTGGTTCTCGATAATGTAGCTGTTTCAGAGAAACTGTTAGCAACCGACAGAAAGCCCTTTGCGGTTTGTAGAACCTCTGGAATTGTCGGCCATCTTACTGTAGAGTAAAAGGCCCGGACTCAATACTCGCTCTGGGCTCGGAATTCTGGTTTAGTCTTTTGAAAATCAGTTTGCATTGCTGTTTCACCTCAGACAGTTCGGCTTCTGCTTGATCGTCGTCGACAGTAGCTGCTAAAGGGACACCTGTTCATAGGGCAAAAAAACATAAAGTCAGGGGCTCGTTCATCAGTAGACTCGAAGTAGAGCAGAAACGTACCGTCCAGTCGGGCAATTTGTGTTGATTTTACCATCTTGAGAGCTCTACAGCGCTAGATGTGTAGCAACTCAGGAGCAGGTAAATGATGTTTTTTTGGTGGAGGGAACCCCGTTTCGTACTGAACTCAGTTGGAGCTATTGGTAGGTCAAGTTACCCGGCAGTTTTAAGGAGGCTTAACCTTACTGAAGGTTCGCACCCTAGTTATAGGGGTTTCTTTTTGGACACATTGCAGATATCGGTATTTCCATGGAAGAGTTAACATTTTGTCCACACCGTGAGATGTTCATAAGAAGTAATGGTTTGAGTATGCTTTTATATAATATGTGGCCACTCGAGTATAGAAACGTTCATCATTTGTCACTCGTTTATCACGAATCAAAAGGGTATCCCCTGGATGGTCGTGACAGCCTTGTAAAAATTCTCTCATGCATCAGTGCCCAGAACCAAACCTAATGTAGCTAGTAAACATGTGACTCTGAACATCAGATATCAGAGCTCGCTATACTTTATACACTTCATCCCAAGCTTGAATGATCCTAATGAATCACAATGCCAGCCAAGTGTACTTGAAAGACTTTTATGCAACAAGGAGTAGCAAAAAAAAACAAATCCGACCATGAACAATTGGCAGTGGCTGAGTCTAGCAGTTCGGTGACTGGTGTATTTGTTACCCCACCAGAATCTTTCAAACCATTACAGTTCATAGAACATGAGCTGAGATCCCTGGTTCCCGAGGATACCATTTTAACTCCTGTTTCCTTTTTTTCTCTATTTTGGACTGATCATATTCTCTGTCAAATTGCAGATGCCACAAATGCATATGCGAACCTCAAATGACAAGGTAAACGAGGTACAGGATAGTCACATCCTACTATGGCAATGGAGTTACGGAAGTTCCTTGGTATTACTATCATGATGGGAGTAGTCCAGCTGTCTAATAGGAGTCAATATTGGAAGTGCGGATTGTCAGGAGGTGATCACTCACTGAGTTTTCATTGTTATTACCAAATTAAACACTATATACATATATCAATGCCTCCAGTTCCCTCAAGCCCTGAGAATCGTGGCCTGGAGTACCCATGGTGGAAGAAACTTGAACTGTTACACAGCTATTTGAGAGCTCAGAGTCAGCTCTATTTCTGACCTGGAACACATGTTGCCATAGATAAGATGATGGTAAAGTTTAGTGGACGCAGTAAACATACTGTACGAATTCTCAGCAAACCTATCCCTGTTGGATACAAGGTTATAGCTTTGTGTTATGATGGGTAAGTGAGAAGTATACATAATAGTGATCATCAATAGCTTGTTAACTCATATACTAATATAAGAAGTAATACAGATATACTATTGACTGGATGCTGTTTTCACGTATCAAGTCATTTGCAGAACTTGTGTAAGATCCTGATCTATCTCCAACAAGTTTGGCAGTTATGCAGTTATGCCGATGTCTTGAAAGTGATCACCTAAGTCCTTCTGCTGTGCCCCAATATAGTAGCTACTATATCCTTTATCTGGATAATGGATTTGCTACTATTCCCTTATTTTCGAAGCTACAAGAGAAAGGCATTGTGGCTTGTGGCACTACTCAAGTCAATGGACCTAAATACCCTTTATTTCTAAAGTCAAAGGATGACTTGTTTGAGTGGAATACCATGGATGGTTGTATAGTTAGTACTACATCTTCAGATGAAGGTGTTTTGTGCTTTTGGTGGATGGATAACAATTTAGTATGAATACTTTCTACGGTTCATCCATGGAATGAGGTTACACTTACTACACGCTGCAAGCCTTGCACTATGAGCTCTAATGCAACCTTAGTATGAAGAGCCTTTGGTGAAAAGGAGCGAATGCCATGCTATATTCCAACCTTTATAGATGACTATAACCATCACATAAACACAGTAGATCTTGCAGACCAACGCCGTACAAGCTATACAACCCACCAATGAGCCAGACGAAATTGGCTAGCATTTTTATTCTTCTTTATTGATATCTCTATCACAAATGCATATATCCTTTTTATGATGGCCCGAAATCAGCAACTCAATCGACTTCTTGATTCTTTTCCTATATCAAGATCCACACTTCAAGTTCTCTCCCATCCCCTTGGCCAAGCATATTCTACAGAGCTGTTTCGACATACACTATCCCGGCAACTCTCTACTAGTACAACTACTATATCAGATCCTCTGGGCAATTCTCTATATGGTAACACCTGTCACAGTTCCACTAGCAGCAACCAAATTGCTCCTCGCCATACACAGCCAAGGTACCAAGTTATGCAATATTACAAGCCTAAGTCATCCCCAATTTTCTTTACCCAGTGTAGTAATATATGTCAACCTTGGGCTAAGGTTGGAACTACTAGCTATCACTATACTAGTAGTCAAACTACTGCTACTACTACAGCTCATTCACAGCCTGAGAACCACATCCTTGTTCAGATTCCAGATCAGAAGTGGCGGAAGTGTGCTGTATACCTGTCACACATTGTGACTAAGCAAGGCAGACGGGCAAGGCAGATTTCACCTGACTCATACTTATGAGTCAGAAGGGACGAATATTTCACATGGCTTGCGATAGCAAGTCATTAATAAGTTGTTATTGGTTGTTTGATTTCCTATGACTCGCAGTAGCGATCATATGATGTTATGTTTTCACACGTGACTCAAATTATGAGTCACAGGTTTTACACATGTGACGCAAATTGCGCACATGATTAGTTTGTTGGTTTTTGATTGGTTTTATTAGTTAGCGAGAACGACTCATAGGAGTCAGCTGATAATATTTCACACGGTGACTCATTTGAGTCACGCGTATAGATGACTCACAAGGATGAGTCATCAAAGGGTTAGGGTTGGGGGAGGAACGACTATATAAGGAGGCCTGTAGGCGAGAGTAGTTAGTTCCTCACGCAACCATCTAAATACTTTTCAATTACAAAAAGCTTTTCTACCAAATCAGACATCCATTCGGACATCCAAAAAGTAATCGCTAGGAAAATCAACACCTCGTAGAAGTCAAGGACTTGTACTACGAAGACCAAAAAGTGTAAGCGAAAGAAGGGAGATCAATCACGGATCAAGGAATACAAGAAAGGTTGCCTACTGCAAGTATACCAGAGAAAGATAGAATTGTAACATTTGGTTGCGTCTAACAAGCAGTACCCAACAACAATGAGCGAGGCAATGGACACCAGACCCCCAGCAGGGGAAAGAGAATCAGCAGGAGGGGCTGAAAACCCCCCGCAAGTAACACAAATCCATGGGTTTACCCCGGAGCAATTTGCGGAAATTATCGACCGCCTAAATGGCAGAAGGGAAGACGGAGATCGAATGAAGGTAGAGAAGCCACCTACATTCAACGGAGTACGAAGCAAGCTGCGAACATTTTTGGCCCAATGCAGAGTGTATTTCGACGCTACGGGAACAACAGAAGCAAGGCGGAAGATTACATATGTTAAATCCTTGTTAAGGGAAGGGGCGGCCAACTGGGTAACCCCCTATACAGAAGGGAGGAGACCAGAAACCTGGACAACATATGAAGAATTCGTTGAAGCACTCCAAGGCCAGTTCGGAGACATTGATGCAGAAAATGCGGCACGCACGAAACTGGAACAATCAAGACAGGGAAGAGAACCAGTCACGGATTACTGGCATGAATTCCAACTTACGGCAACTGAGGCAAATGAAGATGAAGGAACTCTGAGGAGACAATTCCTGAAGGGAATCAACAGAACGCTGCAGGACGCTTGGGCCGCCGACCACTTCACGGCCGATAATGTGGAAGCAATGGCCAAGTGGGCCATTGAGAAAGAAAACAGAATCAGCATGATCAAACACCTACAGGGAGGGCAAGCAACGGGACAAAGGACGATAGAAACATCTAGAAACCCGAACGGGACATTCAAAATGGGATGGGAAGAGACCCCAAGAGGGGACCCCATGGACCTGGATGCGACGAGAAGAAGGCCCAATCTCAACCTGTCAAAAAACGAGTTTGTTCGAAGAAGGAACAATAACCTCTGCTTAGCATGCGCTAAGCCAGGACACTTGGCCAGGGAGTGCAGGAGCCCAAGAGACAATAAGGATTATACAACGGTAAAAAAAGAATGGAAACCAATGGACCACAAGATGAGAAGAAGTCGACCCATGATTAAAGAAATAGAGATGGGAGAAGAGGAAGGGCCGGCGGGAAACGAGGACTGTCCCCAGTAAATGATGGACGAAAGGACAGACCGGAACGAAAACCCATCATTTTATCCAACTAGTACACAGCACTCCAGCACACGGAATCACTAGAACAAGAAAACGACCACGTTATGGTAAAAGTACAATTACGAGAAGGAAAAAACACAGTTACGATCAACGCAATGATCGATTCAGGAGCAACGGAAGACTTTATCGACAAAGAAGTCTGCAAGAAACACGGAATAACAATGAAGGAAACCAAGAATGCGAGAGAAATCTACTTGGCTGACGGAAAGCCAAGCCAAATGGGGCCGGTAACCCACACAGCAGAAGTATCAATGAATATAGGAAGCCACCGGGAAGAAGGAACCTTTCAGGTAGCAGATCTACAAAACCACGAAATCATCCTTGGAATGCCATGGTTGAGAGAACACAATCCCACGATCGACTGGAATGAAAGAAAGATCACATTCAATAGCAAACGATGTTCGACATGGTGCCTCAACAGTTCGCCGGTGGTTTACTCAGTACCAGAAGCGGAATCCCAGGAAGAAAACCTGATCACAAGACTTTCGGAAATTCACATCAAGGAAGACCAAAGGGTCAAGGTCAGAAGGCTGACAACAAACGCAAGAATGCCCACCAAGGGCTCGGAGAAGGCTGCAGGACATGACCTGTATGCAAGCGAAGACGTCAAGATAATGGCCAATGGGCAAGGAATAGTACGAACGGGAATAGCACTAGGGCTATTACCCCAAACTTACGGACGCATAGCACCTCGAAGCAGTCTAGCGGTCAACCATCGACTCACGACAAACGCAGGAGTAATCGACGAAGATTACACAGGAGAAGTGAAGGTAGTAATGGTCAATCTGGGTAACGAAGAGTACCAGATAAAGAAGGGAGACCGAATTGCCCAGCTCCTGGTAGAGAAAATCAACACCGAGGACTTGCTAGAAGTAACGGAGTTAAAAAACACTAAGAGGGGGGACAAGGGATTCGGAAGCTCAGATCCTGCTGATACCCAACGACCAGAAGAAAAGAAGCAATCCAAGAGGATTGAGATCCACGAAATATCAGCCAAAGCATTCGGACACTTCTACCGACGAGGAGAAACCACAGGGATAGTCCGATGGAGAAAAGAAGAAGAAATTCGGGTAGAGGCCATCAACATCAGCACGGAATTGGCCATACAACACAAAAAAAAAGAAGATGAAAGGAGACTGGAAGAAATAATTCCAAAAGAATACCATCATCTGTTGGATGTATTCGAACAAGAAGAAAAGAGAGGGCTACCTCCACATAGGGAAGGAATAGACCTGGGGATAACCCTAGAAGAGGGAAAAAGGGTCCCAAAGAAAAAGATATATAAACTGGGAGCCCGCGAACTAAACGAGTTAAAAAATTACATCCAACAAAACCTAGGACGAGGCTGGATCCGACAGGTATGGACAGACCAGGCCTCACCAATACTATTCGTCAAAAAGAAGGACGGAAGCCTCAGATTATGCGTGGACTATAGGGGACTCAATGAAATCACGAAAAAGGATAGATACCCCTTACCCTTGATAGGGGAGGCTTTGGACAGACTGAGCACGGCAAAGTACTTCACCAAGTTAGACATAAAAGATGCATATCACAATATAAGAATCTGAGAAGGAGACGAAAGCAAGACGACCTTTGCTAGCAAACTAGGAACGTACGAATATTTGGTAATGCCATTCGGGCTGACCAATGCCCCAGCGGCTTTTCAACGATGGATCAACAACACCTTATGGAGATACATTGATGAATGCTGCATAGTATACCTGGACGATGTCCTGGTATATTCAGACAACCTCGAGCAGCACAAGAGGGATGTTAGCAATATATTAGCCGACATAAAAGAATCCGGAATGAGAGTCAAACCATCAAAGTGCGAATTCCATAAAAAAGAAACAGAATACTTAGGATTTATCATCAACCGAGAAGGAATCCAAACAGACCCAATTAAGACCAGCGCAGTATGGGACTGGGAACCTCCACAAAAAGTCAAAGAAGTACAATGTTTTCTAGGATTCTGCAACTTCTATCGAAGGTTCATCGAAGGATTCAGTCGCATAGCAAAACCTCTCTACCGGCTAACCGAAAAAAAGAACAAGTGGGAATGGGGAGAAATGGAGCAGAAAGCTTTTGAGGAACTAAAGAAAAAACTCACCACATCCCCAGTATTAGCACACTACGATCCAACGAAACCCACGGTAATAGAAACCGATGCTTCCAAATACGTTTGCACAGGGATCCTATCTCAGCAAGGAGCAGACGGGAAATGGAACCCAGTGGCCTATCGCTCGAAAACAATGAATAAGGCACAATGCAACTATGACATTCACGACAAAGAACTACTGGCAATAGTTCAAGCAATGAAGGAATGGAGGAGCTATATAAAAGGATGCCAACACCAAGTAAAGGTCATAACGGACCACAAGAACCTGGTACCCTTCATGACCACAAAAGAGCTAAACGAACGACAAATTCGATGGGAGGAATATCTGAGTCAGTTTGACTTCAAAATACAATACAGACCAGGAAAGGAAGGAGGGAAACCAGATGCTCTAACCAGGAGGGAAGGAGACCTACCACAGGAAGGGGACCCGAGGATCACGTACAAACAGAGAACCCTATTACCGAAGGAAAAATACTTCCTAGAAAAAATGAAACTAGTGGAGATCTATGAACAAAATAAAGAAGAAATAACACAAGCGGTACAGCAAGATCTACAGATTCAGGAAATCCGAAAGGCATTGGCAACAGGACAAAAGGAACTGAAGGGAGTAGCCCTGGGCCTATGCCAATGGGAGAACGACTACCTATGGTATCAAGGAAAGATATGGATCCCCGAAAATGAAAACTTAAGAACGACAATTATTCAGAGACACCACGATGTTCCCCTAGCAGGGCATGGGGGGACAGCCAAGACAACCGACCTAATCCAACGAAAATACTACTGGCCAAAGATGAGGGAGACAATCAAGCAGTACGTAAAAAACTGCGACACATGTCAACGGACAAAAGTGGTGCGACACGCGCCCTATGGACTACTGCAACCGAACGAAGCACCCGACCGACCATGGAAATCTATAGCCATGGACTTCATAACTGATCTACCAAAATCGGAAGGTTATGACATGATATTGGTTGTCATCGATCGCCTCACAAAAATGAGTCATTTCATCCCCTGCAAAAAAAATCTAGACGCACGGCAATTTGCAAACCTGTTCCTTAAAGAAGTGGCTAGACTTCACGGATTACCAAAAGATATCATCACTGATAGAGGATCCCTGTTCACTTCAGACCTATGGAAGGAAATCACAAGCAAAATCGGAATCGAAAGAAGACTCAGCACAGCATTCCACCCTCAGACGGATGGACAGACAGAAAGGACCAATGGGGTACTAGAACAGTATCTGCAAGCATATATTAATTATCAGCAAAGCAATTGGTGCGAACTCCTACCACTGGCGGAATTCGCCTACAACAATGGGCATCAGGAGACTATAGGGACATCACCATTTTACGCAAACTATGGAATGCATCCAGAATACGAAATGATCGGACACCTAATGAAGGCAAAGATGATGCCAAAGGAAGGAATGAGTCACCTGCACGAGTCATTGCGTCAGGAAATAATCACAGCACAATTGCGACAAAAAGATATTTACGATCAACACAGAAAACCAGATCCCAATCTGAAATCAGGAGACATGGTATGGTTGTTGCCACGAAACATCAAGACCACGAGACCATCCAAGAAACTGGATTACAAGAAAATCGGACCATTCGAAATAGTGGCAAAAATAGGCCAGAGCGCATATAAGCTGGCCCTCCCAACATCAATGAAAATACACAACACATTCCACATCTCACTACTCGAACCCTACCAAGACAATCGATTCCCCTCTCAAAAACAAGAACCCCCACCGCCTATAGAAATAGACGGTGAAAACGAATACGAACTAGAGGAAGTAATAGACTCTAGACTCAATCGCGGCAATCTACAATACCGAGCCAAGTGGACCGGATACTCCCCCGAACACGATAAGACCTGGTACCCCACCGACAACTTCAAAAATGCCAAACTCGCAACCGATCGTTTCCACTCAAAGTACCCCCATAAACCAAGAATGGGTACGCGTTACGATAAAACGATCACACTCCGCATCCCCACGACAAACTGAGTCATGGGATAACTCGGGGTATGTCCCCAGAGACACTACCCCCACCAGTCCCGAATATTCGGGACCAGTAGGAAAAGACATGACGGACGAACAGAGGGAATATACGGAGAAGTTAGCGCACAACGCACTGTCCTAGACTGGCTGTTACGATGATAGCTGCCAAGTACACCTAAGAGAGAAGGAAGGAGGGAACTGGTTCCCGAGGGAGATAAGAAAAAGAAGAGCCCACAGGGAGGTAGTGGGCTGGGAACATTGCTACAATGATCGGTGTAGGGAACACCGATGGAAAAAGGTGGATGCGGGATACTACCCGAGGATAACGGGAGAAAGGCTGCCATTGTCGACAACAGATGAGCAGCAAAGAAAGAAGAGGAAAACCGTGAGGACACGGCTTGGGAGAGAGGGGAGCGAAAAAACAGAACCGGACGTCGAAGCGCTGCACCGGCAGATAAACGACCTCCGGAGACTGTTGACAGACAAGGAAGGAATAAGTCGGGGACAGCAAAAGACAATCGAAGACCAGAAACGGGCGCTTCGAAACGCTGGCAACGCAATGGAATCACTGCAACGACGATGCCAAAAATTGGAAGAGGGTCGGCAGCAGTGGAAACAAGAGGCTCGTGAGATAGGAGCAAAATTGTGGAGGATGGGAGGATAGGAAGGTAGCATCGAGGGACTGATGCTCAGGAAGGACGGGAGCTAATGTCACACATTGTGACTAAGCAAGGCAGACGGGCAAGGCAGATTTCACCTGACTCATACTTATGAGTCAGAAGGGACGAATATTTCACATGGCTTGCGATAGCAAGTCATTAATAAGTTGTTATTGGTTGTTTGATTTCCTATGACTCGCAGTAGCGATCATATGATGTTATGTTTTCACACGTGACTCAAATTATGAGTCACAGGTTTTACACATGTGACGCAAATTGCGCACATGATTAGTTTGTTGGTTTTTGATTGGTTTTATTAGTTAGCGAGAACGACTCATAGGAGTCAGCTGATAATATTTCACACGGTGACTCATTTGAGTCACGCGTATAGATGACTCACAAGGATGAGTCATCAAAGGGTTAGGGTTGGGGGAGGAACGACTATATAAGGAGGCCTGTAGGCGAGAGTAGTTAGTTCCTCACGCAACCATCTAAATACTTTTCAATTACAAAAAGCTTTTCTACCAAATCAGACATCCATTCGGACATCCAAAAAGTAATCGCTAGGAAAATCAACACCTCGTAGAAGTCAAGGACTTGTACTACGAAGACCAAAAAGGGTAAGCGAAAGAAGGGAGATCAATCACGGATCAAGGAATACAAGAAAGGTTGCCTACTGCAAGTATACCCGAGAAAGATAGAATTGTAACAATACCAATATGCTTTCTGGACAGGACAAAGAGAAGAGTGTCAAAGACCAAAACTGACTTGGTATCAGTGTGAGATATGTTTGCCACCAATTGCACTATGTGGCCCTGGAGTTAGGAGTTCTTGTTTTATTCAATAGCATGAAATGGTAAATGGGACTCGGACTGGGGGGTAAATCAAGTTGTATGATAGTTCTACTGCTCCAGTGTGGCAAATATTGAATTCTTTCAATCATGTGCACACTAGCCATACTATCCCTAGCCCTAGGCGCTAATGCATGAGAGAATTTTTACAAGCCGGTCGCAACCATCCAGGGGATACCGTATTTACTCTTGTGATTCGCCATCTCCGCCAGGCCTCGGATCGCAGCATTTGCCCACAATAGGTTTAGTTTGGCAAGTTAACAGAATTAC